>OZ020281.1:3940163-4084178 GCA_963971205.1 Aethes cnicana
ATGAGTAGAAAATTATTACCGGCCAAGTGCGTGTCGAGCCACTCGCAATGTAGGGTTCACTAGCTAAGCAACTATTGAATGTACAAATTTTTTACTTCACCGAGTTAGCACTTTAAAGCTTTCTAATATTTTCACAAACCAATTCCCTAAGTCGAAAAACGTTTCAGGCCAACCCACAATATTTCAAGACCTATTTAATGGCACCCAATATTATGGTATACGCAAGAAAAAAAATTATAACATCTCAAGTTTAGGTGAGAAATACTATTTTTTTCGAAATTTTATTTTACTAAGTCCTTTGTCGGTCTGAGTAAGTCGACATATTCATGCCAAATCACAGCTTTATAGAACTAAGCATCTCCGAGATATGCTGAGGGCGGATGGACAGACATATTGGCGAAGCTATAAGGTTTCTTAATGACTACGGAATCCTAAAAATGGACCCCGAAAGTAAGTGCTGGTTTTTCGGGCAGGTAAAGTCTGTCGGGCTCACTAGTAAACCAATAAATTCTTGTTTCATAATTAATTACGAAAACAGAAAAACGAATGTGTTTAGTAATTAAACTACGAACGAAGAAAAATCCTCGATTACGGAAACGGAAATAAATTCTTTTTTGATAACTAATTACGAACGAAACAGCGAAAAATAATTCGTCTTTCGTAGCCAACTACGAACCGCAACTACGAAAACGGACCAAACGCCTTATCATGTCTGGTGTACAATAATAGTTATTTATTCACCAAGAGGAGTAAGGCATTGATTACTCAACGAGTGGCCATTTGAGGCCCGACGCGAAGCGGAGGGCCTTAAACAACACGAAGTTGAGTAATAAATACTTACCCTCGAGGGATATATAATACTTTATACTACTCTTACGAGGAAAAAAAACAACAAAATCTCGTACAAAAATTTAATTAAAATTAATATTTACATTCGTGCAATTATGGAAAGTTACGTTTAAAAAGATACGTTTTTTTTGGTAATTTTATATTAGTTTGCGACATATTTAAGTCCGAATGGGTGTGGGTGGGATTAGTGCTAAATGTTGTAGGTGGATTTCGCTGACGCGGTGGATCGGTGCTGGTAGAGGTAGATGGTTCAGGTTCCAAGTGTTCCAAAGGCTGAGGTGGTTGCAAAAGATCATTGAATTTTGGTCTTCGTGTCAGGTATCTTAATAAGTATCATATTTCCGTGAAATTCAAGATCGTCAATCTTCATATCTACCAATTCCTGGCACCGACAGACTCCGTTGATTCCCAGTATCAATATAACCTGTAAATTTGAAATAATATTAACATAATTATATAGTAACTAGCTTCTGCCCGCGACTTCGCCCGCGTGGAATTCGGTTATCGCGTCCCCGCGGGAACTATGCGTTTTTCCGGGATAAAAAGTAGCCATGTCCTTTCCCGGAACTTCAACTACCTCCATGCCAAATTTCAGCTAAATCGGTCCAGTGGTTGAAGCGTGAAGAGGTAACAGACAGACAGACAGACATAGTTACTTTCGCATTTATAATATTAGTATGGATTCCTGGTATTTTCTACTTAACAACTAAAATACGACACTAAAATTTACGACAACCTGTCACACTGTGTTGACGCGAAAGAAGGACAAGCAAACAAACACACATTAACATAATAATATGTAATACCTTTTACTATGGTAGTACGGGTAAATTTGTCAACAAGTAACAACACGTAATTCATTCTATATCTGGCGTAATTTATGTGGAATGGATCACAAAACTATGTAGAAAATTTAAAACATGTATATAAATTAAACAAGTAGGTACTTACTTTATAGGATAAATAAGTATCATCTGGAGCGTTTTGCAAAAAAGAATTGATTTCATCTGCCGTTAGCACTTCGGATTTCTTACTGCGAAACCCGCTAGACTTCTTTTTCAGAAATGCTGCTAATTTTGAGTATTTCTTTATATCAATATTATCTCTGGATAACAATGTACTTCTCAGCACTAGGAATATAGCCCACAGGCTGCTAGGCTTATATTTTCAAGACTTTTCACTAAAATAGGCTAGAAGAACATTTTCCGACAAAGAAGATGCTTGCTTTTCAGTCTTCCACTGCATAAATTCTTCATACTGCTTCATGTATTTATTTTTTGATTTTTCCGGTACAAGATTGTTAATTGCTTGTTGAGCATGAATTAATAGTTCAGGTGGCGTTCCAATAATACTACCATCGGTACTTTCCTCATTTGTTGAAGACATTTCAAACACAAAAGCAAATTCAAAGTTATTACAATGAAACGAAAGGCGCGCGATATTCTTTTTTTTAAAGTAAAACCGCGCCAACCTTTTTTTTTTAATTTGGGCGCGCCGCGTCTTTACAGCCAGTGACGAGACAGATCATTACAAAATTTCTTGCGTGCAACCCGAAATATAAAATCATATTTAGTATAATTAATCAATGCATATGTTTCTTCAAACTATTTAACGATATTGTTATCGCATTTTCGAGTTTTTTTTCCGAAAAACTTTTTTGATGTAGGTACATTCGTTTAGAACGTCTATATAGCTTGTGTAAAGTCGGCAGTGTCAAATAAAAAAAAGTATTAACTTACACGCATCCATGGCTCGTTTTGGAATTAAAAAAAAAACATAACTGTGGAATAATGGATTTTCATACAATATTACTACATGGGTAAAGTGTGTAATAATGGATTTGCATACAACATTATTAACCAGATTTTGAAGGAGGATTAATGAGCAACTTTCTCCCCAATTAATGGGTTAGTTTGAATTGACTTTCCGAGTAGGTGTAGTATAATAGTAGATTGTTAACCGAGGGCTGAAAGGTACCCATTTCTGACGAGTCAGTTTGGCGCTCGAACGGTAGTGAGAGCGCTAAATAGTACGAGTCAGAAATAAATGGGTTCCTTTCACCCGAGCGTAAACACTCTACTTTTCGTTTCGAATATGAGGAAAGTAAAGAAAATAATGTGCGCTACTTACCTACTAAAAAAATACATATTCTAAACCTGCGGTATCACATTTTCCATAGCTGTACAGTTAATTTCATTTCTCGATCATTATAAATAGTCATATTTGCTCTAATATATGTAACTATATTTAGTTCACAACACAGAACACACATTACCTAAAGACTAATCACATATTGTGAAGTAAGTTTAGTTTGCCGCCATTTTGTTCATTTGACAAAATCCGTCTGCATGTCAAGTCGGAGCGCCCGGGTATTAAGGCAGTGTTCCGAATCGCGCTCAGAGCGCGCACTGCACCTTGCATCATGCAAATTGATCATTGACAAGATCGATAAGATAAATAGATGGATATATAAAACATTTATTTATATCAAACAGAAAAACACATTTGAATATAAATTATTTGTCAAATTAAATTTTCGTTATAAGAAATGAAATTAATATAGTAAGTACCTACATAATGATTTCTTGGCTGTATTCGTTGTTCCATTGCCGAATATTTTCGCCAAATATTTTGCCAACAAAAAAAATCAATTTCCCCAAGATTCTCTGTTTGAAACTGAGCGAGAGAAAATATAATATGAATAAACCGACTTGATATTGATATTTAGGCATTTAGGATTGTCATAAAATATGAATTATTTGTCAAGTTAAGTAAGTTCTCATTTTATATACCTATTTTTTTTTATTAGAAATGAAAAATAATATTATAATTCATGATTTCTTGGCTGTATTCGTTGTTCCTTTGCCCGTTTTTTTGCCAACTATATTGCCAAAAAAAATCTCAATTCCCCAAGATTGTTTCATTTGAAACTGAGCGAGAGACATGTATTCGTCCTGTTTTGGCGTATGACTTTGTATATGAGTTTAAAAGAGACGGAGATATGAATGTCAAATCCTCCAATTACTTTACGACCCTAGGGTCGCCATGCATCACTTTCAACCCGCTACGCAGATGAACAATGATAAACTTTCAGAGTATGAGAAATGAAAACGATATTAGTTGTGTCGTGCATAGTGCCATCTGTCGTCGAGTAGCCGTCCTACGATGTTTTTCGCCGACAAAGCTATGAAAGAGACAAGGTTCCTAATTCAACTATTAGTGAATGGTGATTTAAACCTTACTTTGGACAGATAGGGCAGGAATTGGCACTAATTTATTTGATGGTGTACTCTAAAGTCGCTTTAAGACTAACGCCAAATCAGCAGCAAGATAGCATAGTGTTGCAGTGTAGTGATTAGTGTACAGTAGTGTGAGTTTGGCGACAGCGGTTTTCATATTAAGATCGCAAGATCACATTTCCTCCTACACTACAAGTGTAGTTCATTCTTCCATGCTATGAACGAAGAAAAAATACTCGATTACGGAAACGGAAAATAAATTATTTTTTGATAACTAATTACGAAACAGCGAAAAATAATTCCTCTTTCGTAGCCAATTACGAAACCGCAACTACGAAAACGGACCAAACGGAAAAGTTTGATGATGCTGCTAGTAGGTAGCTAATTAATAGGTATTTCTTTTTTCAGATGAATCTGTTCAACTTCCAATGGATAATCGACAACAAATTGCTGACAGCGAGTAGTCTGCTCGCGTTTACTGTCTTCATTTCGACGACGGTGGCTCTTACTAACCAGATCAATATATCAAATGTGGTCTCATGCGATCGCAACCACAAGATGAGGTCGAGCCCGTTCAATAGCAGCTTCAAATCTCACATGGTAAGTTTTCTAACTTACTTCGAAGTCGTGGTCGCCTAGTGGTTCGACCTACCGCCTCTCATGCAGAGGGTCGTGGGCTCGATTCCGGCTCGCACCTCTAAGTTAATTTTTTTTTAATCTTCTATCTATAGGTAGGTACATCTAATATATAACTTCTCGTGTCACAGTGTCACCAAGCACCTCCGAAACGGCACGTCCTATTCTTATGAAATTTGGAGTGTATGTTCAGTAGGTCTGAGAATAGGACGTAAGCTATTTTTCATACGCAAAAAAAAATCTAAGGCGGTACGAAGTCCGCGGGGTCAGCTAGTCTTCTATATAATAAAGCTAAAGGGTCGAAAATCGTACATAAGAGATATTCGAAAAAAAAATTGCTGGGGATACTTAGAATCGATAACAAAACACATTCCAACAGTTTCTAGAATATTTGTCTGTTTATTTGACCGCACATCACGTGAAAAGTACTGGACCGATTTTGATAAAATTTGGTATGAAGATAGTTGGAGTCCTGAGAAAGGACATAGGCTTCATATCCCGGAAAAACGCATAGTTACCGCGGGAACGCGATAACCGAATTCCACGCGGACGAAGTCGCGGGCAGAAGCTAGTACATACAATATATGCAAATGCTAATAATAATAGGTTCCTACCTAAATGAGAGATTTTTTTGTATTTGAATGCCTGTGAAGCTGAATGCTGAAGTTGAGCCTTGTAATCATACCTACTTACCTGTCTATCTTCAATTGTGCTCAGTGATCACATCGAATAATATGATTTATGGAAGGTAAGTATGTTTCCTTTAATTAAGCCATTGTCATGAAAATTCGATAAGATTTGATTTTGTCTGAAGACAAGTGTTGGTTATTTCAAAGTTCAAAACAATGGGCCAATTTCTTGAAATCATTATTATGTGCACGCGCATATGTTGACGTCAGTTTATAGACGTAAAGTCACACACTATTAATATTTAATGAAAATGATCTGGGGCCTCATTCGGGAAGCTCTTTGAAACAGATTAACTCTAAGCAAACCTCGTTACCACTGTGTGAATGAGAAGCATTAAGGCCCGGTTCCTATATCCACGAAACGCCTCGTTTTGCCTACGGACGGTTGATTTTTGACATTTGTTCCATAGAGAATCTGTCAAATTTTAACCGTCCGTAGGCAAAACGAGGCGTTTCGTGGATATAGGAACCGGGCCTAAGTGTAGCAAGCACTACTTAGTACAGTCGCATGTTACTGGTAGTGTGCCACCTTAAGAGGGTTTATTCCGAAAGTTGGCAATGTCGCATATAGCTGTCTAATGTTTCGCTGTTTTTATTAATTTCTCAATATTACTGAATTAAACACCAGAATGTCTGCCAATCGACAGAGATGGCGTGATATCATACGGCGAGCGACATCTACGCCTAGCGGTGCTAGCAATTGACCACGACCACTCTGTAAAGAGTGCACCGAGAGAGAAGAAGACTGCATTAAAAAAGAAGTAGGTAATCATTCTATGGTTGAATGACGCGTCTCGTTTTGCATTTGTTGGTTAGGCATTCAAATGATAAGATTACATTAAAATGAATGGAAAATGCGATGGAAAGCTTTCAAAAGATATTACTTCCGGAATACCAAAAATTTCGTATTGCTATGATAATTGTTACAATCCATACTTAATGTTTCATTCGACCATAGAGCGATTATTCATGTTTTCATTCAGTAATAATCAGAAATTAATGATGCCAACTTTCGGAATAAAACCTCTTAAGGGCCACACTCGCTTGCACGAATCTCTCGTTCGATCGAAGGCGGGCGTGGACGATTCGCTGCACAGTGCAAGCGAATTTTTTTGAAAATGTTCGACCGCCACTTACTACACATTGACTGTAAAGTACCTAGGTAAATAAGCAGGTACTTAACTATTCTGTATCAACTGTCTTAATAAATAGAATTCGGCTTAAATTTTAATGAAACTTGAAAGCGTTGCAACGCGTTGTAGGTTAATAAATAACTTATTGAACTTATATTTTTTACGTAAGCAGAAGTTTAATTAATCGCTTTACCGCAATGAGTCCAGCAAAAAAGCAATATGTTTGAGAACCTATTTCTTCTTCGGTGACTCCCTGACTCCCTTAAATATTTATTTCAGAATATGAATAGGCTTTCAAGAAACGTCACACCGACAAATTACAAACTGCTGCTGCACCCAAATGCCATGACGAAGACCTTTAACGGCTCAGTGCAAATTTACTTAAAAATTGACAGCCCAACAAACAATGTGACACTACAAGCAAAGAAGCTAAGAATTTTATCAGCAACCTTAGAAAGTTCTCGTGAGAACGTATCGGTCACTACAGAAGTATCTCAGGAGATGTTGATCATAAAAACCTCGAAGGTGTTGAATAAAGGAACATATACTTTGAAAATACAGTTTGCCGGCGTGCTTGATGGTATAGTTGGATTTTACGCGAGCTCGAAAGGGAATAGGTGAGTACCTAATGTTATTGTTTTTATCATCCTCCCTGGTGTAATCCGTTAGAAAAAATAGGTATACTTTCCCGAAATTAATCCTATACTTACCTACCTACCACAAATGTATAGCAAATAGCATGCAATCATAGACGTAAATAACATAGACCCGGTCTAACGTACACGTAATATGTCCCCACTTCCTCGGTGTCCAATCCAAAGTTCTGTCACCGAGCGTGCGTGACAATAAGCGTTTTTAAATAACTTTTTTTCGAAACTGTTTCTCAGTATCTAAAAACTCGTCTCGTTGTTGGAAAAATGTGACCCAGCTTTAGTGTCACGACACAAGTTTAACTTTGGATTGGACACCAAGGAAGTGGGGACACATGACATGTATCTACGTTAGGCCGGGTCCATACGAAGTATTATTTATGTCTATGCTTGCAATGGTTAGGTCATCATGATGTACGAACTCGAATCAATTTATTGGAGGAAGCTGATCTCTGAATTGAAACTGAGAATGTCCCTTCGAATTCATTGATTTCGAATATTTTAGACCATCATTTTTTCTTTTCACTCCTCCCATTCGAAAAGCACTACGCAGGGGGGGCTTTGTCGTGCGCGCACGCGTATTGGCCCTTCAGTCGTAAACATGGGCAGAAATCCCGTTTTCGCTTACCGCTCAAGATCCATGCCGCGACCTGTGCTGGTGTACTCTCCAGATTATTTCGCCTACTGATTTAAACGTGACTCCAAGGCTGCGTTCCGAAACGCGCTCAGAGCACTCACAGCACCTTGCATCTCTTTTCCTCTTGAAAGTCGAGTGCTAAGAGGAAAAAGGATGCAAGTTGCTATGAGCGCTCTAAGCGCGATTCGGAACGCAGCCCAAATTCCCATTGCTGTCAGTGTCACTTCTCCGTCAACTGTCAAGCAGCTGTCATCAGAGCAAAGTTTTGTTGGTTCTGTCTGATTTCATATAGTAAATTACAAAAATAATCGTGCATATTTCGTCTATAACAGTGTATTGTTATTTAATAATGGGCCCATCATTGAATGTGACTCTCTTCGAAAGACTTTCTTCTTTAGTTCGACCCGTGAACTACAAACTATTACTAAACCCTAATCTGGATGCCGGTGTTTTTACGGGGAACGTTAAGATAAATATTGTTTTAAAGCAAGAAAAGGACCACGTAAATCTTCATTCTAAGCTTCTGGACATAAGCAAAGTTCAAGTGTTTAGAGGAGATAGAGAAATACCTGTATACAAATATGTTAAAGTTGATAAATTTGAGCAGATATTGATCACATTCAACAACCCCCTGAGTCCTGGTAGCTATCAGATTGATATTGACTTTAGCGGCAATTTGACGAAGAAAATTGTTGGTTTTTATTCATCAAAGTTGAAAGATAATAAGTATGTTTTTGTTTATTACATTTTGTGTGTTTCTTCTGTAGGATTTTAGTACAGAGCATGGCCTACCAACCTAGTTTGTTTTTATTCATCTCCACTATTCAAAGGTTGTCTGGTAAAAATCGCTATTAACTAAGCGATAAGACCAGGTGGTCTTATGGGCTGTATGCCATACCTTTTGTGTAATTACATTATGTCTGTAAATACTGTTCCTTGAATGTGTGATGTTCAATAAAGTATATTGTATTGTATTGTACCTATGTTGATATTTTCATAAATGTAACACTTGTGTGTTGAATTGTTTATAGGACAATGGTGGCTAGCAAGTTTCAGCCTACCTATGCTCGGCAAGCATTTCCATGTTTCGACGAGCCAGACTTTAAAGCAACATTTGATATTACTCTTGTCAAGCCTCAGAACTATGTTGCTCTCTCCAACATGAATGTAAGACAAAACATATTCCATATACATTATTATTACATGATTTTTTAAATATGTACTTGTTTTTCCTGTTTATCATTATTGAATAACTAGCTTCTGCCGGCGACTTCATCCGCGTGGAATTCGATTATAGCGTTCCCGCGGGAAGTTAGCGTTAAACTATAACAAATTATATACGAAAACCTTCCTCTTGAAACACTCTATCTATTAAAGAAAACCGCATCAAAATCCGTTGCATAGTTTTAAAGATCTAAGCATACATAGGGACAAACAGTTTAAAGCGACTTTGTCTTATTCTAGATGTATTTATGAAGTACTGTAGTAATTATACTTAACTGCTAATGAGTTTCTACTAATGAGTCATAATTTTCAGGAAGTGTCAAGAACTATAGACAATGCTACAGCACTAGAAACAGTAACATTTGCCACAAGTGTTCCAATGTCAACTTATTTGGCCTGCTTTGTCATATGTGACTTTGATTTTAAAGAGACTGAAATAAACTCAAATGGAATTGGCAACAATTTCATCCTTAGATCATTTGCTCAAAAGGACCAAACACACAAGATTGATTTCGCTCAAGACATTGGGAAAAGGGCAACGGAGTTTTACGTAAAGTACTATGAAGTACCATTTCCTCTACCTAAACTGGGTTTGTATTTTATTGTATACTATTATCATCATCATCATCATCATCATCATCATCATCATCATCATCATCATCATCATCATCATCATCATCAGCATAATTTCAGCCGAAAGACGTCCGTTGCTGGACATAGGCCTCCCCCAAGGCTCGCCACTCAGACCGGTCCTGTGCTACTTGCTTCCACCGGTTTCCCGCGAGACTCACAAGGTCGTCGCTCCATCTTGTTGGAGGCCTACCGACAGCTTACAAATATAATCCTTCTGGGCACAGTATGACATCACACATCTTTGAATTAGTTCACGGTAAAGAAATAATATTATGGTAACACTTACCTAAAACAACTGAGTTTTTGTATGTATATTATTTATTTTTAATATTTCCTCTTATTTTAGAATTGGCTTATATACATTTTGAATTTTCATGTGTAATTTAATTCAGTGTCAGTACAGTCTGCATTCTATTGCAAATAAATAATTTATGTATTTTGTTTTATTCCAGATATGATAGCTATTCCAGACTATGTATCAGGGGCCACAGAGCATTGGGGACTAGTAACTTACAGGGAGACATCGTTTCTGGTTGATGAGGCTACAGCATCAGCCGCAAATAAGATCAGTGTTGCCAACACTATAGCACACGAGTTGGCTCACATGTGGTTCGGAAACTTAGGTAAAGAAATCTTTTTTTTTTTTCACTCCTTAAATACTAAATGCAATGTACTTAATCCACGCGCCTTCTAAGTTGTGTTTGTTTGAACATACCTACATGCATTCATCTTTTAGAACCACTATCATATCTTTTCTTCAAATTTTACATTATTTACTATTAATTTCTGTTCACTAAAAGTATTGTATTTATTTTCCAGTTACTATGAAATGGTGGGACGAGGTATGGTTGAATGAGGGTTTCGCCTCCTATATGCAGGTCAAATCGTTGAATGCCATAGAGCCCTCATGGACAATGGTAAGTTGGATATACAGACCGCCCCATTATATCATCATTTCATGCCAACCGAAAGACGTCCACAGAAATAAGCCTAGCTAGGCCTCCAAAGCTCGCCTTGCGCCATATTCCTATTTATTACACACCTACCCTCTTATATCTTTTTAGGGATGACTTCATACTTTATATCTCGGTAAAACGGATTAGTTCGACTAGGGCACCTTCCTTAAACGGCTATGTCACCTCAATAACTTCCTTGCATGGCCATTTCCCTGACGAACTACATTTATAAATGGTTACTGTCTGTTTGGCATTTAAAATGCCGACTATTCAGTTCTGGCACTCGCCGACCGCTGCCGCGGCCCTCTCGATCGACTCGTGCATTGTCCAATACACACAAGTATCATACTCGTCGCTACGCTCCTCGCAACATATTGGCTTAGGGTTCCCATATGCCGTTTTTAGGGTTCCGAAGTCCACAAGGAACCCTTATAGTTTCGCCATGTCCGTCCGTCTGTCCGCACTATTGCTCGGAGATGCTTAGGTCTAGAGAGCTGTAATTTGGCATGAATATGCATATTAGTTATGCTGACAAAGTGGTACAATAAAATTTTGAAATATATTTTTTTATAGGGTACCTCCCCTACTCGTAAAGTGGGGATGTAATTTTTTTTTCTTGCATACCCCATGGTGCGGCATATCGTTGAATAGGTCTCGAAAAAATATTGTGGGTTTGTTAAAACCATTTTTTGATTAAGTGATGCGTTTGTGAAATATTAAGCTTTAAAGTGCTATTTTTTGTTAGAGTCACGTGTCCCCCCCCCCTGCCAGCTAAATGGTGGTATTTGGATGGCTGAAAAAAATCACGGTTGTGGCATATATAACGTAGTTGAAAGGAAAACTATCAGAGCTAAGTAGGCTGTACAAACTTACGAGTAATAGTCGACCAACTTATAATGATGATTTTTCTCGAGCAGCAGGGGAGTCGGGCGGGCACGTCACACCACAGGCTAGCTAGATGCTAATAAGTCTTAGAAAGGTACTGTGGGCATCGTCAACTTCGGAACCCTATAATTTGCGCGTGGCCCGTTTTCAAATGTAATTTCGAGGAATGATGAGGATGTTTAAGAATTTAACATTGTGATCATTCGAGTAAATGGCTGAACTAGGAAATTTGCACTATGGTCATCTAGGGTAATGGCCGTATGAGGAAATACAAACTGCAGTCATTCAGAGAACAGGCCGTGCGAGGAATACATGCTGTGGTCAATTGGGGAATGGCCATCTAGGAAAAGCACCAAGAAGGAAATGCACGAACAAGGAATTTGGCCTGTGGTTGTTATTGGAATTTGCCCTAGCCGAACTAATAACGGTAAAACGCATAGTTCACGCCGGAACGCGATAGCCGAGATCCGAAGCTAGCAAAAAATACATGCTAATGGAATTGTTTCTTTCAGCTAGACCAGTTTCTGATTAAAACCATGCACTCGGTGCTCGTCACGGATGCCAAATCGTCGAGCCACCCTATCGTGCAAACTGTGGACACCCCCGACCAAATCACAGCCATATTTGACTCTATTTCCTATAACAAGGTAAATTTCTTACTTGTATAACATAATAAGTCTCGGCAAAGGCTCGAGTGGCTGTACATAGAGGTGTGCTAGTGCCGACACTTATGTATGGTAGTGAAAGTTGGGTATGGCAGAAGAAGCACGAAAGTAAAATCAATGCTGTAGAAATGAGAGCATTGCGGAATATTGCAAATGTTAAATTGAGTGATAGGGTAAGGAATAGCGTGATAAGGGAGCGGTGTGGTGTGAAAGAGGATGTAGTGACAAAAATAGAAAAAGGTATGCTATATTGGTTTGGTCATATGGAAAGGATGAATGAGAGAAGACTGACAAAAAGTATTTATATGGCTAGTGTGAATGGAGGTGCTGGAAGAGGAAGACCGAGGCGAATGTTCTTGGATCAAATTCAGGACAATCTGATTAAAGGCCAGGTCAAAAGTACTTTAAACCGACGAGCATGTATGCGGAACGGGATGAAAGTTGAAGAAGCGAGAGAAGTATGCAAGAGTCGTAGCAAATGGAAAGAAGTGGTCTCTGCCTACCCCTATGGGAAAAAGGCGTGATATTATGTATGTATGTATGTATAACATAATATAACGTCAAGGAAATTTAAACGCGTACCTTTTTACCCGACTGCACCAGAACGAGGGTTAATTTTATCGAGTTTTCATAAATACTTAGTCCTCTAAAATTTTTCATTTGCAGGGTGCTTCGATATTACGAATGCTGGAGGGATTCATAGGGGAAGAAAACTTCCGTAAGGGAGTGTCTGATTACTTGAAGAAACACAAGTTCGGCAACACCGTCACGCAAGACCTTCTAGCGTGTTTGGAGCCCTATTTCAAGACTGACCACCCAGATCTGAGTTTACAGTAAGCTTTTTTCTTCGAATTTATTATTAATCCATACTAATATTGTACCTATGTTAAAGTGAAAGTAACTGTGTCTGTCTGTCTGTTACATCTTTATCTTTTATCCCGGAACACATAACACGGCGGCACAGTTCTACATTGTAATACATACTTGTATCTACCTACTACTACTACTACAACAGCCTATTTGCGTCCCACTGCTGGGCACAGGCCTCCTCTCATCACGAGAGGGTTTGGGCAGTTCGCAGATGCGTGCAGGTTTCCTCACGATGTTTTCTTTCACCGAAAAGCTCAGTGGTAAGTTCAAATTGAATTTCGCACGTAAGTAAACTTAGAGGTGCGAGCCGGAATCGAACCCCCGACCCTGTGCATGAGAGGCGGTTGGTCGAACCACTAGGCCACCACGGCTTGTATGCCAGCCTAAAATAAAATAATATGCGTTAATAGTAAGTACATTGTGTAATAAGGGCGGTAAACGAGGAATTGCAGTCGAGAGCATTTATAAGCGCGAAATCAAAGGTTGAGGGCGGGCTTTAAAAGATACTACGTGGAGAGAAAATCTCACTTCTTGGCCAAGGCACTATTATCACACTTGAGAGGAAAATAAAGGGAATAAGTACCAAGTAATCGTTAAGAAAATTCAAGATTTAAAAATTTCAATAATTAACAATATGAAAAAAGAATACTTTGTGTGGGAATGGAGGGCCAATTGAATTGTTAGCTGCCTTTTGAGTTTCGACTGTGGCGAAGACGAGCGGGGCGGAGGGGAGACTTGCGAGAACCATCAGAAAGAAAGGAAGACAAATATCAAAAACCCACCGGCCTTTTTTGTATGTTCACGTACCTATTTGTTTCCATTACAGATACATAATGGACACTTGGACTAGACAAAAGGGATACCCACTCCTGACCGTCAGTAAAGAGGCAAACTCCTATAGAATTACTCAGTCGCGATTCCTGTTAAACCCTGAGGCTGTCTCACTGAATGATTCTGAGTTCGAGTAAGATATTTAGCAGCCAATAGAATGACTATTATGAATGAAGAATAAAAAAGCAGTTAAATTAATGATTTAACATATTTTTAGCTACCGCTGGTTCGTGCCAATCACGTTCAAAACGAACAAGGGCGTAAATGAGAAGGTACTTTGGTTCGACGATAAAAGAGATGCTAGTAAGTAGAAATTAAATGTAGCTTTTACACTAGGATATAATTTTGATTCAATATGTACTTTATGACACTCATACAGTGAAAAGTGACATTACTTTCTTTCAATCCATTCGGGACAACTTTTGTGACTTGATCTGTAATTTGAACTAAAGTACCTATTACGATACCGGCGGACATGGCCTATAAAAGCACGATTTCGAACACAATTCGAATGAAGTGTCAATGTTTGCGTGCGAGGACGTCTCTACCACCACGGGGACCAACGATTCACTCATCATCTCCGGATGAAACAATGACGGTAAGGCGAGATGGGAGCGAGTTGCGCGCGGGCTAGATTGAGGCGGGTGATTCCGTGGCCATTCTATACGTAGTACTATGTATTAAATATTCTGTGACTATATGCCAGCAGTGGACGTCTTTCAGCTTATAATCATGAAATGTTACATGCACTACCTACCTAAAGTTTGTTTTTCGCTGTTTGCTGTGATGGCTATAGTTTTGGCGATCAAGTCTTTTTTTATAGTGATCAAATTTAGTTAATTAAAATAATTATTACAGTTGAAATCGAGGAAAGTGATGTGAGCTGGCTCAAGATTAACAATAATCAAGTTGGTTATTATCGCGTCAACTACCCTCAGGACATGTGGCAAAACTTGATTGGACAGTTGAAGAGCAAATCTAATGAGGTAAAAAACTTTGGATGCAAAACTTTCATTTAATTTAAAAAAAAGTACACCAAGTAATATAAATATAGATATCTAAATAGGTTGAGATCATTTTAGAGACAAATTGACATGCACCTGCCATTAATAATAAGTCGATATCTACAAATTCTATTCGACTTAGTAAATATCTAAATAGATCGTAGGTACACCATATCATACATTAAAACACTGCACACGTTGTATGAGCCAGGGGTTTGTAATCTACTTCCTTTCTACACTCATACGAGAAAAAAAAAACATTTTTGATTCTTCTCTGGAAATAAAAGGGCGGTGTATTATCGTGCCATAAAATTGCCGATCGGACGAGAACCAAATCGAGGGGACTTACTTGTGTTTACAGCGATATTTATTGAGGCTTCAGGTCTTCGAAATTCAAAAATAGACGCCGCGTCCATTGAAGAAAACAGGAGCGAGTGGCCGGCACAGAGCGGCAGCGAAGCGTCGATGCGAATCCGTCCGTTTCCTTGAATTTGATTGTTCTCCTGCACTTTGCACAAATATCCGAAAACCAAGACACCAATCACAATCAATAATAAACCCCGGGGCAACGATATTCACATTAGAAATAAATAATTACGATCGCACCAAAAAAATTACGTTGTAGCAGACCGAAATGAGTTCGACCGATAAACTCAACTTTTTTTTCTTTCATAGGAGCGGTCACAAGCGGCCAGTCATATGCGCTGTTTCATTTCTTCACCCCTAGATGGCGGTATCTCGTCAAATTATGGCAGTTTTTAGTTTGGCTTGAGAACACACACGACATGTTATATTTATTTTATTTCACTCACGCAAATGCGCTGGTAAATTCTTTTTCTGACGTGTCCCTATTTTGATTTTTTTCGCAACAACCACCGTATTACTGCTCATTAGTTAGCTCCACTGTCTATAAAAGTTTGGCAGACCTCAGTGTTGCCAATTTAGCGTGGGTTTAATGTCCTAAATTGGCAGGACTGCACCTCTAAAGTACTCAAGCGCCCCTAGCGTCGAATTCACTCGCGGTATGCTCCTTACCCCGACTGACCTTATGATTTTCGTTACCTGACCTTATTTTTTTTTTTTTAATACAGTTGCTCAAAAAAGTTTTCGATACCTGTTTAACGTGCCAGCTAGTGAGCGCGCCTAAAGTGTTTTTTACGAACTAGTGCGTAAAGTTTTTTGAGCTTGATCCTGTTCATTTATTTCCTTATTATTTTTTTCGCAAATGTATCAAAAATGTCGTTTGATACACGTGCGAAGTTACAATTTTCACTCGTCCCTAGTGTTAACGCTCGCTTTCGTTCGCGCCAATATAACTAGGGACTGGTTATAAAATGACCAACTTTTCGCACTTGAATCAAAATGTACTATTTTTTAACTGTTTAAATATTCCAGCTCACAATATCGGACCGGTCTCACCTTCTAAACGACGTGTTCGCGTTAGCCGAGTCCGGGAAGGTTCCTTACGAATTGGCCCTCAATTTGACCACGTACCTGACTATTGAAGAGGACTACGTGCCGTGGCAGACCGCGGCTTCTGTCCTGATTGATCTGGCAAATAGGTTGGCCACTTCGCTGGCACACGAAAAAATGCTGGTACGTTTTATTTATTTATTTATTTATTTATTGACATGAGTTTGAGTTTATAGGTAATCCCAAAGCACTTATAATGCGAAAAAACAGAAAAGAAACATACAATTATTGACAGCGATATCAAAAACACTGAGTCAGAAATACAAATATGGTCAAAACAAGTAATATAAATTATAATAATTAACACATGAGAAATAAACAAAAAAAATGACAATTGAGATATACATTTAATAATACATTAATGTAGCTGAGTAATGTACTCGACTTGTCAGCAAACACATCACACGTTGCCTGGTATACCCGAAAAAGTTGTAATGTCATACATATGTTTCCGAATTGGGTATGTATTAGAAATGTGACAGTTCTCAGACAGTGAACGGTACGGTAACGTCGTAAGACGTAAATAGTTTTCGTCTTAGGCCCGGTTCCTATATCCACGAAACGCCTCGTTTTGCCTACGGACGGTTGATTTTTGACATTTGTTCCATAGAGAATCTGTCAAATTTTAACCGTCCGTAGGCAAAACGAGGCGTTTCGTGGATATAGGAACCGGGCCTTAGTCCTTCAATTGACGGATTTTGAAGTCTATATAATAAAATCCTGTCCTTATATAGCACGACACAACTTAGAAGGCCGTTGACGCCGAGTCTAGTTTTGCTCAATCCACGCGCCTTCTAAGTTGTGTAAACCTGTACGAGTATACGTATACATAGCCATAAATTATATTATACACTAGGTGACCCCGCGGACTTCGTACCGCCTTAGAATTTCTTTTGGTATGAAAAATAGCTTACGTCCTATTCTCAGACCTACTGAACATACACTCCAAATTTCATAAGAATCTGTCGAGCCGTTTTGGAGGAGCTTGGTTACAAACACTGTTACACGAGAATTTTATATATTAGACTAGCTAACTCATCGGACTTCGTACCGCCTTAGAACAAATAAAAAATAGCTTACGTCCTATTCTCACACCTACTGAACATACACTCCAAATTTCATAAGAATCAGTCGAGCTGTTTCGGAGGAGTTTGGTTACAAACACTGTGACACGAGAATTTTATATATTAGATATCGGACAGGCGCACATATTTGGCCGGTGTTAAATCATACAAAAAAAATTAAACTCTGCCCTTCACGACCTTTTGCAAGATCATTCGGCAAATGATGTCCGCAAATGGCCCATCGTGTTGATATATTTCTTGAATCCGCCGATAGACTGAAAAAGTCACGATGTTGCATACTTTCATTATTTTTCAGACATACATACAACAACTCGTACTACCTATCTATCAGAAACAACGCTGGGAGCCAAGCAACTTGGGCGTTATTGAACGGTAATAGTTATTTATGATACAAGTGCGCAAAGTAGGTCATTATTACTTATCCGCACGAGTGTAATACAACGTTTTACAATACATCATGCGAGGAAACACATAAATTATATATTTAATAAGTAAAAGTTTTATTTATTAAGGCATTAATAATTTTAAAACACCGAAAAAAATTAAAATAGAAATATAACTTTGTAATTTTACTGTTTAGATCACTTTAGTTTGGACGCTACAGACATTTTACTTTCCCGCACATTGCAGCGTGCGGGAACAGTTCCTATTTTCATTCCCGCACAGTATGCACAAACGTGCAGGAAAGTACAACTTTCTGCGATAATGTTTACCAACATAAAGGGGGCTTTCTGAGCATATGCATTGTAAACCATATTTTTAACCAAACATTCTTGTCACTCTCACTACATAGGCACACCTACATACATGTACAGTCACAAGTATTTGCGATCTACCAATGAAAAAAAAATCGCTTGGACTGTGCAGCGAGATGCCTACGCCCGTCCATCTACGGGCGAGAGACTCGCGCAAGCGATTCTAGCTCTTAAGGTGGCACACCGCCAGTACATGTGACTGTACTGATGCTTTGACAGAAATTCACTTGTAATGTTATTACTGTTATAATTTTAATACATTTTAAACCACATGGGTTTACGTGAGAGTGTTTATGGAGCAAAAATGTTGAGGGGCGTGTCCATCGAATTATGCTAACGAAGTACGCATGATACAATAATATACTTCGCCAGGTATGACAGTCCGGTATTCTGTAGTAGTGTGGGTGTCACTCTTACGTCATTCGCACTGCTGTGTGTTGCAAGTGGTGTATTAAAATAATCCCCGACCCCCATGTATCCTGTGAGTGTTTCATTAAATTATTATGATCATTTATTTTTAATTTGTCCCATTTTGGGTGCAAGTAAATTGTAGTGTGCAAATAATTTATATTGGATTATAACGGTGGAAAATATTTCCTTCATTTTTGTTTTATTGCAATAAGGTGGCAACTCGACCTTGACGTTACGGTGACACGTTACGTCACCCGGATCGGCAGACCTTGTTTCCTTAGACCATGGAAGTACTCGTAAGTCGATGGGCGTATGTGCGAAAAAAAAAACAAGGGATGTATAGTATAAGTGGGCAAGTCAGTCGAGATCGTCCTCGACGCACGCGCATAGACCAAATTGGGGATATACTGAAGAGAGGCCAAATTAATGGTACTCGAAACTGACGAGCTTAAATTCTAAATTAAAAGCAGGTGACGTTCTATCGTATCTCCCTACCCCAACGGGAAACGGGCGTGAGTTTATGCATGTATTTTTCACTTGCAGCCTTCTCCGAACGAGGATCCTATCCTTGGCCACCCGAGCAGAGCTACCAGCTGCTGAAGATATGGTGCGGAGTCTCTTCCTAAACTGGCTTAATAGCCACGGAACATCGCAACCACAGTCGGTTGAGACGGATCTACGCGACCTGGTCTATTACTATGGTAAGTAATATAGAGTAAAATTAATATTAATTGTATATTGCTATAGACAGACGCGACAGGTTCACAGATTAAGTTATAGTTATCATCATCAACAAAGCACCTTAAAAAAAGTGCTTTCTCCCCCATGTGTCACCAAATATCGCAAGGCTACCATTTACCATTTCGTGACCAACCATAACCCGTCTTTTTATGTTATTTTCTCAAAAATGCCCAGGAAACTCGTCATTGTCTGCTTTCTATCGGATCGCGAAGTGCGTCATTGACGATCAGTCAAAAAATTTAAAAAAAAACTCAACTGCATGCCCCGGAAATTTGTATGAAATTACTTCCGCGGCAGGTATGAGCGCAGGGAATGTTGTATGAAATTTCATCATCGTACAGGTACTTTTTTTTTAAAACTGATAATACGCAAATGAATTCCCAAACAGCCAAGTATGCATGTTCTGTATCTGTCAATTGACGCGAAACGAAACGTTTTTATCCGTGTCTGAAACAGCGCAATGTATTTCAGATCGGAATTTAAAAAAAGCGCGATCCATAAAGAGCTTGTCAGATTTATTTAGCTAAATTTCATGAAAATAGTTTACTAGTTTGGTTTAAAAATCTACATGTGAGTTTTTAACTTGCCGTGTTAGTGTGTCTGTTAAAGTCGAATATCGGTGAATACGATATAAGACTGGCGTTCCAGTGGACTTGTTGTAAATACTTGAGTGTCTTTGCGTGCGTGTCAATGCCGTATTTTGAATACCTAATATTAAGTTTTCTTTTACATTTTTGAGAAACGCACTATATAAGCCTCGGCACGTGAAAGGCTTTGCAGGCTTCGTATACTTATATTAAAGGGCCTCGGCCCTTTAAACCAAATACTCAGCCTGCAAAGACCTACTTTCCCGGCCACGGCAATAATGTACTATTTCTCAAAAATGGCGGGGAAACTCGTCATTGTCTGCTTTCTATCAGACCGCAAAGTGCGTCATTGACGATCAGTCAAAAATTTAAAAAAAAAAACTCAACTGCATGCCCCGGAAATTTGTATGAATTTACTTCCGCGGCATGTATAAGCGCAGGGAATGTTGTATGAAATTTCATTGTCGTACAGGTACTTTTTTTTTAAACTGATAAATACGCGAAGGAATTCCCAAACAGCCAAGTCTGCATGTTCTGTATCTGTCAATTGACGCGAAACCAAACGTTTTTATTCGTGTCCGAAACAGCGCAATGTATTTCAGAACGGAATTTAAAAAAAGAACGATCCATAAAGAGCGGGAGTTCTTGTCTTGTATCAGATTTATTTAGCTTAATTTCATAAAAATAGTTTATTAGTTTGGTTTAAAAATTAATAAAAGGTCTTAATTTTTATAAAAAACGAGAAATCTACATGCTAGTTTTTAACTTGCCGTGTTAGTGTGTCTGTTAGTCAAATATCGGTGAATACGAAATAAGACTGGCGTTCCATTGGATTTGTTGTAAGTACTTGACTACCTTTGCGTGCGTGTCAATGCTGTATTATGAATACCTAATATCAAGGTTTTTTTTCATTTTTGAGAAAAGCACTATATAAGCCTCGGCACGTGAAAGGCTTTGCAGGCTTCGTACATATTAAAGGGCCTCGGCGAAGCCTCGGCCCTTTAAACCAGTACTCAGCCTGCAAAGACCTACTTTCCCGGCCACGGCAATAATGTACTATTGCTTTCATGTTGTGTGTTTATCGTCACGAATAAATGTTTTTCTTCTTCTTCTTCTTCTTCTTCTTCAGTTGTTTCACGCTTGGCAGTCGGTGGTTGGCAGGCTGCTTTGCTACTAACGTGTAAATGGGTCAATCAACTATTTCTTGTTGTTATTCTGTCCCGTTTTCCAGGGGACAAAATGAGAGGGTTTTCTTAGAAAACCTGTTACAATATAAAATTCCAAGACGCTTAGAAAGTGATTCATTAGGGAAGGGATTGAAAATGGCAAAGAAACCTCACATTTAGTGTATTTAAACCCACAGAATAGCAGTTTTAAAAGTGGCCCAGGGGACAGTAACCATGGCAACTATTGACATAAAAAAGTTGATTCACCCAAATAGCAACCGCTGCGCTGACTTTTGGATTTCATTGTGTCTTGAAATTCACCCACATTAGTTACTTCGCTTTGTGAAGCCGTGGTGGCCTAGTGGTTCGACCTACCGCCTCTCATCGGGTAGGGGGGTGCGATTCCGGCTCGCACCTCAAAGGTTACTTATGTGCGAAATTCAATTTGAATTTACCAGTGAGCTTTTCGGTGAAGGAACACATCGTGAGGAAACCTGCACGCATCTGCGAAGTAATTCAAAGATGTGTGTGAAGTCCCCAATCCGCACTGGGCCCGCGTGGGGACTATAGCCCAAATCCTCTCGTGATGAGAGGAGGCCTGTGCCCAGCAGTGGGACGCAAATAGGCTGTAGTAGTAGTTACTTCGTAAATGCGTGTAGCTACATATTGCTAGCAGTTTTTATTCAATATCTTGAAATCTGTTCCAGGAATGAAATCCGCCTCTCATTCAGAGTGGGACAAACTCTGGCAGATATACAAGAAAGAAGAGGATGCGCAAGAGCAGGCGAAACTCAGGAGAGCCTTGGCGGCGCCACGTGACACTACCATTCTCAGGAAGTAAGCAAACGTAGTACGCGCACGACCTGGTGAAGGTCTCGGGAATTCAGTCGATGCGACCGGTCCATTCCTCTTGATAGGTTAGGACTTAGGTTAATCGAGAGTCTACGTTTGAAGAAAATGGGTCATTGGTTTGATTGTGAGACCTTCTGACGGATTCTCGAAGCTTTTTTTGACATTGGAAATGTCTTTTCTTTCGCTCCAGTATAGGCTCAGATTTCATGAAAAAGTGCGATTCCCTTATATCTCGGAGAGTTGTGAAGATATGATATCCGAAAAAGGCTTAAAAGACGCTATTTCACGAGTGAGAATAAAAAAAGATTTTTTCTGCATTTTTGATTTTGGCGCTCAATATTTTGGAAACGAAGTACGATATCAAAAAAATCAGTAAAACTCCACTGGAAAAGGGCATAGCCGGGTAAGTATGGCCAAACTGCCCTTAGCGAAAAAATCAATTTCCTTTTACTGGATTATTAACCTTTACATATGTAGTGCTTTCGCCAAAAATTAAGCCTCAAATCATTCAGGTTAAAAAGAAAAACGCATAAAAAGAAATAACATTTTTATTTTATTTTAGCCAAAGTACTGATCCGATTTCTTTGTAATTTGGATATGTTGTAAATAAAATTAAGGTCGCTTTCTAAACGAAACGAAAAATATTATTTTGGGAAAATGAACTAAAATTACGCCGTCTGTGATATTGCTACAATTTGAATCGCTGATACAACTACAAAATAATACAAATATATGTATGGGAAAATGCGTACCCCGCAGTCGTATACTTAGCCACAAAAGCAGTTTATAGTGCAAAACGTCACATTCTAAATTCAAATTCGTTAAGATTGCGTTCGAAATATACTTACTTCATCGTCAACTTGGTTTTGCTTGTATGAAGAGAAAGTGTTATGGGTTGTCACAAATTCGAATTTTTCACACCGTTAATCCCGATTTTAGTTATTAAAAAAATATATGTTAAACGTTGTTAAATTCTACATAAAATATGTAAATTAGGTAATTGTCGCAATCTCGTACCTATTTTTTTTTCTTTTTTTTTAAATTGTTAACTCATTTTTTTAAAATTTTTTTAAGTGATAATTCTTTTTTTTATTTTTTAGAAAGCGACCTTAATTTTATTTACAACATATCCAAATTACAAAGAAATCGGATCAGTACTTTGGCTAAAATAAAATAAAAATGTTATTTCTTTTTATGCGTTTTTCTTTTTAACCTGAATGATTTGAGGCTTAATTTTTGGCGAAAGCACTACATATGTAAAGGTTAATAATCCAGTAAAAGGAAATTAATTTTTTCGCTCAGGGCAGTTTGGCCATACTTACCCGGCTATACCCTTTAGTCTGAGCCTAAAAACAAAGACGATCGGGTTAAGGGTTTGCTCTGTAGCTTAACTTAAGTCAGAACGAAAAGTTTCACATTTTTCATTTCCGTAGATTCATTTCCAATGTGCTCGATAGTCGTGTGAGGCACGAAATCTGTAAATTTTTCATTTCTATTTTATTTTTTCACTTTCAGTTACCTTATGCTAGCCTGGGACGAGAGCAACATCCGAAGCCAGGACTACCTGAACGTCATACAGTTTATCAGCGCGAATCCGTCGGGCACAGCGTTAGTCTGGGACGACGTGCGAAGCCGGTGGCAGCAACTAGTCGAGCGGTTCACGCTCAACAGCCGGTATTTGGGCAACGCCATATTGGGAATCACGGGGTCGTTCGACACTGACGTGAAAGTTCGTGAGGTGAGCTGGTAAAATATAATAGTACATTTTGATTCAAATGCGAAAAGTTTGATTTCGCACGTGTATCAAACGATTTTTACATAGGCCGGAAAACGCATAGTTCCCGCGGGAACGCGATAACCGAATTCCACGCGGGCGAAGTCGCGGGCAGAAGCTAGTATAATATAGGTGTCAAACAAAGTGTCAAAACACACTAACCGCTAGGTCGGATATGACAAACTTTTCGCACGCTAAACACGCGTAGAAACTACCTACTTTTCAAAATATAATTATTAAGACTGTGGTATAGTCGCCATCAGATATAAGGGTGATCTGATTATAAATGGGTCAATCAACTATTTCTTGTTGTTATTCTGTCCCGCTGTCCAGTCCATTTAAAAAAAGAGAAGAGTCCCATAGAAAAACTTACAACATAGATGTTTAGAAAATGCCTCATAGAGAAGGGATTGAAAATTTCAAACAACCCCACATTTGGTTTGAGGCCCCACAAAATCGCAGTGTTAAAAAGTGACCCAGGTGCCCTATGGCAACTCACGCATCAGCGAAGTAATTCTAGGATGAGTGTGAACTCTCGTGTGGGGTCTATAGCCCAAGTCCTCTCGTGAGGAGAGGAGGCCTGTTCCCAGCGGTGGGATGTAAATATGCAGTTGTGATGGGTAGACCACAATCCACATACCATCAGGTCGTCTGTCTGCCCGCCTTTACCGATAAGAAAAAGTTGTAATCCTTATTTAATTATGATTTTGCAGATGGAGTCCTTCTTCAAGCAATACCCGGAGGCGGGGGCGGGTGAGTCGGCGAGACTGCGCGCCCTCGAGACAGTCCGGAACAACGCGGCTTGGACGGCCGCCTTCACGTCGCAAATAGAAGCCTGGCTCGCTTGCCCGGACTCTTGCCACCGACTGTCTTAGCCCTTGACCTCGCCAATCATGGTCACCGCGAGTGTACTCGCTGCTAGAAGCGCGCGAGTTCTATGTGGTGCATTGTTCCCAATTTAGCACATCAAATTATGCCATATAAGCTAAAATGCCAACATTGAGCTTTCCGAAACTTCAAATGTCACAGTGACATTGACACTATTGTATGGAATGACAACTTTCACACTGACAGCTAACACCTCATAGGAACAGTGGTGCCAACTGATGAACAGGAGCAGAGCCACCGTACCCTCATTACCGAATCTCGATGAAGTTTCGTAGACGTCAGCGTCGCCAATCTATCACATAAAATGTCTTCTCTGATCATCACAGAGGGTCCGATTATTTTTTAATTAATACATTTCAATTATGGATTTTTTTTATCAATTTTGTACTGTCGTTATTGTGGTGTAGCTACTTAAGATTCTATTTTTGTACAGATCATGTCTCCGTAATAAAACAGATTCATTTTAAATGCCATTTGGTGTTTTTATTAATGAATAAAACCACAAGCTACAGATAAAAGTTCGTGCTGACAATAATATTTACTAATAACATTAAGAGTGACGAGAGAGTTCAAAGAATCGGCCAAAGTTAAAAGACACTGAATCTGGATGGGGCGACCTGGGATTGATCAATCAGGTCCTAGTCTGGGGGCCTTATTCGAGTCCAATACATTTCCAAGAATTTCGTTTCGCTCATACACGCTCATAATGGGGGCTAACGTGTGTGAATTTGCCACTAGAGGCGCTAGTGTCGCGTGCGGTCCAATATCATTCACTATTCACTGGTTTTGGCGGGCTTCGTGATATACATTAGGGTAATAGGGGAGACGACAACTTTTTTTTTCTTAGTCAATCAGGAAGATTATTGAAAAGTATTGGACACGTATTTTTTCTTTTTTCACGTAATCAAACTTATACGGAGATATACTGAGTTGAAATGTCGCGTGACGTCACGGTTAGGTACGATTTACACCTAACGGTGACGTAGTTAGCCCCCACTCTCCAACTTTAATGCGTTTTAACTCAGTCAATCTTTGTTAATTTGATAAAACAAAAAATACGTGTCTAATATTTTTTATTACCTGACTGACGGACTAATTAGAATTTCGATTTCTTTCACCCTGTCGTCATCCCTGTTTCTTTAATTTATCTGTTGGAAAGTGATCTCCTTCGTGAAATTATCGCAAATATGAATTATTTGACGATAAATGTGAACGCTTTGAAAAACAATATTTTTCCTAACAAAACTGAACTGCGAAACATTGCAGCATAGCTGCTCGATCGATATAATGATAGTTATTTATAATTTATAAACTTAATGAGATTCAAGATTTAAAACTTTGTTTCGGCGCCGATCTTATAAAGTCGCCATTGACAGCTATACCTCTGGACCTTAGTCAATAGTGGCGCCAACTGGTGAGCAAAGAAACGATAGTCCCCATTGGACTCCGCGGGGTCATTATATTATATACGCCGAGCGACGTTTGGACTTTGGGATCTAGTGACTCACTTAGCAATAATTTTTGACGTCTCGAATAACAGATTTATCGAGGGTTTATCCGAGAAGCTATAGTTAGATATTTTTTCCGTTCCCTATAAAAACACTTCTTGGACTCGAATAGACGGCTTGATGGTAAGCATCAATTCCACTCGGCCCAGTTCCGCATCATTGAAACTTGACCTCAAGTGTGCGCTTAGTAAATTGTGTTATTTTTATCCTCTATTCTCTTCTTAGGTATTCTACTTCGACGTTTGACCCAGCACTGCATAGTAGCTGTATGCAGCTCGCAAAATCTGAAATAAAAATGTACCTATCAATTTTTGCATAAACTAATAAACTTCTGTGGTTTTATTTTATATTTATATTACTATTATTGTTGACTAAATCATAAATCATTTATTCATTTGTGATTTATACTAATCTAATCTAGCTACATTTATAAATAAAATAGCACGTGCTACTTGGTGTATACTGTAAGCTTTTGTGTATTTGGTTAAATAAATAGATAAATTTAGATGAAATTAGGTATAGAGCTAGTAAAGTTGGGGTGCCGAGTAAGGACAGACTACTTTAGATTAAAATGTAAAAATCCTGTATTTTCAAATTCTCGTGGGAATTTCGGGAAGTTCTCTCTTAGTTCTCCCCTCGCCAAGGTAACATGCCAAATTTCAGCTTCCAGTTTCGACCAGTGGTTTCAGCTGTGGGTTGTCAAGGTAACCCCCCCCCCCCCCGGCCCCTCCACAACACAAAGCGCAAGGTGTTTTGCAATAGTACGCCGTTACCGCTCAGTCTTTATTCCTTAATCCACGCGCCTTCTAAGTTGTGTTGTGCTATACTGCCGTCCTAAGGAAAAAGGCGACCTTTCGACAAAACACACTGGAGATAATCGCAAAAAACTGATCAAAATCTTCTTTTTCCAATTTCTACGAAGTTTGCAAAGATATTTCAAAAATTAGTTTTGCATTAAAAGTATTGATTTTTTTACTCATTTTAAATGATAAAATAACAATTTATAAAGCATCCCTTTGTTTTTTAAACGCGTTTTTTCATTTTAGCTGTAGTATAAAAATAATATTTTGTACTTAAAAACAAGGAAGAAGACCGTATATGCTCACTATACCCCCTTATTAGCTAGTATAGACCACATACGTCTGCAATAGAAACTATTCCTTGGACGTATCACACCTCATGCTTAATAAGAAAGACGTATATTTGATTTTTACGTACTTTTTGCCTAGCACGTCATTCAAAAAATTATAAGGATTACTGCGAACGTTAAAATTACACCTGTGTACTAGACATTAAGTACGTATACCTTCAAAAGTCAAAGAATATACGTTCTTTTTACCTAGTATATCACGGTGGAAAGGTTTGGGTACGTGCACGGTAAAACACGTGGCCCGGTTCCTATATCTACGAAACGCCTCGTTTTGCCTACGGACGGTTGATTTTTGACATTTGTTCCATAGAGAATCTGTCAAATTTTAACCGTCCGTAGGCAAAACGAGGCGTTGTTTGGATATAGGAACCGGGCGTTATGTATTGGAGGAAAATGTACAAGTTAAATTATAAATTTAATAAATCGATCGAATAGCATTATAACATAACTACGTTTGAACAATCACATATTCCTAAAAAATAGTCGGTATTTTCATAATAGTGGACCATTTTACATAATAATATGATGATGAAGTTCTTTCTAAACCCTAAAATCTGTCGATAGTAAAAACCGCCTTCAAACTTCTACGGACTGCGAAGTCGGGCCATGTGAATCCACCCAAGCAATATGATGTATAACTAAGGAATGGTTAACTTAACTTAACAATGTCTTCGCAGTCCGTCGAAAATGATTTATTTAAAAATTTCAAGCATTTTTTTTATTGTTTTCCCTCTTGATTCGTAAAAAGTGTTTTATAATCGTGATCTTTTTGATGACGACAAAGAGAGATAAAATACAAATATAAAGATAAGATAGGGCAAATTACGTATATTACCAAGTTCTCTGGATCCAAGAGAAGGGTGATCAGCACTGGTGCACAATTAGGTGGATACACCAAATCGGCAACAGACAGTGCAATGGAAGGTACCATCACTACGTAGTATAAAACAAAGTCACTTCCTGCTGTCTGTCCCTCCCTATGTATGCTTAGATCTTTAAAATTACGCAACGGATTTTGATGCGGTTTTTTTAATAGATAGAGTGATTCAAGAGGAAGGTTTTAGTATATAATTTAATAGTTTAACGTTCAATTCTCGCGGGAACGCTATAACCAAATTCCACGCGGACGAAGTCGCGGGCAGAAGCTATTTTATAATAAACCTTTGTTTTTGTTCTGGACAAATATGTTTTCATCATGATCCCGCTGCTAGCGCAGAGCTAGACAGTTTTCTACGACTCTTGCGCATGTTGATCTTCACATGCCTGTAGGACATGTTTGTTGTTGTGATCAGCCGACACCTTAACCAAAGACCTGTAAACGTAGCTTTGGCGACATTTATTTATTTATTTAATTTTAGACAGGCAGCGATTCGCTCATGCGTCTAAATCATATGTTCATGTTAGTAAGAGAGTTTATCGTATGTTTTTGAACTGGTTAACACTTGCACACATGCACAGTTTCAGTGTCAGTTTGTGCACATTGCACAAACTGACATTCTTGTTTTCCGGATAAAGCCTTTGACACTGACTTCGTGTGTTTATTCTCTTTCGAGACATTTGAGAAAATTTTATTTTATCATTAAAATGTCTCATTTTCGGCTATACCCAAGTTTTAAAACGCATGTAAAATTGAATCTTTAAACGTTTTCCATTTATACCTATAGGTATATAAAATCTATTCTAGGCAGTTGTTTGCATTCTAGGTAGGCTATTTGCTTGGAAGCCGAAACAATTATCATGTGTATAATTATATGTAAAAATCTCACAGTACAAAAAAAATACAAACCTACCTACGTGTTGAAGTCGTTACAAATTCACAATCAAGCGTCGCTTGGTGTGTGATGAATGAATCCTTTAATGTTCTGAATCCCCATATGGCTTCACTCATTTTAAAAATTCAAATTTATTTTATAGATGCGAAGGTACATAAAAAAGTACGTTACTGTTTCTCAGTATCTAAAAACTCGTCTCGTTGTTGGAAAAATGTGACCCAGCTTTAGTGTCACGATACAAGTTTAACTTTGGATTGGACACCAAGGAAGTGGGGACACATGACATGTATCTACGTTAGGCCGGGTCCATACGAAGTATTATTTATGTCTATGACATCTTGTTTAAAATCCATTGACGAAGATAAAGTCCCCTTAAGACGAAGTACCCTCTTTGAAGTACAATAATAAATTATTTTCTATAAAACAAATGATTAAGTTGTATGTAACACTAAATTTCATATCATACTTAATTATCAGAACATATATAGACTTATCGTCTAATCGCAGGTTTTACACGTGGTAATGAGCTCCAAGGCACGTAAACGTCCATCTCCTGTTACGAGAGCGCACTGAAGGCAGCCAGACACTCACACACACCGAGCGCGAGCGCAACCCGCTTGCGGGGGGGTATCGTCATGAATGAAAATTATACGTGCTTCTTAGCTAGTATAGGCAAAAATGGATAGTATGATAGTATTTCGTTGTTGAAAACCAGGCTTGTCCTTATTTAGAATGCCGTATAAAACAGTACATACGTTTTTTTAGACTAGTATTCATAGTAATAGTAGTAATGCAATTCTAGACTTAAACGCCGTATATAGTCACTTACGTTCTTTTACCTTAGCATTTTGTTCAAAATTTAAACGAAAAGCTTAGCTTAAAGGCGGTAAAGTAGCATATACGTTCTTTTAACCTAGTAATGAGCAGATACGGTTTTATTAGGTAGTATAGATCAGTATTTTATATTACTCAATCCAAAAAGTACAACGTATAATCTTAATATACGTGTTTCTTATCTAGTATAGTCATTATACTGCCTTCTTAACTAGCATTCTCCAGAAATTTGAAGAACATACGGTCGTTTGCCTTACCGTAACTTTGCAACGGAGCCTCCTATCGTAACCTGGATTAGATAGGCCGATGCGGCTTGTTCTCCTCATCACGAAGCTTATAATAACTCAAATTTGGCCAAAATGTCGAAAAGTCGCCTTTTTCCTTAGGGCGGCAGTATAGGTACCTGTACAAAAGACGGTAGATCGAGGGTGTTGAATGGCCCGGCGCGGAGTTGCCTCGGACGAGACATGCCGACGCCCAAGATAACCAGTTGGCGACGGACGGACGGCCCCAGCGCCCACCACGCCGCTCCGAACGGACCCTCGCCCATTCCGATCGAACTCTGAAACATTTAGGCCCACCCAACCAAGGAAATTATGTCAATGAAACGAAATGTCACGCCATGTTTAGGGAGCGCATGTGAAGTCGTAGTAGCCTAGTAGTTTGACCGACCGCCTCTCATGCAGAGGGCTCAGAGTTAAGTGTGCGAAATACAATTTTAAACACTGCGCTTTTCGGTTAGAATGCCTATATTTGACAATCGGGCACTGCACGTCTTCGTCCCTTATGGCGAGCCAAACACCTCTCTAGTCAAGTCAAGTCAAGTCGGTCTTGTGCTGTATGGTGAGATTTGGAAGGAAACGAAGCAACTCATGCGACAACTCCAGGTGTTCATTAACCGGTGGCTACTACAAATCCTGAAAATCTGGGGCTATATTCGAAATATTAAATAGCGATCTCGCTGTTCCCTATAGGATCGCTCACGCGTCAAGTTGAACTTTAAATCTAGCTGCGTAAAGTTTATCTATGCGCCGCGTGAGCGATCCTATAGGGAACAGTGAGATCCCTATTAAGACTTCGAAAATAGACCCTGGCCGGACACCATCGCATCATCTCCAAGGCAAACTTGTGGAAAAGTGCCAGAAAGATCCCGTAGGTAGATTTAATCTGACGTCGTAAATTGAGTTGGATAGGTCACACGCTGCGCCGAACGAAAAACCGCATTCCCACAGGCATTGGACTGGTATCCTCAAGGGAGACGCAAGCGTGGTCACCCGAAACAAACTTGGCGGCGCACAGCCATTGCTGAAGCTAAGTCAGGCTCACCTGGAGCGAAATCAAGCATGCCGCCTCCGAGTTCGGGATGGCGAAATATTGTATCTGCCCTCTGCCTCGACCGGGGGACATCACGGGGACATACATAGGAATTAACAGAGAGAGAGGGAGATAAAGATATTAAAATGTAAATAAATAATATAAGGATGTGTGTAAAGTTCCCAATCCGTACTGGGACTGGGTCCGCGTGGGGACTAAAGCTCAAACCATCTTACGAGATGAGCGGAGGCGTGTTCCCAGCAGTAGGACGTAATTAAGCTGTTGTGGTGAGTGGTGATGGTGATTTAGGGAAGGGGTTAGAATTAGAAGTAGGCATTTAGGTACTTTGACCGTTAAAGACCCAATTCCGCGGCCATACTTAGTCATTGTATGAGACTGATGTAAGTATGGAATCGTTTCTGCGGGTCGCGACTGTCGCGATCCCACCGGCCACTCGCGACTGGCGTGATCGATCGCTGACAGCGGATTGGACCTTAACGGACGTTAATTACCTTGTGCGAAGTCTGGATTGCACAATAGGGATGACGACAACTTTTTTTTCGTTAGTCTATCAGGAAGTTTATTGAAAAGTATTGGACACGTATTTTTTCTTTTTCACGGAATGAAACTTATACGGAGATATATTGAGTTGAAATGTCGCGTAACGTCACGGTTAGGTATGATTTATACCTAACGGTGACGTAGTTAGCCCCCACTCTCCAACTTTAATGCGTTTTAACTTAGTCATTCTTTGTTAATTTGATAAAACAAAAAATACGTGCCTAATATTTTTATCATCTGACTGACGGACTAATTAGAATTTCGATTTCTTCACCCTGTCGTCATCCCTATTAGTGGCAAACATGTGATTTATCATTGACAATGAACTGCCTACACTTAGGTAGGTACTTACTAAATGTTCAGCATTTCTCGCAGAAATTCCTCAGTCAGAGGAAAGGATACTTATAGGGTACAAGTTTTAAAACTTGTAACATTATCTACCTTACTCTGCGTTAACAGGTATATCAAGTACTTAGTTATTAATAGTATTTGACAGAAGTAAACAACAAGTAAACAAGTGAAATGTTTAAATAACATTTTATCTCACGTTTAATGAGATGCATAGGTACCTATTTCCTTGACTTTGTGAAGGTCATGGGTAGAGATGTGACTGAATGAACTCAGGAAAAGATTACCGAGGTGTTTTTTATTAATAACACCTAATCTTTCTAATGTTTCCGCTACTTGAACACAATATTTTGCGTTCAAGTAGAGGAAAAAAAACTTCAATCGCAGACTAACAATTTCGTTGTTTGGCACGATAAACTTGACAAAGTAAAGTTTTCGGTAAAGTTATTTTTTAGCCAAACCTACGTCGGCTATTGAGTTTTATTTACCTAAGTACTTGTATCTTAATCTACAGAGTGACTTCGAATTTTGATAATACAAAACAGATCAGATCAGAGATTATTACTATTATTATTTTTGGACCCTTGGAGACTATAATATCTTCAAGGTCTTAGATTTAAGTTTAAGTTAGGGACTATACATCGCTTCAATGTAATTTTAGTACGTACCCTATACCTATGTATATTTAATACATGTAGGTAATGCAAATGTAAATTTTGTAACTAGGTATGTGGTATTGTTGAAAAAAGGCCTTATGCTGAGTTTGTTGCGGCGCTTCTTCTCAAGCAATGGGTCTAGGAAGCGCTGGTAAATTCTTTTTCTGACGTATAAAAGTGCCCTTATGCTAAATAAATGATTGAATTTTGAATTTTGATAGTTCTGGCTCAGTTAACGATAAATGGTACAACAACAAGTATTGTTAAAACTTGCTCAATTACCTACATAAAATTTTCTTATCAATGTTTTTTTTTAATTAAGTTAGCAGTTCCTATACCTATGAGACTTAAGGCGGCGTGTCCTGGTCTCCGATCGATCGCGCCGCATATGCGGCCGACATGGAGTTTTATCGATATTTTTGGCTTTACTTGCAATTTATAATTACTTATACCGTCCTATCCTACGAAGAGGGGCGCAACCGTCCTTATGACCGTATTCCGATTATTACAGTATCGCATTCTCTGATTTTATTTACACTGTTTGAGTCTTTGAAAATAGTTAAAACTAAAAATTTTGAAAGAATTATTTAAGTTTTTAAATTTGGGCGCAACTGTCTATCGCTATTTTATCCGGCGAACAAGGTCGCAAAATACTTAAAGGTCTGTATTCCATGAGTGGACGGTGCGCGGGGCGGGGTCGCAAGCGCACACGCGCCCGTTACGCACGGAGCGCTAACGTCAACGGCTGTGGTTTTGTATATCACGAAAAAATTAACATCGACTATGAAAAGAAGTAAAAGACTTGTTAATTTAGTGACTGGTATTAATGTGTATAAAAATAAACGAAGAAGGATCGCCACACGTAAGTAATAATTTTTTTTTGTGCTATGTATAATCGTAATTTATAAGTTTTTGTTAGTCTTCGATAATGTCCAATTTTATTTACATTGTAATTGATATAATATGTTTGAATTATAATATTTCTACACAAAACAATTGTCGTTATCCCAATAATTAAATATCTAGTACGATTTAATCACTGTACGTGGTAAAAGGGCATAAAGTAACATAACGCCCTTTTTCGACGAACTCGACATCGACGATCACTGCCAGTTAGACACTTTCGCCGGGGCTGTTGCGGCTTTATTCGATGGAAAATATTTTGAATCGGTATTTTAAAAGCATTTATCCATAAAAAAATATTTTGACTGAAAATAATGTAAATAAATCGTCAATTCTAAATAATAAATGGTATTATTTTCCATCAATACGGAACTTTAGTATTTTTATTAAAAAGGGCTTAATTGCCATTAGGCCCCTCAGCTAGGCTGTAAAAAATATAATGATAACGATATTTTACTTTTGTTTTAGCTTCGCCGGTACCTGTTGGATCGGAAAATGAAGTCATGTACTTATCTGATGGAGTGTTTAAATGAAAACCTTAATGTGGTGGTGGGTTTTTCGCTTCTTAACTACCTAATTCATGTTCTTGTTTCAGTATGTATTCTGTACAGCCTACAATTTTAACTATCTTTTAGAATACGATTTCGACTTTTCAAATAAGTAATATTTTTATTTTATGTTATTTTTTACAACTAACAACAGGCAAACACCGATAATGTAAGAAGTAATTATGTTTAACTGTGTAGTTTCTTAGTAGAAGACGTTTTGAAGAATGTGATTCTTAGATGTTCGCTGTAATAAATTTGATCTCATTTCAGAAGTACCTAATGTTTAATTTAGTTCAAATGTTATAGTTTCATTTCAAAAAGGTAGGTAGCTTAAAATGATACTTTGAATCTTTTATGATATATAAATTCATGAATGGAAGGACTTGGAGGGACTTAATCTACCATTTTCGTCCTTGTGTGACGAACTTGACAATAGATTTCAAAATAAGTAATTAATATGATTAACATTCATCACACAATAAAAAATAAATAAAGCGTCAGATTACTTTAAGTCCTTAAAAGTACTTGTATTTTTTTTTTAAGCCATCCTAATTAATTAATGGGAGATTAGAAAGAAAATCGTGTTAATTATTTTTAATTATACCTACTTTGCCCAATAAAAGTTAATTTTTACTTCCTATTAATTTCAAATATGGAGGTAGTTTAAATGAAACTTACCTACCATCATTATTTCTTAAAAATATCTCTAATAAGTTATGATAATTCATTGATAATAAAATATTGAGAAAAACTTTTTGTTTCATAATTTATTTATTTTTAATTATGTTTTGCTTACAAAAGTCTATTTTAATCTTTGATTAAAAATGTAATATTTAACTATGCTCAGTTTTATAATACTTATTATCCATAATGGTCACCAAACCTAACGACAGAGCTTTCAAAAAGTCCTAACTGCTGTTGTGACCCCCGCTGCATCCGAGGAATAAGGTCGTATTAAGGCTTCCGCCTTTATTCTTCGGAAAATTAAAATGTCTATTTTAAATTTAGCGCGGAAGAAAGAAATATGGGACATATCACTGTAAATAAAATAAAATTTAAGATAATGTGATGACTAATATATTTCGGGGTGTTTTATGTACCCATGTAAAAAGTTTCAAAGCGCCCGCTATGCTGGTGATTTTTTTAAACACAAAAATGCTTCTCCTGTAAAGTTGACTTTTTGTAGTTGCGCCCCTTTTCGTAGGATAGGACGATACCTACTACAAAAAATAATCCATACGTGGGCTCAAATGATTTTCATATTCGAGACATAAACTCATAGTTATGTATTAAAAACAATGAAGTACTTACGTGGTACAGTCAGCAGCAGAAGTAGATAAGCTGTCCAGGTGTTCAAAATGACCTACACACGACCTTATTCTTAAGACGTTAAGGGCGTGTGTAGGTCATTTTGAACACCTGGACAGCTTATCTTTTTCTGCTGCTGACTGTACTTACTTACGTTAATCGTGTAAAAACCAGTTACCTGGGTATAGTTCAGTTTATATAGTTTCAGGGTAGGATATCAAATTAGTAAATAAGACATAAGTATATTTTAGTTTAGAGTAACCTCATGCAGTACTGTGTCTCCGTAGTGGCAGCACAGGAACAGCTGCGTGAGAGTGGTGCACGTGTACAGGAAGAGGGCTACCATTTGCCAGAAGCTCAGGATTTGCTGAAAAATAACTCTACTTATATATTGAGAACTAGCTTCTGCCCGCGACTTCGTCTGCGTGGAATATAAAATTGCCGATAACTTTTCTTTCCGACATCCGATTTTAATCAAACATAGGTTATATGTTGCTCCAAATGATGCTCTATCTACCCTTGAAAACTGCATGCAAATCGGTTCAGTAGTTTCGGAGATTAACTCTAACAAGCAGATAGACAGACAGATAGAAAATATTTCTAAAAATCGCTGTTTTGTGGTCTACATCTTTAGACCCCCCGTTCCTTTTTTGAACTTTTCTTTCTATGTACAGACACGCCGGGTTCTGCTCTTTTATTATTGTATAGATAGAAGATAGATAGATAGATTTAATGAAAAACATACATAGACGAAATTCTATTTTCATTTCATTAAAAAGTCTTTATTTCTACTCCTTCTTTCCTTTTTAGTTTTCCGTAGTACACAATTAAGGAACCCTTCCCAACAAACAAATTAGTCCTATAAACCTGTCTTATGCGACTTTCGGTTATATAACAGTCGTATAGAAGTAACTTAACAACTAAAACGTTGTATAACCGTAATTCATACAACGATTTCGTCCTGTAACTAAAAGGTCCTTTAAATCAGTTGAGTAAACGTTTTTACGACTCTTTATGCGACGTCGTATAATGGTGCCAGAATATAAGATATGTAAACGTTCACACGACTCTTTATGCAACGTCGTATAATGGTGCCAGAATATAAGATATGTAAACGTTTATACGACTCTTTATGCAAGGTCTTATAATGGTGCCAGAATATAAGATATGTAAACGTTTATACGACACTTTATGCAACGTCGTATAATGGTGCCAGAATTTAAGATATGTAAACGTTTATACGACTGTATTATGCAACGTCGCATAATGGTGCCAGTGTAACGGTTGTGCAAACGTTTATACAACTGATTGGTACAACGATATACAAACGTTAGATAAAAGGGCTTGGAATCGGACCTAAAAGTTATATAAAGGTCCCACAGGCACTTATTTAGAATAAACTACCATTGTGTCAACTACAACTATGTCCAAAAAATGGTTCCGTATATATTTTATTTTTAGCAAAAGGATTGTTAATAAAAGTTTTATTTTGCAAAATACAGTGCAAGCATAGTGACATATATCTTGCTGCTTATTATGTTTACTAGCTTTTGCCCACGACTTCGCCCGCGTGGAATTCGGTTATCGCGTTCCCGCGCGAACTATGCGTTTTTCCGAGATAAGAATTAGCATATGTCCTTTCCCGGGTCTCCAAGTATCTTCATGCCAAAGAGCGTAGCCGTGTTTTCATATAGAATCGGCCCTTTCACGAAATGGTTTCTGTATTTTTTTCAATAAGAGCTCTTATGACAAATATTGGTTTCTGTAAGTACTTGTAATGATAAAGAGGTTGCAATATTATGAGGCAAAATTCGGATTTTTTTTGAAATTTTCAAAAAATCATATCTTCGACAATAACAAAGATAGGAAGCTGAAACTTACAGAAAACAATATTTGTCTTATGACAAATATAAAAAATATATTGCTTTTTTAATAGCTCTTATGAGCTATTATTGAAAAAAATACAGAAACCATTTCGTGAAAGGGCCGATTCTATATGAAAACACGGCTACGCTCTTTCATCTCAATCGCTCTAGCGGCTGAAGCGTGAAGAGGTAACAGACAGACAGACAGACAGAGTTACTTTCTCATTTATAATATTGGTATGGATTATCTCACAGAACCCTAAGCTAAAAACGTTTCTCATGGCCGACCATTGGTTTCACATAACACCATTATGCGACGTTTTAGTACTAAAACAGTCGTATAGAAGTCGCATTGTAACTTAGACAAGATGGCTGGAATTTTAGTATGAAAACAAAATGTAAATATTTTTTTACAATGATTGAATTTCAAGGAATTCGAAGGGGGCGCAAAGATTTCGACAAAAACACACCTATATATTATCATAAAACTAAAAGTCCCATAAGAAATAGGTGCACTGAACACATTTCTCTCACACTTTTTTCGCGTCATTGTGAATTTCTTTTCTTATGAGAATTACAACTTATCTTTAAAATTCCACAATGCTCATTGATATGATGACTATTGATGACTGATGCCAGGAACGGCAAATGTGTGCCATAAAAGTCGCTATTAAACCCTTATGCGACGTTTCAGTTACCTTGTAACGTCTATACAACTGTTATAGAACCATAACAGTCCGGATATAACCATTATGTGACCAAAAAGTTGCATGAAAACTTTTAAGCAACGTTTATGCAAGGTTCTTGCCGGACTTTTATATAACTTCTATACAACGAAAAAGTCGTATAATTTGGGCCTTGTTCGCGTTTAGTAAACCAACGACCAACTTTGTGTAGCAAACAGGGAATGAAAAACGTTCTTGCAACACTTATACAACGTTATTTTGTTAGGTGGGTTATGATTATGCCCGCAAAAAATTGCACAATAACAGTCGAGCAATTCTAACACACCGCGTGTTCAACATACATGAAAAAGGTAACTCTAGTGAACTTTTTTAATCTACACCGGTCAGAATATTCCTTAAAAATAAATAAATAAAAACTGTTCAATAATTGGCTTATACACGATTTATTTCCCCTGTTTGGCCCTTTTGACAATTTTTAAGCATAATACTAAAAATTCACTTATTTTTCACAATAAAGACAATATAATTAAATTTAATAATTAATAATTTTAGTTTAATAATTTTAAATTCTGTAGTATTAAAAAAAGTGTAGGTACCTAAGTACTACTCTTAACAATCGATCACGAATGTTACGTAATATATAGTAACACACATATTATCATTCGTGAATCATAACACGTGCAGTACCTATGTCTGCTTAAAATACATTTGTTGTGTAAATTTTGAAGTAGTAGGACGCCGCATAATTTGATTTTTCAAAGAAATAGTCTATATAGGGAGTCTATAGGGAGTCGTGTTCCGTCGCTTCCGTGGAAGACTGAACAGCGATTGCAGAGTGCGCCTCACGGCGAAGAAGCAATCGTGTTAGTTTTTAAGATTCATTTTAATATGTATGTTAGTCTTTAAGGTATATGTAATATGGGCCTAGATGCCTGAAATAAAATTTATTATTATTATTATTATATCTACACAATCAATTTAAACAATATACTTAGTTGTTGATGGTTTCTGTATTAAATTTATTTTGTAATTATTATTTTTCCACCAGAACTCACCGTATTGTTTCTGTATTAAATTTATTTTGTAATCATTATTTTTCCACCAGAACTCACCGTATTGTTTCTGTATTAAATTTATTTTGTAATAATTATTTTTCCACCAGAACTCACCGTATTGTTTCTGTATTAAATTTATTTTGTAATCATTATTTTTCCACCAGAACTCACCGTATTAACTCTTATGGCCGTTGTGCATAATATTAATGTGGCCACCAAGAAATATACTCCCAGGATAAGTATCAACGTCGCGTCGAGTTCTTCCATTACTCTGGAACAATTTTACACTAATATGTATTATAATACTTAGTATTAGTATTATTAATGCGAGAAACACGCTTTCACGGCTAAAACGATGTTGATCAAATGCGAGAAACCGAGAATGCTCTAACCGAATTCCACACTATAGAAGCCGCGCGCAGAAGGTCATCATCATCATCATCATCATTTCAGCCGAAAGACGTCCACTGTTGGACATAGGCCTCCCCCAAGGCTCGCCACTCAGACCGGTCCTGTGCTACTTGCTTCCACCGGTTTCCCGCGACCTTCACGAGGTCGTCGCTCCATCTTGTTGGAGGCCTACCGACAGCTCGTCTCCCGGTTCGCGGGCGCCACTCGAGAACTTTCCGGCCCCATCGGCCATCAGTCCTGCGAGCAATGTGCCCCGCCCACTGCCACTTAAGGCTCGCAATTCTTCGGGCTATGTCGGTGACCCTAGTTCTACTGCGGATATCCTCATTTCTGATTCTATCACGCAGAGAAACCCCGAGCATAGCCCTCTCCATTGCCCTCTGAGTCACGTTGAGCCTTCTTATGAGGCCCATCGTAAGCGCCCACGTCTCGGAACCATAAGTCATCACTGGCAACACACACTGGTCGAAGACTTTCGACTTGAGACACTGCGGTAATTTGGACGAAAAGGCGCAGAAGGTACTTAGTTACAAACTTTGAAAACAAATTGTACTAGGTACCTAGTTTCGGAACACGCGTTTAGAAAATTGCCGCCATTCTTTTATTCATGTCTTTCTTTTTGATCTTCAACACCTAGGGTTTATTCCGAAAATTGGCAACTTCGCATATAGCTGTCAAATTATTCGGTTGTTTCATAATTTCTCTACATTACTGAATGAAAACAGGATAAATCGCTCTGTTATTGAATGACGCGTGTAGTTTTATATTTGTCGGGTAGGCATTAAAGTAAGAAATCACATTAAAATGCATTGAAAGCGATGCGATGGAAAGTTTTCAAATGATTTTACTTCTAAAAAGTAAATATTTCGTCTTGAGATGATAATTATTGTTGCAATACATAATTCATATTTTATTCACTGATAGAGCGATTATCCATGTTTTCATTCAGTAATATTCAGAAATTAATGGAACAGCGAAATGTTTGACAGCTATATGCGACGTTGCCAATATTCGGAATAAACCCTCTTGAACTTATTCTTTTAAAACATAAAATAAAATTCAATATGAGTGAAACGAGCGAAGAAAAAATGTTATTTCGTATTTTTCGTGTTGTAAGGTATTCTTTGCAAGTAGGTACATTTTATGTGTTCTCGCTAGGTACGTGCTACTCGAGAGCATTTTTTTTACCTTTGCCTTTGAGTCCTTCGCTAAGCCAGGCTAAGCTCAAGATTCTAAATTAGAGTCACTTCGTTAAACGCTCGTGATTCAATTATAAAATCTTTCGCTAGCTCAGGACTTGATGTTTGAACATAGCTAGCACTCGAAGCCAAAAACAATTGTGCTCTCTTGTTGCACAAATAACTATTGTTGTACCTACTTATTTAATTAATATTTATGACGATGATGATGATAACTATTATTTATCTAAATATATAAAACTCAAAGGTGACTGACTGACTGAGTGACCGATCAACGCACAGCCCAAACCACTGGACGGATCAGGCTGAAATTTGGCATGCAGGTAGATGTTATGACGTAGGCATCCGCTAAGAAAGGATTTTGCAAAATTCCCACGGGAACGGGAAAAAAAGGGATTTTTACATTTTAATGTTTAGGCGCGTACGAAGTCGCGGGAAACATCGTAGAGATCTGAAATTTGGCATGCAGGTTCCTTGGGGAGCGTAGAGGAGCACTAAGAAACGACTTCCCAAAATTCCCACGGGAACGGGAAAAAATGTTTTTTTTACATTTTAAGGCGCGTACGTAGTCGCGGGGATCATCGTAGAGAGCTGAAATTTAGCATGCAGATTCCTTGGGGAGCGTAGGGGAGCACTAAGAAAGGACTTCCCGAAATTCCCACGGGAACGGGAAAAATGGGTTTATTACATTTTAAAACCCGTACGTAGTCGCGGGGATCATCGTAGAGAGATGAAATTTGGCATGCAGATTCCTTGGGGAGCGCAGGGGAGCACTATGAATGGATTTCCCGATATTCCCACGGGAACGGGAAAAATGGGATTTTTACATTTTAATGCTTAGGCGCGTACGAAGTCGCGGGAAACAGCTATCTATCTATCTAAATATATAAAAGAAGAAACTGACTGACTGACTGACTGACTGATTGACTGACTGACTGACTGACATATCAACGCAGAGCCAAAACTACTGGTCGTAGAGAGCTGAAATTTGCCATGCAAGTTCCTTGGGGAGCGAAGGGGAGCACTAAGAAAGGACTTCCCGAAATTCCCATGGGAACGGGAAAAAATGTTTTTTTTTACATTTTAAGGCGCGTACGTAGTCGCGGGGATCATCGTAGAGAGCTGAAATTTGGCATGCAGGTTCCTTGGGGAACGTAGGGGAGCACTAAGAAAGGACTTACCGAAATTCCTACGGGACCGGGAAAAAAATGGGTTTATTACATTTTAAGGCGCGTACGTAGTCGCGGGGATCATCGTAGAGAGATGAAATTTGGCATGCAGGTTCCTTGGGGAGCGTAGGGGAGCACTAAGAAAGGAGTTCCCGATATTCCCACGGGAACGGGAAAAATGGGATTATTACATTTTAATGTTTAGGCGCGTACGAAGTCGCGGGACACAGCTATCTAACTATCTAAATATATAAATAAAAGAAGAAACTGACTGACTGACTGACTGACTAACACATCAATGCAGAGCCGAAACTACTGGTCGTAGAAAGCCAAAATTTGGCATGCAGGTTCCTTGGGGAGCGTAGGGGAGCACTAAGAAATGATTTCCCGAAATTCCCACGGGAAAGGGAAAAAAAGGGATTTTTTCATTTTAATGTTTAGGTGCGTACGAAGTCGCGGGGATCATCGTAGAGAGATGAAATTTGGCATGCAGGTTCCTTGGAGAGCGTAGGGGAGCACTATGAAAAGATTTCCCGATATTCCCACGGGAACGGAAAAAATGGGATTTTTACATTTTAATGTTTAGGCGCGTACGAAGTCGCGGGAAACAGCTATCTATCTATCTAAATATATAAAAGAAGAAACTGACTGGCTGACTGACTGACATATCAACGCAGAGCCGAAAAACCTGGGCGTAGAGAGATGAAATTTGGCGTACTGGTTCCTTGGAAAGCGTAGGGGAGCACTAAGAAAGGATTTCGCGAAATTCTCACGGGAACGGGGAAAAAAGGGAATTTTACATTTGAATTTTTAGGCGCGTACGAAGTCGCGGGAAACATAGTAAGGATCTGGAATTTGGCATGCTGGTTCCTTGGGGAGCGTAGGGGAGCACTAAGAAAGGACTTCCCGAAATTCCCACGGGAACGAGAAAAAATGGGATTTTTACATTTTAATGTTTAGGTCGCGGGGATCACCGTAGAGAGCTGAAGTTTGGCATCCAGGTTCCTTGGGGAGCGTAGGGGAGCACTAAGAAAGGATTTCCCGATATTCCCACGGGAACGGGAAAAATTTAATTATAATCCTAGATTACAAACACTTTCAAGAAACACGTTATGCAGATTACCTACTGTTAGATTACCTGCCTATTGTCCAGTAAAAAGGAAATGATTGATGAGTTCCCTAAAACATTCTTTAAACCAGTCTGATATTACCTAAATAATACATTTTGGCACTAAACTATTTATTCATAAGAGATTAATGAATCCGAGAAAAAAAAGGAAAAATCTATACATATAATAAATAATAATTATGTAGAAGTCGCGGCTGAAAATTGAAAATTAAAAGAAACTATCAAGTCAAAGGGACTATATGAACGATACTGAACACAAAATAACGATTTTTAGAAAAAAATACTGTATGTATGTATGTATGTATGTCCGGATTTAACTCGTAACCTACTGGACGGATTGAAACAAAATTTGGTATGGGGGTAGTTTATAACACTGGTCAACATATAGGCTACTTTTTATCCCGAGGAAATGCATAGTACCCGCGGGAAGGCTATTAACAAATTCCACGCGGACGAAGTCGCGGGCAGAAGCTAGTTATCCATAATTCCCGAATATCGATTGAGAGCTTAGCTTCCATCACTTTTATGGCAATGTGATGCCAGTATATAATTCCATGCAGACATTACTCTTGAAGATAAATTACCTATCTCAAGTCGTCTCTTGGGCCCTAAAACGGGTCTCCTTTCTCATACCAAATATTTTTAATTTAGCAGGAAAGCGTCTGTGCCTGTAAAGTGTACCCGACCAATGTATCCCAAAACTTTCCTAGTAAAAACACAATTTAACTGAATTATTATTTCTGACAATGTGTTATATTAATCTGTAGGTACACAGTCATAATCAATTACTTACTTACCTACAAAGGGTGAGATGCGTGACATAAGCCTTTCTAATCCTTGAACGAGCTCGCTGATCCCTTGCAATGTGCGCTGTATGATCCCGCCCCCGACCACCAACATTTTCAGTCTGCCTTCGAAGCAACGAGAACTGACCGCGGATAAAAATCATCATACCAATAGACGCACAATCAAAAGCCAAATGGATAAAAACGCAGTAAATGATGCCCACAGCTTCGAACACAATCTCTATAAAGTATCCAAAAAATTCCACTCTCGCTAAAGGTGACCAGCCTGGTAGTATATGGGGGTATACTGAGTCTCTCTTCAGAGTATAATCTATAAAAGGCACCACCATGAATACAACTAGTGTTAAACCGTATATCTTAACGATCATCTTGGATATATATAAATGGTCTCTATTATAGCGCTCGATGTATGGTAGCAGTAACTGCGATTCGTCTTCGTCGTCTGAGTCGTATTCTACACATAGCGCATCGCCAGCACCGTGCTTCTGCTCGTTTTCCAGCGTAGTCACTTGTAAAAGTAAATACTGCCAGCGCTCCCTGTTCAAGTATAAATTAGAAAGCTTCAGTGCTGCCATCACGAAGGTCAAAATAATGCTGAAATACCCAAAAACCCTCTCTGTGTCATCTCTTTCCATAATCATAGCGGTAAACTGCGCTAGGCTGGTGGAAAAGAAGCATAGGATCGCGAGCTTGGCCATCCAATGCAAGGCATAGCTCTGGTTAGACCAAAACCCCGCGTTCCATATAAGGCGTTTCAAGTTATGCGCGAGGTGTGGAGGTTCCACGCTGAATATTGGTAGATATTGAAGCCATAGTGCTTCGACATTCATATACCAACTGCCAAAAAAAACCCTAAAAAAGTTTTTCATTTTTATTCTGCTTTTTACTTTTCTGAAGGTTTAGTAGGCATTAAAATAGCATAATTAATTAACTAATTATATATGAATCCGAGTTTAAATGGCTAAACAAAAGATGTATTAGGTAGGTTATTTCCATAAAGATTGCTAAATTTCACCGAAAAAAATATCTTTTCCTAGACAACCTTATTAGACAACAATACTGAAAGGTGTGAACAATTTCACCTTATTGTGTCAATTCAATACAAATAGTGGATAATTGCTTCGGTTATTATTTATCTTTCCAATGTTATAGAGTCATTATGCAATAATGAATGGTTTGAACAAAATTGGATTTACTTCGCAAGGGGCGAATTTTTACTCGACTGCTCGCCGCAAAGGGCGGTAAAGTGTTTAGCTGTCTATTATGTCAAATATTGCGAATTGGCACAATGATTGCAATATATTTTGTTAAAAAATAACGGTAAATTATTTTTAATGTGAAAAGTGAGTGCTAAGTGAGTCACTAAATACGCCTTATCTAGTGACTCACTTAGCACTCACCTTTGACGTCTCGAATAACAGGTTTAATCCAAAAAGCTATAGGGGAGATTCCTTTTTCGTTCCCTATAGAATCACTTCGTGGACTCGAATAGACGCCCTGATTGATTCCACTGGGCACAGTTCCGCGTCATTGGAAACTCGAGCTCACGCGTGCCATAATCTCCTATCGCTTAGTAATTTTAGTTTTGCTTTTTCTATCCTGTATCTTCTTATCACGACGAATTTTTGATCACGACATTTTTACGATTCCGAAGACCACAAGGAACCCTTATAGTTTTGCCATATCCGTCCATCCGTTCGTCCGTCTGTCCGCAGCATAGCTCGGAGATGCTTAGTTCTAGAAAGCTGTAATTTGGCATGAATATACATATTAGTTACGCTGACAAAGTGGTACTTTTTGTTTTTATAGTGTACAATAGGCCGCAAAAGCGCATGGACGGCAGACAAAAATAATCGCATAACGCCGTTAAGTGGCGCCATCTATGAGCACGTTCATTGATCTAAGGCCGGAAATACACTGGTAAGTCACTTACGTAATATTTACATAAGTGACTTACGACTCCATTTACGCTTAAAAATAAAATTACGATGAGAAGCACTTACGTAATTTCTGTGAGTTTTACTTACGTAACTTATTACAAACCCGTTTACACTACACTTACCGACTTACCGAAATCAGAATCCAAAATCCCGTTTCAAAGGCAAGTTAAAGAAGCAGTTAAAGTCTTTGAGTATATAGCCACTGGAGATGCCATAACGTCAACTCTTCGAACAATTTTTTTCGCCACTTTTAGCGGGGGGCGAGGTAAACACGTACAGCACACCACCAAACAACGCAGAACTCAACAGACACAAATTTTGCTGTTGCGATAAATGCACACTACAAAAATAATCAACACATCAAAAAATATCCGTACACAGATAGAGCTTTCACGTAACTATGCAGCATACATATGAACAAGACTAGTGATGGGACACATCTGAAGAATGAGTCAAATCAGATAGATGAATGAACTGAATTATTTTATAGTATTTTATTTTATAATAAAATTGTTAAAGTGGAAATGATGTACCAATGTACATCAATAAGATACCCAAAAATGTATTATATAGTATGTCTGTATCTGTATTTGTGTCCTTAGCTCACACACAGTTTTTTAACTGTGGAATGAAATGTTTGCCCGCAGTTTCTGGGCGAATACATATGTAAAAAAATTAAAGTAGATTGGTATTTGTAGGAGGCTATGTACATGAAATCTATATATAAAACAAGAAACTGACTGACTGATTGACTGTTTGACTTACTGACTGACTGATCGATCAACGCAGAGCCGAATCTACTGGTCGTAGAGAGCTGAAATTTGGAATGCAGATTCCATAGGGAATGTAGGGAAGCAATCTAAGAGAGGATTTCCCGAAATTCCTACAGGAACGGAAAAAAACTACTTATGTTGTCTACCCTTTTACCCGCGATTTCGTCCGTATGTACTAAGAATTCAGGCAGCTAATGGTTCTATACATAGCGATAGTTATAGGAAACCAAAAACGAAACAATGTATATTCCCACGGGAATAAGATGTTTTCCCGTGGTAAAAAGTAGCCTATGTCACCTTCCAGCCTTCCAACTAACCCTAAATAAAAAATCACGACATAAAACCTCTCCGTTGCGTCGTGAAGGAAGGACAAACAAATAAACTTTCCCATTTATTAACCGACTTCAAAAAAGGAGGATGTTCTCAATTCGTATATTCACCAAAAATAAATAGAAAACGTAAACCGATTTCGATTATTTTTTTTTTTGTTCGAAAGGTGGTACTTCCAAGTTGGTCCCATATTAATTTGGTTCAGTTCTGATGATGGGATCCATGAGAAAATGAGGGAACTCCTCGAAATTTGCTAGCACATAGATGATTTTGGTGTCAATTTCGAAGACTTCAGAGTTACTTATGTACTTCTATAGTAATGTTTAGAAAGTGTACCCGAAAAAAAAATTTTAATGAAAAAATATAAACCGCCTTCAAACTCCGACAGACTGCGAAGTCGGTGTCAAGTATACCGACCCAAAGAAATGATAATCATATAGTGAACTTGACATTGACATCGCAGTCTGTCGGAGTTTGAAGGCTTTTTTTTTTATTCATTAAAAAAAAATACTAGCTTGCCCGCGATTTCGTAGTAGTAGTAGTAGTAGTAGTAGTATGGATAAGGGTCGTCAGCAAAATGCTCCGAACAGATAGCACGTGTCGGTTTCCAAGAATTCTCCTTTATATAGGGATCTTTTGGAAATCTAAAAGGATTAAACACACTATTATCGGGACTTAATCGCGTAAAAACTATTTGTATTTTACCTCGACGTTTCGGCCGCGATGTTTAATATGAGTGTGTATCTAAAAGGATTATATGAAATCCATATTAATATAATAAATGCGAAAGTAACTCTGTATGTCTGTCTGTCTGTCTGTTACCTCTTCACGCTTCAACCGCTGGACCGATCGAGATGAAATTTGGCATGGAGATAGTTGGGGTCCCGGGAAAGGACTTAGAATTCCACGCGGGCGAAATCGCGGGCAGAAGCTAGTATTATATATTTTTTAAATATCTACTTACTATTTTATATATCTACTGTTTAAGGGAATATGCAATAAAAAACTGACAATTAAATAAACCTCACTGATTGAATGAATGAATGATTCACTCAAAAGTTGAGTCGCTTTTTTGACTTTTGTCACATGCCTAGACCGATTCGCTCCCATTCATGTTTACATTTTTCTGACGTTTACGTATCGCAAAAGCTTTTTTTTTAAATAGAGATTTTACTTCGATACACATTCAATAGTTATTAAAAATACTTATCTATGATAGGAAACGCGATTGTGTTGCGAATTTGAGCGATCAGATCGCCTTTTACACGAGAATACCGCACAAGACACCATTTTTCAGGAGAAACGTCTCGCGTCACGGAACGATGCAAAATGGCGGTGAAGCGACCTTCAAGTGGGTTTATATAAAGACTTTGAACAGTTGAACCATGTACTTTGCCGGAGGGGATCGCCCATGTATGGCATCTCCAGTGGCTATATACTCAAAGGTTAAAGTAATAAAATACCGCTAAACAAAGAGGTTGTCTAATGCAGAATGGAATAAGGTGCATTTGAAATCCTATTGGAATTAAGAATGGAGGACCGTAGGCAATTTTAAAAGCTTTTTCTTTAAATCTGATACTTGTTTAAATTTCATTAGGATGATCTTTGTCATTTTCAGTCGGTCCTCTGGAAAGTAGGTATCATCTTTGAAATAAAATGAGAATCATTGATATGGGTTCACAACTAGGTACTTAACATGAAAAAACCGGCCAAGAAGCGAGTTAAACTCGCGTGGAGAGGGTTTCGATCCTTAGTTATTTCCAATCACGTTAATTTCAAACTGTTTCACACGATAAGCTCTTTTATATGATAGATTTCAAATACCATGGACCTTTTAATATGTTTTTTTTATGCTTACCCAAACCATCGAGGCTAAGGAGCACCCGATCGCGTACATGTCAAAAAGCTTAACATCTGCTGATAAGAATTATAGTATTACCGAACGCGAGACCTTAGCCGTGGTTACCGCTTTAGAATATTGGCGTTGCTACATTAAGAATGGAGAACCTTTCACGGTCTACACTGACCATAGTGCTCTCAAGTGGTTCTTGTCCATTAGCAACCCGACCGGTATATAGATTGGCTCGTTGGGGTGTCCGGTTGTCAGGGTTTAACTTCACTCTTAAACATCGCCGGGGCGTTGATAATGTCTTCCCAGATGCCTTGTCCCGTGTTCCTGTAGGTGCTATTAGTACTTCGAACACTTACTTGAAGTCTCAGGATACGTGGTATACCAATATTTATAACGGGTGTCTTCACAACCCCATTAACTTTCCAAATTTCATCATTAAGAATAACTCTTTAGACCGGTTGTCTAAAAAGACACATGAACTTACATCTGAATTTTCATGGAAAGAGGTGGTCCCTTCTGAGTTACGGCAGGAGATTATCAATGAGAACCACTCGGAGCCTACTGCAGGACATATGGGTATTTTTAAAACATACCTACCGCAGACTCGCTTTAAGGTACTTTTGGCCTGGCATGTACCAGGACGTCGTCAAATTCATCGGAACGTGCGATAAGTGTTTGGCGTATAAGTCGCAGAACCACCAAACCTTAGGGGAGATGGGCAGACCCAAGCACTGCCCGCGTCCGTTCCGGTGACGCGACCGCGACGGAAGCGTCCGAACGTTCCCGAGGTTTAACAAAGGCGATGCAAGCCGCGTACAGTTGGACGCGCGATTAACAGCCAGTTGCGATGCCCAACGGAATTATTTGAACATAATGATAGGTAAATAGTTTTTAATTAATGGTTAATTTATTAGATAAGTGTAACATTGTAAATATTAGTTAGAAAGTGATTTTTAATATTAGGTATTTTTAGGTATTTTGTATTTATTTATAGATTACCGTGTAATTTTGATTACGTAATGTTTATTTACGTTACAATGTCATTCCGGTCGTAGTAAACGGTGGAGCTCTCGAAGATGTCTAAAGCTACTTGTAATTCGGTCAAATTTTGCAGTTAGGCTGCAACCACTCCGAGAAGGAAGCTGATAGAAGGATTCAGTTGGGTTGGGCGGCATTTAGGAAAATGCGTCGGTTATTTTCCTCGTCGATTCCGAAAATGTCTATGATGACATACGGTACTGAGGCGTGAACACTCGCTGTGCGGCTGGTACAGAAATGAAGTTGCTCAGCGTGCTATGGAAAGAGCCATGTTTGGTGTCTCCTTGAGAGATCGAATCGGGAACGAGGAGATTCGTCATAACACCAAAGTCGTGGATATAGGCCACCTGACTAGCACGCTGAAGCGGTAGTGGGTCGGTAACATTTGCCGCAGAACTGATAACCGCTGCGCTGGGGCAGACGTGTCCTGGAGTGGAGAGTGGACAGCAATTTGTTGATAATGATGGTGTGATTCATCAGTGACAGTCACCGGTTCGCGGACGCCATTCGAGAACTTTTCGGCCCCATCGGCCATCAGACCTGCGAGCAATGTGCCCACTGCCATTTAAGGCTCGCAATTCTTCAGGCTATGTCGGTGACCCTAGTTCTACTGCGGATATCCTCATTTCTGATTCTATCACGCAGATAAACCCCGAGCATAGCCCTCTCCATTGCCCTCTGAGTGACTTTGAGCCTTCTTATGAGACACATCGTAAGCGCCCACGTCTCGGAACCATAAGTCATCACTGTCAACACACACTTCGAAGACTTTCGACTTGAGACACTGCGGTAATTTGGACGAAAAGACACTGCAAAGCTTTCCGAACGCTGCCCAGCCGAGTCGGGTTGGACGATTGACCTCTTTCTCGAAGTTGGACCTACCTAACTGGACTGTTTATCCCAGGTATACATAATGGTCGACAACTTCGAGCGCAGAGCCTCCGATTATTGCTGGAGTTGGCACAACATGGACATTAGACGTGATTTTCGTCTTGTCCATGTTCATTTTAAGACCAACTCGATCGGAAGCTCTGCAGAGGTCAGCGAGCATAGTACCTACTGAGGTCTTCCATGGTCTCAGCCATGACTACAATATCGTCGGCAAATCGAAGGTGAGAGATGTACTCGCCATTAACATTGATGCTTCGACCTTTCCAGTCCAGCACCTTAAAAGCATCCTCCAATGCAGCGGTGAACAGCTTCGGAGAGATCATGTCTCCTTATCTGACTCCCCTCTGCAGTGAAATAGGCTTAGTGGTCTGGTCCTGTAGTCGGACGGACATGGTGGCATTTACCGGTAGTCAACTTGGCACCTCTGGAGAGACTGCAGCACAGCCCAAGTCTCGATCAAATCGAAGGCTTTCTCGTAGTCCACAAATGCAAAGCAAAGGGGGAGGTTATACTCTTCGGTCTTCTGTATAACCTGCCGCAACGCATGTATGTGGTGCAGACCACTATAGCCCTTTCGGAAACCGGCTTGTTTGGGGGGCTGCAATTCGTCAAACCTGCGCGCGAGATTCGTAATGAGTCTCGAAAACAACTTGTAGACATGACTCAGAACAGAAGTGAGATGGGTCTATAATTCTTCAGCAATTTCTCAATTCTCCCTTTATGAATATCGGAATTAAACAGCGTCTGAAGGGCCTTAAGGACTGGTTTACCACCCGCCTTCAGGAGTTCAGCTGTAATTCCGTCATCATTCCGGGGTCTTTGCCGTTCTTAAGCTGTTTGAGAGCCATACTAATCTCGTACAGGCTGACGTCCGGGATATCTTCGGTATAGTGTCGGGTTAATCTAGCTCCTAGGGTCTTTAGCTGGATCAGCGACGGGTGTTCGGATTGTCGTGTATAACTGCCCATAGAACTTCTCGACTTCTCCCAACAGCTCCGGTTTGGATGAAACGATCCTGTCCTGCCGTCTTCGGTCTTCAGCTTTGTCAATTGGCTTTGGCTTTTGGCAATGTTTAAATATAATTTTATATTACGATTTAATGAGATGCATATTGGGTAACCTATTTCCTTGAATTTGTAAAGGTCGTGGTGATCGTGGGTAGAGATTGGACTGATAAAATCTATTGATTTTAACCTAAATAGGTTTATCTTAATCTACAGACTGAGTTCGATTTGATAATACAAAAGAGATGGCTCTTAAAATGGTGTAAAGCAGTAAGCAGTTTGTTGCATTGTTAAAACTTGCTCGATTACCTACATAAAACATCCTTAGTTATCTTTTTTTTTTAATTAGCAGTTCTACCTATAATACTTAGTGAGGGGTTTAGTTCGGATAAGAGGTAAACAATTAAGTATGTGGTATGCGGTACTTACATACGTAATCGCGTAAACTAAATTACCTAACTATAGTACAGTTTAAATAGTTTAAGGTTAGAATATCAGATAAGTAAATAAGACATATATATTTTAGTTTATAGTAACCTCATGTAGTACTGCGTCTCCGTAGTGACAGAACAGGAACAGCTGCGTGAGAATGCCGCACATGTATTGGACAAGGGACACCAGTTGCATGAAGCTCAGGGTTTGCTGAAAAATAACTCTAAGTATTTATAAATACCTATTGAAAATTTAATCAAACACATCGACGACATTAAATTTTAAATTTAATTTCAATGGTAAGCCTGTATATCTGATCTTTCATTCCTTTTAAGGGTTCCGTAGTCTAACCTTTATAGTTTCGCCATGTACCTATGTCTGTCTGTCAGCAGCATATCTCGGAGATGGTTAATTATGCAAAGCTGTAATTTGGCATGAATATACTCATAGGTATTAGTGACGATAGCACAGAACTAAAATATTTTTTCATCTTCACGATTACTATACGATGTTGTATTTTTTTCTCGCGTACCTTACCTACCCAATGGTGTCGGGTGTCATTAGATAGGTGTTTAAAAAATACGGTGAGTTTGTGAAAACCGTGGTTCGATTTAAGGATCCGTTTTAAAAATATTAAGCTTGAAAGAGAATTTTCTTGTTAGAGAGACTAGTTTCCCCACCCCCTTCCGGATAAATGATTGTTATAGGATATGCTGAAAAAAAATACGGTACCTAGTGTAACTAACCAATTTGTCACTTGTCTAGTTATTAAGAAACTTAATAAATTAATTAATATTGAGGTTCAAATTATCATAACTAAGCTGTCGGGAATCAAATTCAGAATTTTAGTATCCATAAAAACTTGCTTAGTTAAATGTCTAGTAAAAATTAGTGACATCTAACGGGAAAGTTTGGAGTTGTTTGGTAGGTCTTGAAACATGGTCAACTTGGAATACGGAAGGTCTTTAGTTGGAGTAATGAGTTCAATGTTTAAACGCTAGGTGTCGCTGTGAGTAGGAGCATTGAGTTTCAAAAAACTTATTAGAGTGAGAGGGTATACATAATTCTCAAATCAATTAGAAATATAACTTATATAACATAAAATTACAGTAATTTATTAAAAGAGTTCTTAATGTTTAATTTATTATTAGATTTAATTGTGACTGGCTTCAGCAGTTGGCTTTCTTGACATTTTTCTAGATTCAAAAATTAGGAAAAGCTGGGGTTTGAATTAGGAAAACAAAAGGGTCGCGAGGAAATGTAATGAAGAGTGGGGAGGCAGTTTTCTTTGAAACGCGGAACGGTTCACATCTCCTTGGAGTTCCTTATTGGTAGTCATTGATTTTCATTTTAGTCTCTAAGTAAGTGGAGATTATTGTGGAATTCTTTGACTATTTACATATCTCTTACTTGATTATTTTTTATTGTTTATAACTCCAGTGAGATTTGAATAGGACAAAAGTCGTGTCTTTAGGAGACGATAGCTTGGGTTGAAACGCGGCTTTGCCATGGGATATACGTACATTCAAGCTATTTATCCTACGTGGGGAAGGGTTAAATTCTAGGGGTAGGAGTGAACTGGTGCTCTGAGGCGAGTCCAGGGGTTGTGCATTATACGAAGCAGGGCCAACCTTAGTGCCTCCTGAGTTTGGGTGTGCATGTGTGATTTGAGAAGATCTCTCATGTTCAGTCAAATTTAGTCTCCTGTCTATATATTTATATTTTCACGCTCATCAACACAAGAGTCTGTTCTGTCACCCAGTCCAATTTCGGTCAGACTCGATCACACGGGTATAGGGTCTTAGGGTCAGGCACACAGGGAAGCAACCCATCCTGAAACTTTCATTTGAATTAATTTACATCACTCTTACGCATTTAAATGGGGAGCTGTGGGATGCAGCGAATGCTTACAAATCTTGAAAGTAAATGTAAATTACAATAGGAATATTAATAAATCTACCTAAGTTCTCTTGTCAATTCAGAGCTTTGGAAAGTAATCAGAATTGATGAATTGACTAACTAAATAGGATTCTTAATAAATCTACTTAAGTTCTCTTGTCAATTCAGAGCTTTGGAAAGTAATCAGAATTGATGGATTAACTATCTAATTTTATAAGACACTGAGTAAATTAAAGACCAGACCTTTGAATGTGCCAGAATATTCTAAATTATTTATATTCAACAAGGAATGTTCAAGAAACTCTCCAGAGATTCTTGCCGGCTCTTCTCAGCAGTAAGTTTTTCCGAACCAGTGGTAGCTTCTAGATCAATTTAAAAGTTTTTAAAGACTGCTTGAGTAAAGACATATATTATGAATAAATAATTCTTGTAGTTGATCTTAGATTAAAACATATAACATCTTTTTAATTCAAGTACTAGAAAGAAGTATTTGAAAATCTTTTACCTGAAAGCTATGATGAGATTTCAATCTAGCTTGGGAAACTACCCGAGGTAACAGCTTACGAAACAACGGATGGCATCTACCTCTAGCGACAATTGATAGATCATTATAATATAATAAAATAATAAATCAAATATAAGATTTACCAGTCATCTAGCAAGACAAAGCTATAGACTCATTTGTATGCAAGAAATAAGCTTTAATGTAAGATCAATAAATCAAATATATTCCATATTAAAGAATATGAGTTATGGAATTTAGAACCCTCTATTCCCTTGTAAACCATACAAACCGAATGACATCACAAGACTTTAAAGCGAATATTCTTATTAATTATGGCTAGGGGTCTGTCCAGTAGTGGGTGTGGACCATAGGAATGGGTTTAGCCCACGTGGTAGCAACCACGGGAGCGGGGTTGAGCTCCTTCCCTCCTTCAGAGGCCAAAGAACATTATATCATAAAAATCCAGATGAATAAATGATTATTTCAAAACAATGTTTGTTTACAAAATCTTAAATGAACTGTCTGTACTTATTTACTCTTTGTCTTATCTAGTTATTCTACTTGAGGAGTGACTACTCTGCCCTATTTAATCTATGACATAATTTGCATTTCTAACTAAAATATTTTCTAACAAACTTGAAGGCAGTAGGATCTTTATTTAATAGGAATTAAAATATTACTTGAGCTGGGTTTTAGTACTGTCTCATGTTTTTTAAAGTAAGGTTTTAAATACGTAAATCATGACTAAAAGAACCTAGGTTATCAACGGTTCACAACAGTAGAGTTCTAATTCGTTATCACTAGACTTCATTGGCCAAACGTTTAGATTTAGGTAGGTATAATATAAATTTAATAAGAGGTTGGGGGGGGTTGGTTACACTAGTAGCTTTATACATCGAAGTTAATAGGAAAACTATCACAGCTAAGTAGGCTGTAAGAACACCGAGTAAAAGTAGACCAACTAAAAAACCTTTCGGTGAAGCAGGAATTTAAGCAGTGATTCTTAGTTAGCCACCTTGAATCGCAGCATGTTGATGGTTCGTTTTAATTGGCGGCGTGGCTGTAAGTATTTAATTTATTTTCAATGTTTCAATTTTTTCACCAGAACTCACCGTATGAAGTCTTATGGCCACTGTGCATAATATTAATGTGGCTACCAAGAAATATACTCCCAGGATAGATCTCAAAGTCGCATCGAGTTCCTCCATTACTCTGGAACATTTATACTAATATTATAGAAAACGCAAAACAGGCGCATTTAGGCGTAGAGTTGCGGAAAACTAGGCTGCGCAAACCTATACTAAAATTATAAAAACTCTGACTGTTACGCTTTCACGGATAAAACGCTAAAACAATGTTGATGAAATTTGGAATAACTAGACTACGAGGAAGGACATAGGCTACTCGTACTTTTATCTCGGAAAACAGATCTCGGAAGAATGCTCAACTAATCGAATTCCACGTTGACGAAGTCGGGTAGAGTTTATAAACTTTAAAAACAACCTGGAATAGATTTTAGACATAATTTTCACCATTTTTTTAATTTATGAACAAGAGTCGAGATCAATGAAAAAAGTAAATTTGTTATAATGATGATGAACGATTCTATTTAAAAAAAAATAACTAGGTGTCTTTACTAAATTTTTTTTCATGGACAGTATAAGCGATTTTTCATTTTGGTTTTTGCTTTGTAATATCTTCATTTTTTAATTTACATTATTTTGGATTGGAAGTTAAATGAAAAGTCCTTTTCTCAATCAGAATTCAGTGTTTAATTTCAGCTTAATACTCAGTGCAAGTACGGTGGACGCGAGTGGCACAGGACCGGTCTGAGTGGCGCGCCTTGGGGGAGGCCCATGTCCAGCAGTGGACGTCTATCGGCTGAAATGATGATGATGATGATGACTCAGTGCAATAAAATATTATAAAAAAACAACATCCCGTACTCAGACACCAGTAATGGACTATAATTATTTAGTGTTGGACCCCCAATTAATTATGGACATTATCTAATTATGAACAGCTTTATGTGAAATAAAATTTAAAAATCGGGTTTCTTAACATTTGTATGAAGGAAACTAACATTACACGTTATCATTACGCCTTATTTACTAAAAAAGTGTAATAATTATTCTGTAAGTTAAGCCCTTACTGTGTAGTCATATTCAATGTAGGTACATACCTACAAAGCGCGAGATGCGTGAGATAAGCCTTTCTAATCCTTGAACGAGCTCGCTCATCCCTTGCAACGTGCGCCGTACGATCCCGCCCCCGACCACCAACATTTTCAATCTGCCTTCGAAGCAACGTGAACTGACCGCGGATAAAAATCATCATACCAACAGATGCACAATCAAAAGCCACATGGATAAAAAGGCAGTAAATGGCGGCCACAGCTTCGAACACAATCTCTATAAAGTATCCGAAAAATCCCACTTGGTCTAAAGGAGCCCATCCTGGTAATATGTGGGGGTATACTGATTTTCTCTTCAGAGTATATTCTATAAAAGGTGTCGCGATGAATATAACATCGGTTATACTGTATATCTTCACGAGAATCTTGGATATATTCAAATAGTCTCTATTATAGCTCTCGATGTATGGTAGCAGTAACTGCGATTCGTCTTCGTCGTCTGTGTCGTATTCTACACATAGCGCATCGCCAGCACCGTGCTTCTGCTCGTTTTCCAGCGTAGTCACTTGTAAAAGTAAATACTGCCAGCGTTCCCTGTTCAAGTATAAACTAGAAAGCTTAAGGGTTCCCATTGCGCAGAACAAAATAATGCTGAAATACTCAAAAAACCTCTCAGTGTCATCTCTGTCTATAATCATAGCGGCGAACTGCGTTAGGTTGGTGGAAAAGAAGCATAGGATCGCGAGCTTGGCCATCCAATGCAAGGCATAGCTCTGGTTAGACCAGAGCCCCGCGTTCCATATAAGACGTTTCATAGTACGCACGAGGTGTGGGGGCTCCACATTGAATATTGGCAGGTATTGAAGCCACAGTGGTTCGATATTCATATACAGACCGCTAAAAAATAGTATAATTTTTTTTTCCATTTTTATTCTGCTATTTATTTTTCTGAAACTCTAGTATTAAATATAGATTCGAATTTAAATGGTTCACTTGTAACAAGATATACTCATATTAGATTGGTTCTTTACCCTACAGATTTCTAAATTTGACCGAAAAATACATATTTTCCTAGACAACCTTTGTTGCCAAAAATACTGAAAGGTGTGAACAATTTCACCTTATTGTGTCAATTCACTACAAATTATGTGTAATTAGGCCTCGGTAATTCTTCATCTTTTCAATGTAATTAGAAGAAGAGTAATTATACGAAAATGAATGGTTTGATCCAAATTTTGATAATTAAACTTCATTCTCGAGGTCCTCGATCAAACTAGGTACCTCTCATTATGTAGGGTGCTATAGGTAATTAAGTATAGTGGAAAGCTGAAAGTTTTTAGGTGGGTATACCTCGGAATGAGAGTCCAATGTGACGTCCACAATTTATCACTGCTTTACAGATAGTCTATTTCATTGCCATATAGTAAATTTTGCTTCTATTCTCTTCGATCCGATCCCCTAGGTGTGAATCACCTGTATAGTTATAATGATGTGTCGAAAGTTGAATAGGAAATATTTCAAGTATACTTAATTTATTTTATTCAAGTAGGTACTAGCTTCTTCCTCCGACTTCGTTCACGTAGAATTCGTTAATAGCATTCCCGCGGGAACTATGCATTTTTCTGGGACAAAAAGTAGCCTATATGTTGACCAGTATTATAAACTACCCTTAACTAAAGTTTTGTTGCAATCTGTCCAGTAGTTTTCGAGTTTAACCATACATATATATGTACGTAATTTTTTCTAAAAATCGTTATTTTGTGTTCAGTATCGTTAGTCCCCTCGACTTGATAGTTTCTTTTAATTTTCAAGTTTCAGTCGCGACTTCTTCTACAGACTTATTATTAGTATATAGAATATAGATTTCACGGGATTTGAAAATTAAAGACACTTCTCTGATGAAAAATATGCATGATCATGATTATTCTCATTTGATAAGACGCCCGTGGCAATAAGTATTGCCGATAATGTTCAATTATGTTCACACTTCCGTAAATATACAATTTCCCTACAGCTAATTGGAAGCGTGAGAACTAGCCTATATGTTAGAAAATAAAACACTACTTACTCCAAATCACTAACTAGGCACTTAACTACCTTTTTCATACCGAGCTATTGCAAAACATTCCGCCTCTTTCATGTAGCACGCCTGTGCTTCTCACGAAGGAAATCGGGCAATAAATACCTCGTAAGTAATGGGGTGACATTGCTTTTTACATTACGATTGTAAGTATTTTCTACGAGTTGTTTTTCGTAATTCTAACCCGGTAACAGTTCGACCCACGCAGCACGTGCAGTCGCGCGGCACGTGCCGCGACGCAGCACTTGCCGCCACGCGGCACTGGCAGTCGTCAGTGTAGTTTGCAAATCAGTACAGTGAGTACTGAAACCTATCGTCATTATCATGCATTCTGAACAAAAAAATGTCAATTGGGCTCCAACTGTATTGTTTGGCAAACTTATCATCATCATCATCACATTTTCATCAAACCTATCGTCATCATCACCATCGACGTCATCATCATCATCATCACATTTTTATCAAACCTATCGTCATCATCACCATCGTCGTCATCATCATCATCATCACCATCACCAGCAGTACCGTGCATGCACTCGAGTGCCGCGTGCCGCGGCGCGTCACTCGCTTGCTGCCTCGGCCCTCGCGTTACTTGCTGCCGTAGTGGAACTGGCTACCATACAAATTCATAGTCTACTGTATTGTCATCGACCTCGACAGCATGTGCTGCGTTGCAGCACGTACTGCGTGGGTCGAACTGTTACCTTGATTAGCGTCAGTGCCACGTTTCGATAATTAATTTGTTAGGCTCCCATCCCATCACTTTATGTTTTGCATATAAATCTTATGAACCCTGTATCAGAAGATTGCCTGGTATGCTTGGTAAGGTTAATGATTTCAATAAACGAGACAAAATACAATCTCAAAATTGTTTAATTGCACACTTATATCTAGGCCCGAGCAAGCAGAGATTCACGTCAAACTAACACTACCAACCAGAAGATTGCCAGTCATTGGAGCTTGACCTTCCTAACCCAGAATCCCAGCCGCCTGAAGATCTGCCGAGGGAGTTCGAGCCCCAACCGGAACTATATCCACTCCCAAAACCGCTAGAGCTGAAACCATTTCCACCCAATGATCCACCGCTGTTTCTTGAGCTGAAGCCGGAACCTCCCCACCCACCTGAGCCGTAACCGCTCCTGCCGCTGGCGCCCCCCCAGCTGCCAGAACTGTAAGCATTTCTCCCGCTTGCGCCCGACCCGTCCCAACCGGAGCCGTAACCACCGCTTGAACGACCTAAGCCTGCAAAGAGATTAAAATGTAAAATAGTACATTACTACAGAGGCCGGGAAGGAGGATGTTGCAGGCCGAGTATTATATACGGCCGAACGAAGTGAGGCCGGATAGTTACGAGGCCGACAACTTCCGTTCCCCGCCGATGTATTTATAGTGCTTTTCTCAAATATGCAATGAAATAAATAAATAAAATAATATTTTATGTATAATATCATCATCATCATTTCAGCCGAAAGACGTCCACTGCTGGACGTAGGCCTCCCCCAAGGCTCGCCACTCAGACCGGTCCTGTGCTACTTGCTTCCACCGGTTTCCTGCGACCTTCACGAGGTCGTCGCTCCATCTTGTTGGAGGCCTACCGACAGCTCGTCTCCCGGTTCGCGGGCGCCACTCGAGAACTTTCCGGCCCCATCGGCCATCAGTCCTGCGAGCAATGTGCCCCGCCCACCAGTGGCGGACTAAGCCTGTCGGGGGCCCGGGGCGGAAAATCGAAATGGGGCCCCCCTCCTTGCCTGTGTAGATGTGTTAGTAGACTGACTACCTAACACATTTAGTTGAAATTTGTTCGCTTACCATCAGGTGGCCTGTGTGGTCGTTTACATTTATACATCCATACTTAATATTATAAATGCGAAGCGAAAGTAACTTTGACTCTCTGTTGCGTCTTCACGCTCAAATTGCTTCACCAATTTAGATGAAATTTGGTATGGAAAGAGATAATTCTAGTCCCGATGAAGGACATAGGCATAGCCTAATTTTTATCCTGAAAAACGTATCTAGTTTCCGCGGGAACGCGAGCGCTACAACTGAATCCTACGCGGACACAGTCGTGGACAGAAACTAGTCTATTTTCTAATATTATAAATGCGAAAGTAACTCAGTCTGTTGCCTCTTCACACTTCAACCGCTGGATCGATTCAGATGGAATCCGGTATGGAGATAGTTTAAGACTCGGGGAATGATCCAGTAACCTTGTCGTTTGAAAGCATGGAGTAGTAAGCGTGAAATCCGGTAGTTCTGATTTTTTGCAGGCTTGTTTATGTTGGTATAATGTATAATCCAAGTTTGTGACCTCGACCGCTTAACGCAACTTTGTCAAAAATAAAAAAAAAACAAGAGAAAATTTCGGCTGCTTTTTAGATTTTGGCGATTTTTGACCCCAAATTACTAGCTTTTGATACTACTTTCTCAGAACGTTTTGACTAAATTTGCTATGATATGAGAACCGTCTCTGTGTACCTAATATTTTCTGAGATAAAGCTTTTCAGAATTCATAATTTTTCAGAACTTTGTAATATTTTAGAAGTCACTCGAACAGCTGTAGCAGGATGTGTTTCCAATTACCTCCGTCGAAGTGTGCTAGTATTGAGCACGAGCGTGTGGGGTCATGAATTGGAGTCACCTGTAGCATTTTTATATCCTACTAGCTTTTGAAGGCGATTTCGTATGCGCATAATCATCAACATTCAAACTCCCGTTTTTCCCGTTCCCGTAGGAATTTTGGACGATCCCCTCTTAATACACCTCTACACCTCTTAAGAAACCTACATGCCAAATTTCAGCTTCCTACGACCAGCAGTTTCGGCTGTGCGTCACACACACCAAAAGAACTTTGGGGTAACCATTGAACTACTGCCACGTTTCACCTATAGCAGACAACGCTCAGCCAAAACTGATGGTCGTAGGAAGCTAAAATTTGGCATGTAGGTTTCTTAGAAGGTGTAAAGGCGCACCTAAAATCCAAAAATTCTAAAATTCTAACGGGAACGGGAAAAATGGGAGTTTAAATTTTGATGTTTCTGTGCATACGAAATCGCCTTCAAAAGCTAGTAGGATATAGCTACAGGTGGCTCCAAACCGTGACTCCACACGAGCAATACTTGCAAATTCCGTCGAAGATAATTGGAAAAACATATACCGATAGCGATGTTCGATGACTTCTAAAATATTGCGAAGTTCTGAAAAATTCTGAATTCTGAAAAGCTTTATCTCTGAAAATATTGGGTACACATTGACGGTTCTAGTCTCATATTATAGCAAATTTAGTCTTCTTTAAAAACTTCCTGTAAAGGTAGTATCAAAAGCTAGTCCTTTAGGGTCAAACTCGCCAAAATCTGAAAGCATCAGAAATATTTCGTTTTTTTTTTATTTTTGACAAAGTTGCGTTCGGCGCTCGAGTTCACAAACTTGGATGATACATTAGGCCAACATCATAAATAAGCCTGCAAAAAATCATAACTACCGGATTGCGCGCACACGCTGATGTGTAAAGTTACTAGATTAGAAGGACATAGGCTACTTTTTAACCCGGAAAAACACATAGTTCCCGCAGGAGCGCTATAACCGAATTCCACGCGGGCGAAGTAGTGGGCTGAAGTTTAAAAGTCTTCTTTAAAAAGATAGTATCAAAAACTAGTTTCATTAGACTCAAAATTTTCAATGTTTTTTTTTAAATTTTTGACTAAGTTACGTTCGGCGCTCAAGGTCAGAAACTTGGATTATACATAAGGCCAACATCATAAACAAATCTGGAAAAAATCAGAACTACCGGATTTGACCCACATGCTGATGTACTGTTACTGGATTGATTTAGGTATTATCATTTTATTCCCACGGAGTCCATATTATGCGCTTAACACGGTACCGCGAGCGTTGGACTTATTACTAATAGCCTTATATTATGACGATTTGTTTCCTTTTGTTTCCGAGAAAATCAAGTGCTTGGACCTTAGAATTGGGAATGTTGGGATGTTTTACCAATGACTAAGTATCTATGAAATGTACTGTGGGGGCCCTCTCGTCAACTAGATCGAAACCAGAACATTGGCGTAACAATAGGGTGGCGGTGGCGCGTGGCAGAACGGGCAAAATTCCCTAACTCACTACCTGAGCTGAGGGGGCCCGGCCCAAGAAGCCACGAGGAAAGAAAGGAAAATCCAAAAATTTCAGTTGTGCAATTTTGTAAATTAACGGGGCCTATAGGAACGAAAGATTTGCCTCGGGGCCTCGAGCGTGAGGTGGTACAGTTATGCCGCTGCCTGGTCGTAACTATTTTTTCAAGTTTTTTTTTTGCCTTAAGTAAGCGTTATTTGGTGATTTGGGGGGCCCCTAGGATCGGGGGCCCGGGGCGGACCGCCCCCGCCGCCCCCCCCTTAGTCCGCTACTGCCGCCCACTGCCACTTACGGCTCGCAATTCTTCGGGCTATGTCGGTGACCCTAGTTCTACTGCGGATATCCTCATTTCTGATTCTATCACGCAAAGAAACCCCGAGCATAGCCCTCTCCATTGCCCTCTGAGTGACTTTGAGCCTTCTTATGAGGCCCATCGTATGCGCCCACGTCTCGGAACCATAAGTCATCACTGGCAACACACACTGGTCGAAGACTTTCGACTTGAGATACTGCGGTAATTTGGACGAAAAGACACTGCGAAGCTTCCCGAACGCTGCCCAGCCGAGTCGGATTCGACGATTGACCTCTTTCTCGAAGTTGGACCTACCTAACTGGACTGTTTGTCCCAGGTATACATAATGGTCAACAACTTCCAGCGCAGAGCCTCCGATTATTACGGGAGTTGGCACAACATGGACATTAGACATAATTTTCGTCTTGTCCATGTTCATTTTAAGACCAACTCGATCGGAAACTCTGCTGAGGATGTATAATATATTTTGTCTTTTTTAAATAAATAAAACTGCGATACCTATGTTGCAAATATGGTTCATTCTTTTTATAGCTGTATTGGCAGAATGTCACAGCGAACCATAGAGTAAATATTGCTTGTAGCTTTTTTAAATGGCGGAATGCCAAGATGCTGTGTCACAAATATATCAAATGGAAATTTAAAAAAAGTGAATTGCCGGCCTAGGCCTGTAACGTTTGTATGAAATTTCATTATAGACCAATTGTCTAGCCGCGCCTGAAACGTAATACTTCCCAGGCTAATAAGAAGAACATAATATCAATATTTCATTGCATGTTTGAGAAAAGTACTTATCATCATGCCAATGTTGCATTTTTGTCTTTACATAGGTAGGTATTGTACTTTATAGTACATCTGTATCTTGTGTGAAAGAAAATATTTATACTTACAAAAAAAATTAATCTACTAGGTTAGAAGATGATCAGATTTGTTTTGAAAACGAGAAGTAGAGTTGTCTTTAAGGCATTCACTGCCACTTCTTTTTACGAACTTTCGCCAGGTGCCACCTCTGTCATTAAGGGAACATTGCAACGCACATGTGCGTTCGAGGCACTGCGGGAAAGTCAGCAAAACGCATATATGCGTCGGTGGCGGTGAATGCGTTAAAGGACCACAGCTATACATATACTCGTAATATGGCAGCTATACCATACAGTAGTCATTTGGAATGAAGATTTTATATTACTTGTACATTTAAATGTGTACTTTCAAGTATTTGTATTAAAATTAAAAATTTAGACAGATTTATATTAATTATGTAATTTTGTGACTTCAATAAAGAGATATATTTTGAGTGACAGTTCAATTTAGACAGAACCTATTAGATATGACTTACAAATCTTACAATATCGGTGATACTTATATTGGTTAGATAATACAAATACAATTAAAACTAGGTACTTAATAATAATAATATTTACGATGGGGACGAATGCTGGCCACAGTCGGGTAATCAGAGTCCTCTAATCGGGACTATTGTACCCAATTCCCCTAAAGACAACGATATAAATACATATGATAATAAATACATAGATATATAGATATTAAACATCCATGACTCGAGAGTCGAGTACAAACGTTCATGCTCATCACACAAAGTTTGTCCCTAGCGGGATTCGAACCCGCGACCTTTGGACTGCTGTTCACTAACAACTGGACCAATCCGGTCGTCAAAAAAAAACTAGGTACTTGAAATAACTAAATAAAAATAAGAAATCGAATAATAATAATTAACTTAACATGGATATTGCTTTTTTTACCTGCCGAACCACCCCAGCCTCCGCCGAGCGAAGACCGCGCCACCCCCACCGTTGGGAGCCCCTCGAACCCACCGCTGCCACCGCCGTAACCACCACCGCTCTGCCAACCGCTACCTCCTGAAATGAAAAATAATAAATAGGTTGGAGAGTTACTTGTGTTTATGTACAGTCGAGTTCATTAATATGTGTACACTTTTGGACCTTATTACAACGTGGTAAGTTGCAAAAGTGTGTATATATTGGCGAACTTAACTGTACCTACTTCTTGGAGTGCCATCTTCGTTTTTTTTATATCAGTGGTATAGCCAAACGAGCGCACAGCACACCGGATGGTAAGTGGTCACTGCGGCCCATAGACACCGAAATCCTAGAAACCATAAGACCTCGAATGCGTTGCCTACCCTGAGGCCTAAGATGGAATGCCTCTGTGCCAGTAATTTCACTGACTATCTTAACCCTTTATACCAAAAAATATCACCGACTGCCTTAAACCCCAACCGGAACACAACAGTGCGAGCACTGATATTTAGCGACAGGTTAGCGGGGAAAGCGGCGTTGCGAAGGTAAGCGGAGATTTTTTTTCAATTCGAACCTTTGGGACGGCAGCTCTGGACAACGATCGGGTACTTTATTCAAACCGCTGGCGGTGATTCTTTAGCAGAGTTGTTCTCCGTCCGGCCCGGCTTACCTTGAATCTTCCCTTGCAAAATCAGTATAACATCTAAGTACCTACTCGATTTTGGGCCATGCGTTAAATTACCGCGATAATGCATTTTCTTGATCTTGATGATAGAACCGGTTATAAACTCGTGTTGTGTTTAATTCAATGATCTCACTGTATTTTTGCTCACCACAGTTGGAGACTGTTCGAGGTGGTTATTGGAGGATTATTACGTATTTTGGATAGTGCGCTCAGGAACTTCACGATCCTACACCACCATGTACTTTTTATCATCCGACTACTAGACGACGGGAGGGTTTCTATCCTCATGTGGTTGAGTTCCCCATGAGGCGAACAAAGCGATGCGCTAAATATTTTCTTGTTCGCGCTGCTAAACTTTGGAATTCCCTCCCTGCGTTTGTGTTTCCCAGTTCCTATAATCTTGTTGTATTCAAGTCTAGAGTGAATAGGCATCTTCTGGGTAGGCGTGTTCCACCTTAGACCCTATCATTACTTTTCATCAGGTGTGATTAGGGCCAAACGCAAGCCCATTCGTAATAATAAATAATTAAAAAAAACAAAAAACCCGACTGCGTAAAAAACTAAAAAGAAAAAAACAAGACTACTTAGTTCAGTAGTAGCCTAGTAGCTAGGATTATGTTAAGTAATATTTACCGTCGCCATCAGATATATAATCAAATATTGATTGCTATTGAGGAATCTAAAGATGCCTACTATCGGGACCCATTATTTGTAACATTTTAACCTAGATTTTAAATGGGTCCCGACTGTAGGCATCTTTAGATTCCTCAATAGCAATCAATATTTGATTATATACCTATCTGATGGCGACGGTAAATATTACTTAACATAATCCTAGCTACTAGGCTACTACTGAACTAAGTAGTCTTGTTTTTTTCTTTTTAGTTTTTTACGCAGTCGGGTTTTTTGTTTTTTTTAATTAACTTTTTTTATTTTACTATTTTTAGTTAGGGATTATAAGACCCTAAATTCCGCAATCTTGTCATTTCATGGAGAGAGTTGCTATCGTGGCTAAGTAGCTTGCGATGATCTAAATTACTGATTATTAATCCCTCTAGAGACCTAACCCGGCTCAAAACGCTACAAAGGCCTGACCCTATTAAAATTCTTCAAGTCAACCGATAGATGGCGCTACTGGTACTACATTAGAGTATTAGGTAGCTATTTTATTTATTTACGAGCGCTGAGTACTGACTATTGTATAATTGGTACCTATAATCAATTAGGTTATATTTTACTGTATTAAGTAGGTAAATAACACTATTGACACTTTAAATGTAATAACGAAACTAAAAGTCTTCAAGTCAACGGATAGATGACGCTACTGGTACACTACATTGCACATGCGTACGTACTTGATTGAAGTTTGAGATTTATGAAAAACATTATTATTATTTTATAGTCGTCATGACCTGCTTGAAGACTCGGTGGCCTAGATTATTTCCTGTGTTGCTAATTCGAACGGATTTACTACTGGGTGGATAGGTACCTACTTTACGTGGTTAGTAAAGGAACTTTGAATCGTTATAAATCATAAACGGTTCTTTTGTCTGAAAAATGGTCAAAGAAACCTAATAATGATTTTTAAATACCTATTCAACGATACCTCACATGCCATAGTTGGTTGACTTTTATTTTTTTATTTTGTACAATATGGCGTCTGGTGGCCGCCATTTTGAATTTTGATTAATTTCATATCTTCAGTGACACTCGCGCGATTCAGACGAATCGATTGACGTATGATTCATTAAAATCGACCCACGCGTTTGAGCTCTAGTGTGCCACAAAGGAACATACATACATACATACATACATACATACATACATACATACATACATACATAGACAGGTAAACACATAACCCTCCTTTGCGGTGCGCAGTCGGGTAAAAAAGAATTGACCTACCGTCACACGCAGAGGACTGGGGGATCGAAACCGGCTTGCACCTCTGAGTTTACTTTAGGTACGTGCGAAAATCTATTTGAATCTACCACTGAACTTTTCGATGAAGGAAGGCGTCGTGAGGAAGTAATTCAAGTATGTGTGTGAAGTCCCCAATCCGCACTGGGCCCACGTGGGCATAGCCCAAACCCTCTCGTGATATAGGAGGCTGGGTATACCAAGTAGGTATAGATCTACTACTTATAAATCTAACACGCTTTATGAACAGCAATAACAGACAAATAGTGATATACTGATTCGCAATGAAATCACTTTGAATGAAAATCCTATAAAAAAGTGACCCGATTTCATTGCGGTTGGGTGTATTACAAATGCGAAAGTAACTCTGTCTGACTGGCTGTCTGTTGCCTCTTCACGCCACGCTTCAACCGCTGAACCGATTTAGATGAAATTTGGCATGAACATAGTTGTCGCTGTGAAGGATATAGCATAGGACTACTTTTAATCCCCGAAAAATTCATAGTTCCCGCGGGAACGCGATAACCGAATTCCACGCACGCAAAAGTTAAAAATAAAATTCCGATCAGCTTACCTTACCTTTACCTTCTCCGTGAAGGAAAACATCGCGAGGAAACCTGCACGCACGCCATTCCGCACTGGGCTCGCGTGGAGACTATAGCCCAAACCCTCTCGTGATGAGAGGGTGCCGTAAATAGCCTATTGTGGTGGTGTGGTTGTGGTTACCTGGAGACCTGGCTTCCCGGTGAGCGGAGGTGACAGCGCAGATGGCGACAGCAAACACAACCGTTTGGATCTGTCAAATTAGTATATTTTGATGCAAGTGCGAAAAGTTTGTCATTTTATCACGAGTCTCTAGTTATGTTGGCGCGAGCGAAAGCGAGCGTTAAACACAAGGGACGAGTGAAAATGACAATTTCGCACGTGTATCAAACGACATTTTTTAATACATTTGCGTAAAAAAGAATAAAGAAATAAACAAACAGGATGAAGCTCAAAACACTTTACGCACTAGTTCGTAAAAAATAACTTTATGCACGCTCACTAGCCGTCAAAAACAAAAACCGCTCATTCGGAAATGACGAACGTTTGGCATGTTAAACAGGTATCGAAATGTTTACTTTTTTGTATTAAAAAAATAAGTTAAAATAAACACAATTATTCTGAACAAGATGGAACATCGACCGGGGGCCTCATTCGGGAAGCAAAGGGATTTCATTGGGATTCTATAGGGAACGAAAAAACGTCGCGGCTACCTACTTAAAGTTCAGTTTCAACAACGTTCGTATGAAATCCCTTTGCATCCCGAATGAGGCACTGGATAACGTCACGGGAATCCGGTGGATGCGAGCGGCATAAGGTAGGTATGATGAATGGAGGGATTACCTTTTTGTATTTCTAATAACTTTACAGTGACGAAAGCATTTAAACAGGTGCTAACTTAGAAGGCGCGCGGCGAAACACTTAAGCCGTTGACGAAGAGTCTTATTTTATAGCTTAAATCCATGCGCCTTCTAGGTTATATATACCTGTGCATACATACTACGTATATAATTGTTAGAAACTATACGTATGATCGTAGAGTATTTAAGCGACTTACCATCATTTTGGAGCTCGGTTCTGTGACACCTGAGCCGGTGGATCTTCCTATTTATACCGAATGCATTCCCAGTCTTGCACGTTTTTGTCTCACGCCCATACTTCACCAAACTTAGGAACAAAGACCCTATTGTGTCACGCAGAAACCATTACAGTACAACACAACTGATATGGCGGGCGGCGTAGCACTTTACAACGTTGACATAGTGACTATTAGTGTTTAATCCACGTGCCATTTTAATTATGTTATGCTATACATTCATAGGCTGCTTAAGAACACGGAAGCGCTTTTTGCGTGCACCAGTTTTTTGACAGCTTACTTGTACTTATGGGATTGTCCCTTAATTTGTTAAATGTAATTGGAAACATCCGCTCTTCTGAATCTGTGCTATAAGAGTTTTAGCTTTACTGTAAAGGATTAAGATTCAGCTTTGTATAACTTAGGTTGTCTCTTGTCTACTTAATAAGAAATAAGGTAAACTATAGTACATTACAGACCTAGGGTGGTGAATTCGTAAATGTCCCAGATCGCAGGTTTCTGTGGGGCTTTACGAATTACCACCCGTGGTTTGTCAAAAGTTTTACGTCTTGCCTTGGCCAAGAAGTGAGATTTTCTCTCCGCGTAGCGGGCAGAAAATCTCACTTTACGGCCAAGGGTGATGTAATAGTACATTACAGACCTAGGGTGGTGAATTCGTAAATGTCCCAGATCCCAGGTTTCTGTGGCCCGAACCCTCCGGGTGAGGGCCATAAATATGCGATCTGAGGCTTTACGAATTACCGCCCGCGGTTTGTCAAAAGTTTTACGTCTTGCCTTGGCCAAGAAGTGTGATTTTCTCTCCGCGTAGCGGGCAGAAAATCCCACTTTATGTCAAATCAAATCAAATCAAATATTGTTTATTTGCCAGAATATGTATACAAGATCTTAAAATTTAGTGCTAATTAACAGTATTCAGCCTGCAATGGCATGCAAATATTATAATGCACCTACCTACAATATATAGAAAGTATCTACTTTTATTATTATAATTTCCAAATAATATAAACAATAACAGATTAGAAAAACATTACTAGGTATACTAACATTTATATTCCATGAATTCTTTCACTGAGTAAAAACAATTCTGCAGTAGCCATTTGGACAATTTTGTCTTAAATTCCAAGTTATTAAATAATTTCAAGTCATTTGGGAGGTTATTAAATATCCTGATGCACGTATTGTAGGAATTAAGTTTATAAATATCAGTCCGACACATTGGCTGATGCAGGAGATTCCTGTACTGCGGTCTCTGGTTCCTTTTATACACATCTGAGTGTAACCTGAAGTAGTCTGGATGTGCCTTGACAAAATTACACACTTTGCTAATGAACATGCATGGCAGAGGCAATATATTTAACTTTTTGAATAATGGCACGCAACTATCCGTCAGCCATGCATTACAAATTGCGCGTACACATTTTTTTTGCAATTTAAATGCTCTGTCAATGTTAACTGAGTTGCCCCAAAACAGAAGACCATAGTTCAGGTTTGAGGATACATAACCATAATATGCTGTTAATGCTGCTTCGGTAGAGACTGTATTCCTTAGTTTTCTTAACGCAAACACGAACCTATCTAATTTAGAACAAATGCTATCAATATGAATTTTCCAATTTAAATATTTATCAAAATTTAATCCTAAGAATTTTATACTACTGGTTTCATCAATCGGACTGTCATTATATTCAATATCTAATTTTAAGGTTTTAGCTTTATGAGATTGAAATTGTATAAATTTAGTTTTGGTTAAATTAATATTAAGATTATTTTTATTGGTCCATGTATATATGTCACTCAAAGCCTGATTAATAATTGATTCATAATCATTCTTATTTTCACCCTGAATTATTAGTGTTGTGTCATCCGCAAAAAGAATGCATTTTTGTTCAGTGGCGTGGGGAAGGTCATTGATGTATAAAAGAAATAACAGTGGGCCCAAATTACTGCCCTGTGGAACCCCTGATTTATTCCAACGAAACTGAGATCTGAAGGTTTTTTTAACATAAATGTTTTTTAACGCAGTGGTTCTTGTTATTTCAGTACATTATATATTGTATTTGGTCAAGTAATCAGTGAGCCTAACATACATAGCCTTTTCGATAATCTTTGATATAATCGGCACAATAGTTATAGGTCTGTAGCTGTTTGGGTCCTCCCGATTACCTCTTTTAAATAAGGGTTTTACAATAGAAAATTTTAGTTGTTCTGGAAAGCGGCCTTGGCTAAACGATAGGTTTATTATGTGGGTTAGAGGGCGACTGAGTTTCTTGGCATTGGATTTCAAAATAGCTGTCGATATGTCGTCATAACCACAAACCTTGCTGTTATTTAGTGACATTATCAATTTGATCAATTCATTTTCATTAGTAGGTCGAAGAAAAATTGTATGATAGGATTTACTTAAGTGATTTGTGAAACTATTGTTAGATGGAATGTCAGAATTAATAATGTCAATAAAAAAAACATTTAACACATTACATATGTCCTGGGGTTCCTGGTATAATATTCCATTCGAATTAATAGATTGGATATCCCTTGTATGGATGTCACTTGAGGTTGATGAAGATATTAAATTCCAAGTCGCTTTACATTTGTTTTTGTTTCCAAAAATATATTTGTTATTGTTAATTTTCCGTGATTCATTAATACACTTAATCAGAATGTTTTTATAACGCTTGAGGTACTCCTTATTGCTAGATTTATTCTTACTGCTGTTTCTAATCGTCATATACAATTTGCGTTTCGCATAGCATGACTTTCTAATCCCTTTTGTAATCCACTTTATATTAGAGATTCTATTAGTTACCTTTACCCTTATTATCGGAAAACATAAGTTAAAGAACAGACAGATTAAGTCATAAAAAACTTTAAAAGCACTGTCAAGATCATCTAAAGCTATGGCCAAGGGTGATGTAAAAGATATTTTCAACTAAAATAAAAAATAGCTTTGTCCTTGCTGGGAATTCAACTATATCTTCACACCGCATCTAAATCGGTCCAGCTGTTGAAGCGTGAAGAGGTAACAATAGACAAGAATAATTGGCAGTTCTGGATAAGTTTGTACAATTTTCGATAAGCGGTAACAGAATAAAGTGTTTCATGATATTTGCATTGCATATTGCTAACGGATTTTGTTTGCATATCACCTATGAAATTTAACAGATATACCTACATGGTTTTTTTTATATTTTGGAAATAGAAATGGTACTCTTACTACAAAATACCAATAAAAACCATCTGAGGTTAGTGAAAATCGCACAAACCGCTTTTCAATGTGAAATCACCTTTTATTCAAAAAATATTTTCTAATTCAAATGAGCTATCGGAAATTTACAATTAAGTATGAGAGGTTTGTGAGGGCGACAAATCGATCTAGGTAGGTTAGGTTAGTTAGTTAAGTAATACATTTTTCAGCCATTTTCAACCGAGCCAAGCTCGGTCGCCCACGCGCGGTAGCTACTACGTGTAAGGAGAAGGTCGTATATTTAGAGCAGGTACTTTGGTACAAGTTGGATAAAATGTATTTATGTCGTAGTTTTAGTAGTATCAAGTAGTACTTAATGTTCATCCCAGAATTCCCAGATAAAGATGACGAAAACAAACTTGAAACTTTTAAGTGCATTTTCGTCATTGATGAACAACCAATATTATTTATATTTTATATATATACTTTGTGGTACTTTAAACATGTTTTTTTAAAGGAGCTGCAAATAAAGCGATTGTATTGATTAAATTGACTTAGGCCCGGTTCCTATATCCACGAAACGCCTCGTTTTGCCTACGGACGGTTGATTTTTGACATTTGTTCCATAGAGAATCTGTCAAATTTTAACCGTCCGTAGGCAAAACGAGGCGTTGTTTGGATATAGGAACCGGCCCTTAATGTTATGAGGGCCGAGTAGCAAAACACCAGTATCATTAGGTACTCATCATAATTCGTCTTTCTTAAACATAACCTGTCCTTGTTTTCTGTACTTACTTAGTAAACGTAAAGTTAATCAGCTTAATCTTAAAAATATAAAATTCAAGTTTATTATAACGTGTCTGTAACCAAAACACGAATATGTTTTATTTGTCCGACTCTCCGCCAATTCCCAAGATGGTTGGGACAGATAGTCGTGTTTATTATTGTTCATGACTAGACCACAGGACTAGACGATCAAAACGACCAACCAGCGTAAGAAACCTTTACCAAGAAACTCACTTTGGTGTTTTGCTACTCGACCCTCATAACATAAAGTCAATTTAGTCAATGCGATCGCTTTATTTGCAGCTCCTTTAAAAATAGTATATTTTGATGCAAGTGCGAAAAGTCCCTAGTTACGTTGGCGCGAGTGAAAGCGAGCGTTAACGCTAGGGATGAGTGAAAGTGACAATTTCGCACTTGTATAAAACGAATTTTTTTATACATTTGCGATAAAAACAATAATGAGATAAGTAAACGAACAGGCTGAAGCTCAAAAAACTTTATGCACTAGTTCGTAAAAACAATTTTAGGCATGCTTTACTAACTGTCAAAAAACAAAAAACGCTCGTTCGGGAATGATAAACTTTTGGCACGTTAAACAGGCATCGAAATGTTTTCTTTTTGAGCACCTGTATTAAAAAGTATGTTTAGTATGTTTAAGTATGTTTATTTTATGTACTTACCTAAGTACATAAAATATAAATAATATTGGTTCGTAAAGTCAATGATAGACAACTCTGTCTCTAAATATGCAACTCAACTGCTTTGTGATCATTGAAACTTGTGATCATTCAAACGGGTGCCGGGTGTTTGGGCAACCGTTTTGACAGGGGGGCATTTTTCTCCGGCTTATTGTGTATCCTTACTTATATTATAATAGATCATTGTTTGTGATATAATAAAGAGCGGGGGTTATTATAGGAGACCCTAATCACCGGTGGGGTTTTAACAACATGTCGCCCAAAACCGCGCGGGAAAATATTCTTTCCCCTCCTTCCACGGATACTTTTTGTTTTGTATATTTTTTGGCATCCTAATTATAATAGGTAATATATTTCGTATTCTGTAGTGGTGTGGATATCACCCTAACGTCATTCGCACTGCTGTGTGTTGCAAGTGGTGTATTAAAATAATCCCCGACCCCCATTTATCCTGTGAGTGTTACATTAAATTATTAGGTTCATTTGTTTTTAAAGAAAAAGAAAAGAAGAAAGAAAAATACGATTTATTGCCACACAAAAAAAAACACTTTAAAATAAAATAAAAATAAAAGTAAATATACATAGAAATACAAAAAAAAACTAGTCTAGTTGCAATAGTAGCAATATGCTCAGGTCTCAGCATTTGCTGTGAGAACGCAGTCTGCACAGCGCTGGTTTTCAGCCTGCACCCTCTCTCTGCTAGTTGAAAAATTAAGTATTAAAGTACAGCGAGGAAGTACTTATCTTTACGCTACTCGCATTGTTAAAAAAAAAAAAACAAAAAAAAAACATGATAAGAACAAATTGAGAATAAATATACTTGACAGAAATCGGCAAAGCATAACAGAAGAGCATAAGTGGCTTGGGCAGGTTGGGCTCAGAATGTCATGACTACCATGACTACCATATTAATAATAATAAATAATAAATGAGGAAATATTCGTTCCTTATCCTATCAGCTGTTTCTCTAAGAGGTCTCTTCGGAGTTTTAATTTAAAACTTGGTAGCGACATGCTAGAACGTGAGGGAGGCGGCAGATCGTTCCATATTTTCGTGGCACAGAAACGAAAGCTTCCTCTGAAGCCCATGCATCGATGTCTGGGAATCACCATTTTACTAGCGTGCATACTTCTTATGCCTCGACCTCGTTCTTGTTCACTTCAGGACCACGTTATTTTTTTAAATAGGTACTCAGGTAAAAATTTGAGTTGCAAGGTGAAACTCCCTCCGTGTAGCCATCTTTAATGTTTTCTTTTCATTAAGAAAAGGGGTGATATGTGCTCGTTTGGGTACGTTGTAACAGAATCGTACGCATGCATTCTGCACTCTTTGTATTGCGCGAGCAGTTTTTGCATACAGCCTTGGCCCGTAGACCGTATCACAGTGGTTAAAGTGTGAAAGAACCAATGACTCGACAAGCAAAACACGAACTTTTTCTGACAGGTGGTCTCTTATACTGTACCTACAGCAATTTTAATCTATAGAAGGCAGTTTTTTTTTCATTCTTTACATGGTCAATAAACCGCAACTCACTATCCATCAGGAGGCCCAGGTTCCTTGATGTATTCACCTGTTCTATTTGCTGCTGGTTTAACATTATTACGGGACATTGATCTTTGATTTTTGCGCACTGACCGACGACAAAGATCCCAATGACTCTACATGAACCCTTGAAACAAGAACTGAAAAGACTAGAGGAAAGAAGTGCCATAGTAAAAGTTGACGAAATAAATGAAAAGGCATGTATAAATGGACGCAGTTCTGCAAACCAGATCCAACCCACACACCTGTCAAAATTGAGTTAAATATGCAGATAGGTTTTAAAATGCACCTTACACCTTCCCTATAAATATCAAAATGATCTGACCATTTTAACCTATCAAAACAATATGTTGACAAAGTTACCATTCCACAAAACAGCAAATCCATATTTTGTAAACAAGATTCATTTCACATGGTACCTCATAGACGTATAATTTTATAACTCTATAAGGGACCAAGCGCGGTTGGATCCCGTTTGCAAAATAAAGATTTCACAGTTATATGAAACCATGTATCTTGAATCTTGTTTGCATATTAAAAATAGCCTAAATTTTTCAATTTTATGAGGGTTCATGTGACTTGGTTCCATATTGAAAATATTTTAACACATAGAAGTATTTTTACGTAATCTTTTTCACTAAATAGAGTTGTGGATTATGACATATAACAGAGTTGTGGATTTATGATATTCTTTCGCGAAAAGTATCAATTACCTGATTTACGGTAAATAAAAGGGGATTGATCTTTTCAATAAAAAAGTAAGAATGTTGAATGTGGGTTGAATCCTTGTTGATTTACAGGGTCTTAATACTCTTAATACAAATAAAGGAAAAAAAACATTTCAACGGTTTTTTTTGGAGAAAAATAGCAAAAATACAAAGGCAACAATAGCAAAAAATGTGGAATGAAAAAAATCCAGCAAAAATAAAGCATTTACTTATTTTGTACAAAAATCAGACCAAAAAAGGAATCCGAAAAAACCTATATATTAATCTGTAAATTATTTTCTAGATTTTTCAGTTTTCATTGTTGAAAATGTCTTCTACTTCAAGGTCTAGTTGTCATGCAAATCCTTCCAGGTCATCATCCTCCAAGCGTTCTTCTGGAATAAGTTTAGTGTAAAAACAGGTGGTATGCCTGTGGAATCAGGTGAAAGAGCTTTTAAGTCTTTTAACTTGACCTCGGGAATAGGTTTTCTCATAGGCCAAAGTACTTCCATTATTTCATTTGTGAGAGTAGCCCCCGAACGAACTTTTTTTAATATATCTACGACCACAAACTTTTCGTCAAGGTTGGTCGTCATGTAAGTTTTGAACATAGGTACCTACCTATGTTCAAAATTTGGATTTTAGATTTGGAAGGATACCTATCCGGTTATTTTATCTCTATTTCCTTAATCTGCAGCCTTATTCTCGTCTATAAGTAGTTTCTCCCTGTTAGTTATACTTTCTCTAATTTTATTGATGATATAAAGTAGTTTTTGCTAAAACGGTGAACATTCATCTTAAACTGAAGTCTTCTTGCACGTTTTTATACCTACTTTTTATTTTCAATACAATTAGAGAACAACTAGGAAGAAAACTATAGACGGGAATAAGCTGCCACGGCTGCAGATTAGGGATATAGTTAAAATACAGGATATGTTCAAAATTTACAGGCGAGCAACCTTGACGAAGAGTTGGTGGACGAATATATTTAAAAAAAACGTTCACTTAGGGGCTATTCTCACAAAAAAGAAGTAGAGGTACTTTGACCTGTGGGAATTCTATTCTCGAAGCCAAGTTAAAGGACTTGAAAACTCTCCTTCACCTGATTCCACAGGAATACCACCTTTTTTACACTGAACTTATTCCAGACCAACGGTTGAAGGATGATGACCTGGAAGGGTTTTCAGGACAACCTGACTTTGAATTAGAAGACATTTACTAACACGAAAACTGGAAATTATATATAAAAAGTTACAGAATTAATTCATATGTTTTGTTCGAATTCTCTTTATGACTAAAGTATTGCAGTTTTCGTCTCTGTTGAAAATTTTGTATGAAATATTTTGTTTTTGCTAAAATCTTTTCACGCTACAAGTTTGCCTTAGTATTTGTGCCCTTTTTGATTAAAATTCATTTAAAAAAACCGTGTAAATATAATTTTCCCTTATTTTTTTATTAAATAAACAAAGATCCAACCCACATTCGCATTTTTATTAAAAAGATCCATCCCCATTTATTGGTTCTAAATCAGGTAATAAATGCTTTTTGCAACAGATTAACATAACAATTAATAGAGCTAGCCATCTTCTATAATTGTGCATTCAAACTTTATTAAAAATATTTATAGAAAATGTTGTACACACATTTTTAACAAAAACGGCTTTTTCTCAAAACTGTCATGCTGTGGGTTGGATCTGGTTTGCAGAACTGCGTCCAAATAGAGTGGTACTAGTAGAAAAACCTAACAAGAAAATTAGGCTCTGCCTGGATCCCCAAGATCTCAACCAGTATATATTAAAAAAACCGAAACAAATGCCATCCCTTGAGGAAGTTTCAGCAAAGCTTAAAAATAAAAATTGGTTTACAGTATTAGATCTCAAAGAAGGGTTTCATCACTGCCCCCTGACAGAGGAGGCATCGTGGAAGTGCTGCTTCGCAACTCCATTTGGAGTGTACAGATATATGGTTCTACCTTATGGAATTGCAAGTGCTCCAGAAGCATTTCAGGAAATTGTTGAGAGTTTATTCGGAGACATAAGAAATGTACTTATATGGTTTGATGATTTACTGGTGGTGGGAGAAAACGAAAAAGAGCATGATGAGACCCTACAAAGGGTTATGGATAGAGCCAGAAAGGAAAATAATGCAGTTTTCAATAAAGAAAAGATCCAGTATAAGAAGAAAGAAGTAAAGTATATTGGACACATTTTTGGTTCCGGTACTGTCAAAATGGACCCGGATCGTGTAGAAGCCCTCATCAAACTGAAGAGCCCTGAAAAAAGACAGCTATTTAGAAAATGTACAGCTAAAAGTCTTGAAAAAAATATGTGGATTTTGCTATGAAGGTTGCGTTAGTTTATCTATTGTTGGCCAACAATAGATAAACTAACGCCTGAAATTAGAGTATTCTATTCTTTGATGGATAAACTGTATGTAGAAGCCGGACTATTGTTTTGTGATAACAAAATCGTAGTTCCAAAAGAGTTAAAAGACTATGTGCTGCAGTTAGTTCATAGAGGTCATGTTGGCACATCTAAATGTATTATGAAGGCAAGAAAACTGTTCTTTTGGCCCGGTATGAGTAAAGATATTGTAAACTATGTGAAGTCATGTAGAACTTGTGAATTTTTTTTGCCACAAAATCAAAGAGAACCTATGCTATCACACGAGATGCCTAAGTTAAGATATGATAAAGTGGGAATGGATATCCTGGATTTTGGTGGTAGGAATACTTTTTAGTTATAATTGATTATTTCTCACATTGGCTGGAAATTATTAAAATTAGAGATAAGAGCTCAAAATCAGTTATAAATGCGATGCAGGAAGTATTTTGTAGATTAGGGTTTCCATCATATGTTGTTGCAGACAATGTACCTTTCTCATCATATGAGTGTCGTCAGTACTATAATAAGAATGACATCATTTTAATTACAAGTACTCCATACCATCATCGTAGTAATGGAATGGCTGAAAAAGCTGTTGGGATAAGTAGGAAAATTCTTGAAAAATCAACTTTTACAAATAGTGATTATAGATATTATCTGTTCTGCTATAATAACTCTCCATTGAGTAAATTAGATATTACACCAGCACAGATTTTGCATAGTCGAAACCTGAGATCAGAATTGCCCACTTCATGGGATTTCTTAGAACCTAAAGTCCAACCAAATGTATATAAAAAACTGTTGTTAAATCAGTCTATAACTAAAAACCTGTATGATAAGCATGCCAGAAGAAAAGAAGTGTGCTTTCAGGAAGGAGAGGGAGTAGTGACTAGGACTGATAAGGACAGGACTTGGGAAAAAGGTACAATTGTAAAAAAAAATACAGGTCCTAGGTCATATTTAATTAATTTAGATGGGAAGATATTAAGGAGAACAACAGCTCAGTTAAGGAAATCTTACACAAAGGATTGTTCTCATTATGCACCTTTTCCTATGGGTGATACTAGTAACGCTGACTCTCTGTCAAATCAATCAGCGCCTGATCTGAGTAACGTAGTGCAACCCTCATATGTAACTGGGAGTGGAAGACAGGTCCATCCTCCTGTTAAGCTAAATCTGTAATTCAATTTATTTTGGTTATTTTAGATATAGTCCTTTGAAACTGTTAATTGTATTAATAGGTAGGTACCCATCTTGAGGGGAAGGTGTTGGATAACAAAGTAGAGTAAACCATAGAATAGTGTCAAGTGGAACGTTTTAATAAAGTCAGTATTCAAGATGGAGTCTGTTGTTTCATTATAAAACACCCAGAATCATAAACTTGGTTTTGGACGAATTCAAAACTAGAGAATTGTTACAAGACCACTGATATATAGCAGTTAAATCTTCATTCACTAGATGTTCCGCGGCTTTTGTGTCTACACTTTGAAAGGAGTGGTAAATTTGGGTGTCATCTGCATACAGGTGTATTATACAGTGCTTTATGCAATTAAGTAGGTCGGCTGTAAATAAAATAAACAAAATGGGACTTAATATTGACCCTTGCGGAGTACCTCTTGCGATAGTTAGCGTACGTGATTTTTTTATTTCTCCACTTTCACCTTCAACTTCAATATATTGCGTCCTGTTACTAAGATAAGATTTAAACCATTTACAGGTAGAGGAAGTGAAACCATAATATGACATTTTATTTAATAGCAGTTTGGTATTCAGGCAGTCAAACGCGCGCGAGTAATCAAGTAATACCAACATGGTGCCACAGCCCATGTCAGATGCAGCCAGGATGTCATCGGTGACGTGCGCCAGAGCAGTGGCGGTCCGCCCGGATCTCAGTCATCTGTTCACGTAGTTGAGTCATTTCTGTACCAAAGCCATCCATTTGCTCACGAAAAAGCCGTACCTCTGAGATGAGGTGTTCGAGGCGGGAAGAAATTTCCTTGCTGTCCAGGTTCTCGCTTATGTTTTTACTTTGCATTGAGATTTCCTCACTTGCATTTGCGTCTTTACATGGTGTACTGCTATTGTTTCCCCGAGGCATTGCTGCCTTGCAGCCTGGACATATCCAAGAAGAGCTGATTTTTGACTGTGATGCAATTCCGACGCACTCTCTGTGATATGTTTTTATTTTGCATGTAGGCACGCTACACTTGGCGCCCTCTATTGAAGACATGAACTTCTTGCACGCTCAGCATTTAGCCATCCTGCAGCGCTAACGATTTTTTTCGTTATATCAGAGATGACCGATTTGTTTGTATGGTAATTGCCGTACCAGGCTAGTGCATAGGATCTCCGTAAGATGGCGCTGTTGACAAAAGGCAAACAAATCACAGTGATAAATATGTTGGCTCGATTAAACAAATTCAATAAATTATTCAGATTATGCACTACACTCACTCAGTTTTCTTGCAACACCTAACATTCCAGGACTTTTCGTGAACTACTTACTGCTGCATTCAACCGTTTAACTTGGAATTTTGTACCGCCAAAAGTGATCAACGAAAAAAAGTCGATAAACGACACAAAATCTACTTGGGCCCGCGTAGATAATAACGGAGTTCACTTGTTGCACTTTATAAAAGCAAACACGTTTACTTTTAACACTAAACGAACGGGACTTATATTTTTAAACATTAATTATTTCGGGACCTGTTTGTATCCGTCCGTACCTACGAAAGTACCCTCGCGTTTTTTTGAACTTTTGTCCCATTTTGTGTGCTTTAAACAAGTAAATGACAATTGTAATGCGCAAATAATTTATTTTGCATTATAACGGCAGAAAATATTTCCTTCATTTTTGTTTTATTGCAACAAAGTGGCATTAACTCGACTTTGACGTTACGGTGACACGTCACCCGGATCGGCAGACCTTGTTTTCTTAGACCATGGACATTGGTGCCAGTCGTCGGCGCATGCGAGACAAGGACGCTCAATGTCGTCCTATCTCTTCTGCTTATCGACTGACCCGTCAACTTACTCCTGACTATTTTCAATTTTTAATTTTGGTGTACTTATCTTAACGAGTACGGAAATTTCCGTGCCAAGGTGCATATCTGTATCATGCTATTTGTGCCGGTAGACGATGGTAATCACAACACGTGCAATACGAGTGTCTATGAAGCATGTAGGTACATTAGTTGGTACACTACATAATCCATATTAATATTATAAATGCGAAAGTAACTCTGTCTGTCTGTCTGTCTGTCTGTTACCTCTTCACGCTTCAACTGCTGGACCGATTTGGATGAAATTTGGTATGAAGATAGTTGGGATCCCAGGAAAGGACATAGGCTATTATTTATCCCGGAAAAACGCATAGTTCCCGCGGGAACGCGATAATCGAATTCCACGCGGGCGAAGTCGCGGGCAGAAGCTAGTAATTTTATAATAATAATTAAATCTCAAATAGCAATGCCGAATAGCAGTGCTCGCACTATTGTGTTCCGGTAGGGTTGGTGAAATTTCTAGCACAGAGGCTCAGGGTAGGCAACGCATTCGAGTTCTTATGGTTTCTTAATGGGGGATCATAGGATTTGGTGTCCATGGGCCGCAGTGACCACTTACCATCAGGTGGGCTGTGCGTTCGTTTGCCTATACCATTGGTATAAAAAAACAGTTATTACATAAGTATTTAATAGATTGCTTAACAGACAAAAATTGCAGATTCTGTTGAAAAACCGAATGGGTTAGTATGGAAATTGGTATATTTTTCTAGATGTCTGTTGAGCGAACCATCACATACTTTCGCGAATCAGCCTTATCACAAATGGTCTTGTTTTTAAAAATCGGGACCACGACTGTTTTCAATAGTGCCTCGGGTAGACGAATGTCCCACACATAAAATGAACAACATTGCGAGCACTCTCGCCAGGTGTCCCCACCATGTTTAAGATGTTCAATGGACAGACCATCGTGGCCAGGATACCTCATGGCTTTAATATCTGTACTCACGTCCTTACTCGAGAAACGTGTCACAGCGCCTATCCTCCACACGCTCCCTACCGACCACCGGCTGCGTATATAGGGCCGGTTATGCCCTTTGCTTACTTAAGTGCTGTCTGAACAGCTCGGCTATACTGCGATGGTTATTGGTACCATTAACACTCACAGGAAGACCTACATTTCAGCTTATTAATATATAGCCTTCCAAAAGCTCCGGACATCCTGTTTAGAATGATGTGAGGATGTGAGTGATCAATAAATGAGCAGAATTAAAAACGACTGAAAAGCATAAATTAAGTACTTGTGTCCTAGCCAGATGAGGGACATTATCTGATCCTGTGTGGACATCGGGATAAAAGTAGCAGCAGTGGATTGCGTTTGGCCATCCGTTTCCGTTTGCGATCCGGAAGACCACTTTGCTCCATACAGAATCATAGACATTGACATGGTCATTTATTTCTCAATATCAAATTACGGCATATTTTACATGTCAAAATAAGAGAATTTCACATTGATCGCAATGTGAAATTCTGACGATCTCGTCAGAAAGAATACAAAATAAAAATAAAATGAAAATCAGGAATAAAATGTTTCACAGTTAGAATCGTCTTTTCATACCAAAATAAGAAATAATGTTAACAAGTAATAGGATCAATATGGTACAATTGGTAGGTATTTCAAATTATTATACAATACAAATTTATAAATCTAAGTCCATTCAAGTATTCTTGTAATCTGCCAAATTTTAACCGTCCGCGTGTAAAGAATAGGTGTTGAAAAAAACCGGCCAAGAAGCGAGTTAAACCCGCGTGGAGAGGGTTCCGACCCTTGATTATTTTGATTTCAATGACGTCATTTACAAACCGTTTCACAGGATAAGCTCTTTTATATGATAGATTTCAAATACCATGGACTTGTTACTAATTTTTCTGTAATCTATAGGTCACTGACTATCATCCACTTTTTTCCAAAATTTTAGATCCGGTAGTTTCGGAGATAAAGGGGGGGGGGGGAATGGTAATTTTTCGCCTATTTTCTTAAATAACTCGAAAAGTATGTACAAAAAAAAAGTGAAAAAAATTATATTTGAGATCCTCATAAGAAGTATTTTCATTTGATATGTCACACGATATAGTTTGAAAAACTTCATTAATATTTTTTCAAATTTAGCCCCCAAAAATAGGGTCTATGTTTAAAATTCATTTATTTTCGTTACACGTCCGTCTTTGGGTCACAAACTTACATATACGTACCAAATTTCAACTTAATCGGTCCAATAGTTTCGGAGAAAATCGACTGTGAGAGACGGACGGACAGACACACGAGTGATCCTATAAGGGTTCCGTTTTTACCTTTTGAGGTTCGGAACCCTAAAAAAGGACCGGAATAGACCAAATCATCATTATCATTTATTTATTTATTTAAACTTCATTGCACATACAAAACGTCAACTAATGGCGGACTTAATGCCTAAAGGCAGCCTCTACCAGTCAACCATAAGGCCAAACTAAAAGGAAAATGATGGGTCAATCACAACGTCATGACGATATTTTAACTACAGTATCAGCTATCGATTCTAAGCACGATTTTTAGGTTTTTATTGATTTTTTACGAGTTCATTTTTTTTTTGTATGGCCCTGTATGGGATTGATGATGTGAGCGATACCAGACCTCAATCCCATACATTTTTTTACCAACTCAAAAAAAACCGAATAAAAACCTAGAATCGATAGGTGATTCTGTGAGTAAAATATCGTCACAACGTTTTGCGCGGTCCCGTATAGAATACCTATCCTATAATGAATTCAGCAGCTGCAGGAAATAGATCTTCGCCTAAGGCTCGCCACTCAGATTCATCCTGTGCACTGGATTCCCGAGACCTTCACAACTCACAACGGGATGTCATTTATTAGGTATTTTTTATGACAGCCTGGTCGCATTCAGGTAATCTGTCTTCTATTCGGACCATTTTACACGTTTCACCGAACTCCCCCATACCAGAGGGCTTATAAGTTTTCCGTTCACACATCACAGTTAGGTCATTGATTAGAATGGTAAGGTTTAGGTAGGTAATGTTTAATTTCTTATTATAACTATAGTCCGTTGGTAGCTTTGTAATAATTAAGTACCTAATTTGAAATTATTCAAAATATAAATTTACCGTCATCATGATTGACTGGCATGAGCTGTCTAATGTATGTAATGTATGAAAAGTAACTGACAGCTGACGTCATATAGAAACTCATTTTGTATTTTCAGGTATCAAATTGACTTTAATCTTTTTTTACTTTCACGCCTACGGTTCGTGTTTTTTTAGGAAAATGGTGATGTAACTAATTTCGGTAAACTAACTTAGTTAGTAATAGTACATTACACACCTAGGGCGGTCAAGTAAAGAAAGTCTCAGATCGCGGGTAATTGAGGCCCGAGCCGGAGGCGAGGGCTATAATCTAGCGGTCTGAGGATTTCTTTACGACCGCCCGTGGTTAGTATACGCTTTTACGTCACCACCTGGCCGTGAAGAGGGATTTTTCGTAGCGCCCAAGGGCGGTAAATCCCGCTTTTCGGCCTGGTGTGACGTAATAGTACATTACAGACCTAGGGTGGTGAATTCGTAAATGTCCCAGATCGCAGGTTTGTGTGGCCCGAACCGAAGGTGAGGGCCATAAATATGCGATCTGGGGCTTTACGAATTACCGCCCGTGGTTTGTCAAAAGTTTTACGTCTTGCCTTGGCCAAGCAGTGAGATTTTCTCTCCGCGTAGCGGGTAAGGTAAGGTAAAAAGTTGTCTTTTGTTCAGTTTATTTGAATTTCAAAAAACGAACGCTTGCAATCAATTGTTTTCTCGCTTAGTGAGGTGAAGAATTAAATGTTTCACTCGTCTGCAAAGTTATCATGTGTTATGTTTATTGTTTGCTTCTTCCTTCGCTCCTGGTTCAATAATTAGATCGCTTCGCTTTATCATATTGCAATAGGTACTCAAGCCAAATGATGACATTTCAGCCTAGTTTAAAAGATAACTACTCATGTTTCCGTACCCTGCGATGCCGATAGGAACCCTTATAGCACCACAAACCTTGTAAGTACCACCTACAAGTTCAATAATATTTCTGTGAGTTGCACTGCGTTTTATAAATATTTATAAAACTTCGCTATAGTGATTTCTCTTTGAATCTGAATGATACAAGTGCTTCCGTGAAAATATTTAAGTTAATCAAGTATTAATATTTAACAACAATGGCGTACCTGCTAATCTCTTCAGTACGCTGCCACGAGGTCTTTCTACCTAGTATTCGGCGTCCCAAAGAAGTTTATTATTTGTCTTCATTGTTATGCCGATAATTATTATAATTCAGTTGAAAGCCACCATAGTAAATCCTTTATGGGAATAAGTCGATGGTAAAACTATATGTTCATTTCACCATACGTACCTTATAAGATTACTAGCTGACCCCGCGGACTTCGTACCGCCTTAGTTCTTTTTTTTGGGTATGAAAAATAGATTACGTCCTATTCTCAGACCTACTGAACATACACTCCGAGCCGTTTCGGAGGAGTTTGGTTAGAAACACTGTGACACGAGATTTTTATATATTAGAAGATTATTAAGTAGGTTCTTATGCTGTTATTTTTAAAAGTTACTTACTTTTTGCACACAGTCTACTATATTAAGTAATATAGAAAAATATCGAATAATTAAAATTTGCTAAGCTACCAACGACATTAACTTGTCTAGCTGGACAAGTTAATGTCGCAGATAGAATGAAACAAATCGCTCCAGATTCCAGGGCGTGCTAAAATGCTATTAAAATTGGAAGGAATTAAAGGACTAAGGTGACAACATGGTTTTTCTTTAAAGGATCGGAAAGTGGTTTATTACCAAACAAGTTCGTCCTTGATTTCCCGCCGGCGGCGCACGCTGCGCCCGCGCCGCACCGCGCACTCTCGTGGGTTCCAACGACCAACAACAACCTACCTACGCTATAAATACACGCCGGCGTATACTCAACCAGCTGCAGTCTGGCCTAGCGTTCGCAAAGTTAAGTGTGTTAAAAAGTTTACTTGGACTGACTTAAAACGTGAGTACCTACGCAAATAAATTGTTGGAACAAATTAATTTTTTTATGCTTTTTTATTAATGGAATTTTCGGGAAAATTTCAAGTAATATTTTTTGCGTGTTGTGGGCGTGTGTGTGTGAGGGTTTGTTTTACAAATGTACTAGCTTCTGCCCGCGACTTCGTCCGCGTGGAATTCGGTAGTACCTAGCGTTCCCGCGGGAACTTGCTTTTCCGGAATAAAAAGTAGCCTGTATGTGTATGTTGACCAGTGTTATAAACCCCATACCAAATTTGGTCACAATCCGACCTGCCGTTTCCGAGTTAAATACGAACAAACATACATACATAAATACAGTTTTTTTTTAAATCGTTATTTTGTGTTCAGTATCGTTTAATAGTCCCCACGAGTTGATAGTTTCTTTTATTTTTCAAGTTACAGACGCGACTTCTTCAACAGACTTATTATTAGTAGTAGTATAGATTTTATTCAATCAATTTATTGAATTTAGGTACCTAATGTTATTCATTATTAATAAAATAATAGAGTATTTTTATATAGAATATTCCTAATTTGTATTATACCTAAGTATACTTAGTTTATGTATTAGGTATATGCGAAGTAGCGGGAATCCGGTGGCGACAAATAGCACAAGACCGGTCTGAGTGGCGTCTTTCGGCTGACATGATGATGATGATGATATTGATGATGATATATATTAAGGATTGTTCATTCCTTCATTTATCGAAGATGGCTAATATGTATGTATAGCACGACACAACTTGGAAGGCGCGCGGATTAAGCAATAACAGACTCTGCGTCAACGGCTTAAGTGCTTCGCCGCTCGCCTTCTAAGTTGTATTCTGCTATACAAAAATAAATAAAAAATATTATTTACTGATGCGTTCTGTAAATTTAATCATTTGTACCTACGTAGTAAAATTTTCATTCCACACATTTTGACTTTTTCTATTAAAAATATAAAAGGGCAATGTCCATATTCAAGGCATGAGGGCAATGTATGTGTGGTACCTACTGTTAATTTCTTTGTGCAGTGAAAATTACTGTGAACATCTGTTATATTTCTCTATAATTTTTTTCTTAAGAATGACAGTACCTATAGGTACAAACCTAGACCACATACGAACTTTTAACCACTTTATACCCCCTTACATCCAAATACCCATACAGGCATCAATTTTATTATGAACTAAGAGTGAAATATTACATTTAGACTCTTAGGTGACAAATAAAATCTCTGTTCTTATTGGTATTTGACAAAATGCACTACTACTACCACAGCCTATTTGCGAGCTGTTAATAATAGATGTTGATTTTATCCTGTACACAGGCGGCTTTCAGGCAAGCCACGTGTCTGTGCTAACGATAGATCTCACAAGAAATCTAGGCTACGCTGGTTAAAATTTGACAGTTGCTCCATAGAGAATCTGACAAATTTTAACAGTCTGTAGGCAAAACGAGGCGTTTTAATTTATATAAGAACCAGCCCTAAGTCGCTCAGCGGGCATGACGAGGGTTATTCTGGGCGTTTCTTTGTGTGACAATCAGCAACGATGATATCCGCACTAGTTTATCCTAAGTGACGTCGATCGAATCGCCTAATGGCCTAATGGCTAACACGCGGATAAATTGTATTTACATCACCCTTGGCCATAAAGTGGGATTTTCTGCCCGCTACGCGGAGAGAAAATCTCACTTCTTGGCCAAGGCAAGACGTAAAACTTTTGACAAACCACGGGCGGTAATTCGTAAAGCCCCAGATGGCATATTTACAGAATCCGGCGATCTGGGACATTTACGAATTCACCACCCTAGGTCTGTAATGTACTATTGTGTGTTTTTATTCTGTACAATAAAGTGTTACTTACTTTACTTACTTACTTACACGCTATCCGTAGGCCTCGTTGAGTGAAGAATAGCTACGTGTCACTCAGGATCGAAACTGTGGAAGAGGCTTATATTCACTACCAAAGCAGCAAAACAGCAAAGTCGTATGAAAGTCGAGAGCACGTTCCTAGGTAGGTATAGGAATAGGTTTGCGCGGGCTAGTTTTCCGGAACTCGACGTCTAGATTACGCCTATTTTGCGTGGTTTTGGGCTGGCGGGGCTATTCCTGCCAACCCATCTCCTGAAGAAAGCCTAGCAGACCCTTGATGTTGCCGACGACTTCCTGGAGCGACCTCGGATTTCCGAGGTGTGTTGCCCGGTATACGTTACCACTCCAGAACATTCCAAGAGGACGTGAGTGGCTGATTCCTTTGCCTCCATGCAGGCTCTGCACATGCAGGGGGCTGTCTGTCTGTAATATCCAAATTGTACAGATGTTTGTTTAATAGGGCATGACCAGTTATTGCTCCTGCAACGTTCACGTTCCTAGTACCTACGGCTTTAATCATTCAGAATGGGTAATATCAACTTTTAGTTAAGTCAACGATCCGTTCAAAATGCAAGCTTAACATATTCCAACATGTTATAACAAGCCGTGGTGGCCAAGTGGTTCGACTTACCGCCTCTCATGCAGAGGGTCAGGGGTTCGAATCCCGCTCGCACCTCTAAGTTTACTTATGTGTGAAATTTAATTTGAATTTACCACTGAGCTTTTCGGTCAAGAAATGAATCGTGAGGAAACCTCCACGCTTCTGCGAAGTAATTCAAAGATGTGTGTGAAGTCCCCAATCCGCACTGGGCCCGCGTGGGGACTATAGTCCAAACCCTCTCGTGATGAGACGAGGCCTGTACCCAGCAGTGGGATGCAGATAGGCTGTAGTTAGTAGGTATAGGTACGCATAATATAGTGTGTAATAACTTAGGTATCTTTATTCTAACAACAGGGTCGCGTTGTTAACCTACTACAAAATATACGCACACGTGAGCAGAAACGTATCACCCAACAAAGACGGTACAGATCCAATATTCGCACGATTAGATAAACCCGAGCCCGGGTAAGTCGGGAAGATACCCTTTTATACAGAAGATCGTACGAGGGGGCTGTCAACTCTTCCCGGCCGTGTAACATCGCGTGATGTATGCCAATTTATTGTTGCTAAGACCGCATCATCCTAAGATCACGCGCTACTGGAACTATCACTGTGACCAGAGTCCGGTCCCATTGATGTGTCGGAACCTGGATTGCCTCTCTTTCTAACTTTCTAATGAATGATAGAGATGGCAGTAAGGTTTGGATGGAAATGGATACGTTACGAATTGTCATTGAACGACCTTCGGGGGTCACGACTTTTCGCTCAGCTCTTATTGTTTTGGTATTAATAATCAGAGACGCTATCACCATGATCATGCCACGCGCGACGCAGTTATAGTTTACGCAGTTGTAATCTGTGACGTGGTTAAGTAGCATAGGTCTTGTTATTGGTGCTGATAAACGGCATGAAACACAATGTGTAGCAGTCACAGGAAGCCTGAAATCGGTTATCAGGTTATTGCACGAAGTTAATTTTTACCTGACCCCAATGATTATGCATTTCTCTGGTAGAACGGCTTGATGCACTAAATTTTAGTTCGAAATGTTTCGTAAGTCATCCAATTTGTGAGAATGACACTGGACATATTATATCAAAAGTTTGTTCGTGTTTGTAATTTTTAAATTAACACTGAGTTGGAGTAAGTTTAAGCTGAATTTGTGAGTAATGTAGCGACCAGTGAGATGATAAAAAAGTCATAAAATATTGAACGTAGGGTATGTGACTAATGATAGAAGAAAAACCCGGCCAAGAAGCGAGTTAAACTCGCGTGGAGAGGGTTCCGACCCTTGATTATTTTCAATGACGTCATTTTCAAACCGTTTCACAAGATACGCTCTTTTATATGATAGATTTCAAATACCATGGACTTCTTAGTAATTTTCCTGTATTCTAGGTATAGGTCAATAACTATCCTCCGTATTTTTTCAAAAATTTTAGATCCAGTGGTTTCGGAGATAAGGTGGGAGGGATGGTCATTGTTCGCCTATTTTCTTAAATAACTCGAAAAGTATTGACCAAAAAAGAAATAAAAAAATATCATCTGTAGGTATAGATGGTTATAGTTATAGACGTATTGAAAAACTGGTTTGACCCGTGGAAAACCCGTTCCCGTGGATAAAAAATAGCCTATGTTATTCCTAGGGACTATCCAAATCGGACCGATTTCGAATCGTTTCTACGTGAAGGAAGGAAAAACAAACAAACATACTTTGACATTTATAATATTAGTATGGATGTATAAACGGGTCTACAGTTTCTTTTGACTTCTAAAAAAATCCAACTTGTAAGTCAACGCCATTTTTATAATAAAAACATCTTGAAAATGAGGTTGGTGCTGTAACCGTCTCTACTGCACCAACCGCAAAAAATAAGTTTGTAATAGTAAATTTGCATGGTTCCTACAAGTTCGTACGGAACCCTCGGTGCGCGAGTCTAACTCGCACTTGACCGGTTGTGTTCTTACAACGCAGAAATTTCAAACAGCGACTACAGCACTGACTAAAGCTAACTTTATCTTTTTATTTTATTAAAGACCGTTCTGAAATGCGGTCTGATGTGACTATTTCCTCGCTGGTGAAATTTTAGTACACTTAGGCCCGGTTCCTATATCCACGAAACGCCTCGTTTTGCCTACGGACGGTTGATTTTTGACATTTGTTCCATAGAGAATCTGTCAAATTTTAACCGTCCGTAGGCAAAACGAGGCGTTGTTTGGATATAGAAACCGGGCCTAACATAAATCCCAATCCATGCAGTGGCGACAAATAATAAGTTTCCAGCCTGTTATTACAAATAGCTCTATTAAAATGATAAAGATTTTGCTCAACTTTTGTCATTGAGTCATTGCCCATGATCTATTCGACATTAATTTGATAACGATACATAGACGTAATTTACATAATCTGACCAGGCATTTTTAGCGATATACTTAACATAATATTGATTGATTGTCATTGTTGTTTATTTAACAAAACGTACCTATTATCTTTCTATACTCTTTTTTTGTTTTTAAAGTGGGAATGAAATTGAGATTAAAATCACTTGTCGTTGCCACGAGAGTTGAAGCCACGCACAACGGCATGTCATGTAACGTAAAACGTCAACGTAATTCTGTCTGTCTGTTACCTCTTCACGTTTCAACCGCTCGACCGATCTGGAAGAAATTTGGTATGGAGGTAAACGCAAAGTTTCCGCGACAACGGTATTTGACCGAATTCCAAGCGCGTGATGTCGCGGGCAGAAGCTAGTCTAAATATATAAAAGAAGAAACTGACTGACTGACTGATTGACTGACTGACTGACTGACATATCAACGCAGAGCCGAAACTACTGGTCGTAGAGAGCTGACATTTGGCATGCAGGTTTCTTTGGGGAGCGTAGGGGAGCACTAAGAAAGGATTTCCCGAAATTCAGACGGGAACGGGAAAAAAAGGGATTTTTACATTTTAATGTTTAGGCGCGTACGAAGTCGCGGGAAACAGTCTATCTTCTATCTAAATATATAAAAGACGAAACTGACTGACTGACTGACTGACATATCAACGCAGAGCCGAAACTAGTGGTCGTAGAGAGCTGACATTTGGCATGCAGGTTCCTTGGGGAGCGTAGGGGAGCACTAAGGAAGGATTTCCCGAAATTCCGACGGGAACGGAAAAAAAAGGGATTTTTACATTTTAATGTTTAGGCGCGTACGAAGTCGCGGGAAAAAGCTAGTTTTGTACATATAAATGCTCCTTTAAGGCATTTTGGTAATTGCTATATGGGCCCAGAAAATTAATGCAGATTATATACTTTGCGTACGTGACTAATCCCCGGGACGCACTACTAATGTAACCTAATTAATATCAGTGAACAATTAAGCAGCTATTATTTACTAATTAGATCATATATAACGAGTTTGTGATTTAGACGCCATTTCGGCATTCGCGGTATGCGCACACGCCGGTCAGTTAAACCTGTTATCCATCTTTATCTATACTATAATATAATAAGATCATCATTTTGTCTATCTATTAGGTACTTTAAGAAGTAGGGCCCGAATTTTGTATTCGGCTCTTAACATATTGGGAGAAAGCACCACTAATTTGTCGATTATCGATAATAAGACTATCCATGCGGTTAATTTATCCATTCAGCCGTATTTTTACCGTTTGTCTTGTAAACATACAAATATTCAAACATGCAAACTCGAAATTTAAATAGCTTGGTATCGATTTGTCGGTAATATCGTTAAAAAGCTGTGCTGCCTCCGTAATCTGTCAATACCTAGCCACACAAAAATTGGATCCCTAATAATAAGGTATGGCTTTTGTGGCAGGTCACAAACCGTTTCTTATCCCCGGCAACCTCCACTAAATATGTAAAAGGGTTGGAAGTTTAAAGATTACACGTAGAGGATGTCGTCGCTGGAAGATATAGTCTACTTAGTTCACAATAAGTATATAATATGATTGCGTCTCCAGGCAAATAAAGAATGCTTTCTATAGAGTTCAGCATCGCGTTTAATTCTTTGTGCTTTCCTCATCATAAAGACATGTACACTTTTTTGACTGAAAGCGTCCCAAGGGCTTTTGTTTCGATGGTTTCGAGGGATGTTATTTTGCGTAGAATTTGAATAACATAACACAATTACTAATGCATATAGAGCTACTGTTGACCTAAGTCTCTATCAAATAACTTTTTTTACTCTATTCACTTTCAGATCCCCGGTTCAAATTAGGTATACTATTATAGAGTTTTAAAAAAAACTTTCACATAGATAGCTAGATCGCCCCGACGATAAACAATGATTTTCTTTTGACGTCGTTTACAAAATGTGCGCGCAATCTAATAGACAAATCTGTGCAATCACGTACCTATCATGAAACTCTAAATTACAGTAATTCCGTTGTTTATCCGATAATCGGTTAGGTATATAACTAACTGATTATAGGTAAATACCTTCCACGTGAGGGCGAAAACAAAATATCGTGAACTTACTTTACTACTTAGTTTATGAAACGGACGCACGTGGTATCAGCAACTGTTTTAAATGCGAGCCTATTTAGAACTAAGAAAGGACACGTAAAATCCCAATAGCTCAAGAACTAGCGATACGTACGACGGTCGTAGGTATGTTGCGAGGCTTTGTATTGGGCGCTGTGTCAAGTGACGTAAATTATTTTACATCACCCTTGGCCATAAAGTGCGATTTTCTGCCCGCTACGCGGAGAGAAAATCTCACTTCTTGGCCAAGGCAAGACGTAAAACTTTCGACAAACCACGAGCGGTAATTCGTAAAACCCCGGATCGCATATTTATGGCCCTCACCTTCGGTTCGGGCCACAGAAACCTGCGATCTGGGACATTTACGAATTCACCACCTAGGTCTGTAATGTACTAATAATTATGTATCTTAGGTATACATAGTATCTAGTGAATGAGCGGAGACAACGCTACTATATATCTAATTGTCATTTGACGCAACGCCCTCAGTACGTACATCTAATAGGTACTTACTAGTAATCCATCAAGACGCATCGGTTAAAAATTAGGGCCGGAATTAAAATATACGGGGTCAAGCAAAACGTGACGATATTTTAATTTCAACCACAGAATTAGCTATCGATTCTAAACTTGATTTTTAGGTTTTTTTTTCGAGTTTGATAAAAAGTAATTTAGTATGAAATTCAGATATAGCTCACACCATCAATCCCGTACTGTGCCATACATATTTTTTCTAACTCGAAAAAAAAACTGTAAATCATGTTGAAAAGAAATCTTTACTTGCAAAATTTGCAGAAATGAACTGCGAATTACGTCGTCAATGTCATATTAATAAAAGATCCCAGCGGCACCGTCCTAAAGAATGGTCAATTTCACTAATAGAGATCACAAAGGACACCTAATAGTCTGTAAATAAATTGAATAGGTACCAGACGTGGATTTCCGATTGTGTTATTTCATGTGTAGCTCCAAAGAATCCAAACGGTTCCCCTTGTTTACGCATTATTTTTTTTGGCAGAATTCGATTTTGCGTAATCAGTATAGGCATAGTATTTACGTTACGGATTTTTCGTCGAATTCTATTACGTATAATCTGTTTACGCCGAATAGTTTTCACGCATTATTTTGGAATTCCGAAAATTGTATAGGCAGCGAAAACTACTTTCACATATCTTTATTTTCGCCGATATAATGAAATGAGTATCCTGTCCTGTATAACATCGATGATTATCTAACTAAATAGAGAGAAGGGATTTTTTAACTAAAATATACCTAATTTCATTTACTTATATGAACAATAACCTTTTTTTTGACGCTAGGGAATTACAATACAAACAATAACCTAACCTATGCGAGTCGACTTTGCTACAAACATTGGTGTTACCGCACACCGTGAACTGCCGAACTCTATCTAATAAAGATAAGTTTGTAGAACAATTATACGATTCTAAATTTTATAGCTAAAAATCGTTTATGACATACATTTTCGAACTAAAAGTATTAGGACTAGCAATTTCATGTGAACTTTGGCGCTCCCTCCATAAATTGTTGTTTCGGGCATAAATTCGGACAATATTTCGGCCTATAGAAATTCTGCTAAATATGCCAAACAATATTATGCATAATAAAATTTTCCCAAGTCAACATTATGCCAACACAATATTTGGGTAAACACCCATTCGGCAAATTAAGAATTTTGCTTACTAAAAATTCGGCAAAGTCAAGATTCGGCGTAAATAAATTATGCGAAGCCAGCTGTTATGCGTAAACAGTTTCAGACAAAAAGAATTATGCCAAATAGATTGCACCCAATCCAAATTGAACAATGAAAATTCCTAAGCAGTTCGAGACAATTTGTCACCCTTAATATATATTACAGATGTATAACAGATGTATTCGGTTGAAAATGGTTTAATTTTTACTTGAATATACTTGGTTTGGATGTCGACTCAAGTGTATCCGTTTTGTTCTTTACGAAATTGAAACATAAATAATACGATTTTAATGATATGATGATTAATATTATAAGTTCATGATAAAATCAATGTTTACAACGGTATACATGGTTAAAGATATGCCCCTTAATTAATTATCTATATCACACCTTTATCTACCGAGCGAGCGAACAAATAGTGTCTTCGTTTTAACTTTTGCAAAAACGCTTTCGTATGTTCGTATGACTTGTGCAGCTAAGCGGGTCGCATTTTCTCAACCGATTCATGCGAAATTTTGTGTCCAGGTTCCAAAACCATATTTTTATCGTATAGATTCATTATTTTGATGTTTTTAAAATGGCTGGGTTACGGTATTCAAAATGTATTTTTTTCAAGCTATGCAGACGTATCAATCTGCCGCTGTATTTGCCACGTCATTTCCCCAGTCCAAACCAATCGTGTTTTTTCCCATTATTTGAATCCATATCTACAATGGCGCTTCTGATTTAAGAGATCTGAAAATGTTTTCTTTTTGGATTCACGAATATTCCATTCGTATTAAATTGGCATTAGAGTGTGAAGTTTTTAGATATATTGATACCTAAGTACCAGAGGCATTTTTTTGTTGTTTATGTAAAAAAAAACGCAAGGTTGCATATCTAATTACCGTATCCGTGATGAAATTAACATGACTAGGTTTGAAAATTTTAAGAATTAAGACTTAGACAAGCTATTCATTGTTGTATTAAAATGTGATTGAATGAGCATGACAATTTTACGTATCAAATGTAAAAAAATCCTTTGAATATATTTGGATTTCACGGCTGATCAGACATTTAGTACAGTCGCCATCAGACATATGGCAGCAAACAAGAGGTGATCATAAATATATGAACACGATCTTATTGTCACACCGTTCGTGTATGGTTCAGATATTTATGATAACCCTTGTTCGCTCGCATATCACAGGAATGACACGTGAAGTTGTGAATCGATATGTAAAATCAGAAACAAAAAGATACAATTTAAACCTTATTATTTTGTAATGGTAAACCGAATAATATGAGACCATATACGTAAATAATATAGACCCGGTCTAACGTACACGTAATATGTCCCCACTTCCACGGTGTCCAATCCAAAGTTCTGTCACCGAGCGTGCGTGACAATAAGCGTTTTTAAAAAAACTTTTTTCGAAACTGTTTCTCTGTATCTAAAAACTCGTCTCGTTGTTGAAAAAATGTGACCCAGCTTTAGTGTCACGATATAAGTTTAACTTTGTATTGGACACCAATGAAGTGGGGAAACATGACATGTATCTACGTTAGGCCGGGTCCATACGAAGTATTATTTATGTCTATGTATGAGACATTGCTGGTGAAGTCCGGGCAAGCCAACAAAAAGTGACACCGTGTCTAAGTGAAGGGATGTGACATACACTGATAATAGTTATTTGTTATGCAAGGCTGCAAAGTTGTTGTTTGCTGTGAGTGCGTGATTGAGACCCGAGTGAACGAAGGATTCTAGGGTTGAACCACGAGCGAAGCGAGTGGTTCAAATATAGAATCCTGAGTGTAACGGGGGTTTCAAGGCACGAGACCGCAAACGACTTTGCTGCTGAGCGCAACGCAAAATTTTTCACCTCACGCGCGATTTTTCGGGAAGAAGACTTAGTTCGGCGTCACGTACAGTTTGTGCTAACTCTGGAGGAGTTAAATTCGTATCGTCATCGCTAGAATCGCTCATATTTTCTTTATTACTTCGTATAGGTATTCTAAATTACAAAACCAGCAATCTAAAACTTTTTTTAATTTTTTCGGGTTTTTTTTTCCCGGTGATTTCGTTCCAAATCACTCTTACTCGTACTTCAAGATTCCATTATTCATTGAATACAGTTAAAATATACACATATTTAAGTATTTTTGTGATAAAACATAGTGAAATAATGAAATACATCTGAAACGGTGTATTATTAATATAATTTTATTAATGATGATATTAAGTAAATTGAACCTTTATATTAATAAAACTCTCACGACGAATTGCGTTTCAGAACGTATCGTTGTTTTTTTATTGTGACAGTGGCGTCATGCGTCGTTCGAATTTCAAAAACACTTTCCACGCTAGCGGATAAAAACAACTTTTGCGCTTGGATATCAAGCTGCAAAACGACCACTTTCGAGCCAGTGAGGTGAAAAATCTTTTTCTGACGTGTAATAGTGCCCCTATGTAGCCAATTTGCTGTATAAATGATTGAATTGATTTGAACTGTAAGTATGTATCTTGTTAGCAAAGTTGTTTTGGTCCGGCTTTAATAGGCACAATCTATTTCGGAACATTCCTGACGTCGATTTTGCTAATCACCTGTTCCCCTTTGGAAATCAGTTAATTAATCTAATCTGCATTTCTAGGATAGGATCAAAGTTATTAAGTCTATTTGATCATGTATCTGCCTGCCTTTAGTATATCACCTTAAACTCCTGCTTCAAACATTCCACAAATCTTTTGTTTTGCAAATATGACATCGTATAGGTAACTGAATGGTATAAGTACCTGTAATTTAAAGCCATAACGCGATAAATATGAGAAAAACAAATTAATATGCATTGAAATGACTCCAGTAATCTTAAAACGTTTTAGAAACCATACAAATTGCAAAATTAATCAAACTCCGTAGACCAGTTAAACATTACCCCGTAGGTAATTATGAATGACCAAAAGGTCACGGAAACCATATGATAGCACGTATTTTGTGGCGGTCAAAAGGTTAATAAGAACATGTAAAAACATTGTGACTAAAAGCGGGAAGCTCCAACTAACTACAAAGATAATTAATTTTAAAGAGTCCATAGGTGACCTTCCCAAAACTACACGCGAAAGTCACGCTTTAGATAACCCTCTATCTCGTCCCCTTGCACACTTATTAAAATTATCTTTAAGTACGATTAGTGCAAAAATACAATTATCATATTAATTAAAGACGTAATTTTGAGCGATTGCCATGGAAAATATACAAAAACAGATATACTCGTAGTAGCGATCGCAATCGCTTTCAATGTTATTTAAAACATCTTCCATATGAACGACAGTGCTCAGTCTGTCTTCATGCGTCCTTAAGGACGGTGCCTTAAACTGTAATTTTATTTTAAAATATTACGTACTGAAAAAAGAAAGGTAGCTCAACATTTTCATTATTATTTAGGTATTTGACGACAACAAAACGGCCAATTCTAAGAAATCCTTAAAACATTTATTTAAAGCAAACATATACTTTTGTGTCTATGTCAATCACAAAATATTGAGACGACGAAGTTTGTCGTTCAAAGCAAACATAATACTTATAAGGTTATTTGCAAACGAAGTTTTTCTCACGTACGGAAAAGCCTTGGCAAACCAACAGCATCCTGAGTATTAAAGTTGATTCTGGTTTATTCCAGCATGCCTCCTCAAACCCAATCCCCTGCGTGGGTTCTAGAGGAGTCGGACGCAGCCACCGAGGACAAAGATGTGGCGGTACCTGTTCCCCCGTCAGCGGAGAAGAGGAAGTTGCAGATAGTGTGGAGGAATGTCACGCTCTTCGTTCTGCTGCACATCGGGGCTGTGTATGGCGGTTACCTGTTCTTCACTCGAGCCATGTGGGCTACGAGGATATTTAGTAAGTTTTACCTCTTTTCCAGTCCTGCGAGCAATGCGCCCCGCCCACTGCCACTTAAGATGCCACTGATGGCCGATGGGGCCAGAAAGTTCTGGAGTGACGTTGACGTGACGACCTTGTAAAGGTCGCGGGAACGCGGTGGATGCGTGTGGCACAGGACCGGTCTGAGTGGTGCGCCGTGGGGGAGGCGTTCAGCAGTGGACGTCTTTCGACTGAAATGATGACGATGATGACTTTTTTTTGGCACAAAATTCAGGGCTTTTGTCATTTTTGATTTTGACGACCAAGTATTACCTAATTGTAATTGGATGGGGTCCCGTCATGCGTTGCGGGGTCGAATCCCACTGACTGTACTCGAGCCATGACTATTTAGTATTTGTTTATGTACATTTAGAACTAGCATCATTTCTCGCGGGAACGATGCGTTTTTTTTTCGACTGCGCACCGCAAAAGAGGGTAATGTGTTTATCTTTCTATGTATTTAGTAACAAACGTCCAAAGGCAATTTGAGAAACAACATTTCAAAAATCATACTTATCTCCAAAACTTAGGACTTCATGTTCATGTGCCGAACGCCTGTATATTGTTAGGTCCCTAGATCAGTCAGAAGATATTTATACATATGTATTTATGAATTTAATGTTTTTTCCAGCTGTGTTGCTGTACGTCATGTCTGGGTTGGGCATCACCGCTGGAGCGCACAGGTTATGGGCCCACAAATCGTACAAAGCCCGCCTTCCTTTGAGGATACTGCTCTCAATGTTTAACACGATCGCTTTCCAGGTTAGTATCCTTAGTTAGTAGGTAGGACCTGGTGTTGGGTCCGTCCGGGGTGGAACCACCGTCTTTCCAAGCTAACCTGCCGCCAAATAGCAGTGCTCGCACTGTTGTGTTCCGGTAGGGGGTTAAGGCAGCCGGTGAAATTTCTGGCACAAAGGCATTCCATCTTAGGCCTCAGGGTAGGCAAGGCATTCGAGATCTTATGGTTTCTTAATGGGGGATCATAGGATTTCGGTGTTCGTGGGCCGCAGGGCGATTTACCATTGGTGGGCTGTGCGCTCGTTTGCCTATACCATTGGTATAAAAAAAAAGTTTTGTCACACTTGTGGAAATCAGGGTTAAAGCCCGAACTGCACTGCTAACACTACTAACCTAACCTAACCAAACCATACGCATCTGATTGAAGTTAGACTGACTAGATATATGTCCAGAATGGTAGGTACAGTCACATGTCAATCGGTTGGTCCGTGAATTAAAAAAAAAACAACCTGTTGGTTCAAAATGATGCGGTTGGACTGTGTGAAAGAGGATATGTTTAGAAAAGCTGTGAATTCGGAGATGACGGGATATAGAGAGAGAGAGAAAAGGAAGAAAGGAATATGTTGTACCTACCCTACGTATTGTGGGATAATGGGAAAGGAGATGATGATGACTTACTGTGCATGGAGACAGTATTTGGGCAAGAAACTACTGCAAGTGATTCTGACTGTACCTAAAACTACATAGCCGTCTCCTACGAATTCAACCGCCTCATTCCAAAATAAAATAAAAACTACCTACCTAATATAGTAATCTCCATGCCAGATTTTATCAAAGTCGATCCAAAATTTACGACGTGAAATAAAGACAATGAAACAAATAAGCATTTAGATTTATAATAAAAAACATTAGGTACATACCTTAATTTCGTACAGGTTGGTACAGGTCAAGATGCCAGCCACGTATAATAAATACGAGTACCTATATACGAATCTATATACGAAGTCGCCTATTATATCAATTTTATCAAATTTGCCGATAATGTATCGATAATTTCCATATTTAAGCAGTAAATGAATCAAGTTATGTGAAAGTAGATAATTATTAAATTATTATCGTATCGTTAGTAGCACACACCTATGTGACATACCTATGTGAACTTTATTTAGCTAATTTTCTTTATACTAAGTAAATAAAAACCAACATTTTGAGAGTATATCAGATGTAGGATACGTGTACATTTATTTTTATGAACAGTTACTTGCGACGTTCCTCATATATACGTAAAATGACGTTCTGGTCGAAAACGAGAAAAATGTACCTAATTTATATCTCAATAAACTTGAAAATTGAGAAATCAAATAACAAAGAAAAAAACATACAAAGTGCGTGCCATTACCTAAATAAAAACGTTTTTGCATGTTTCACGTGACTGATACGATATCAGCACATGTGCTCGCCACGCGGCTTTGGCTGACCCTATCCATAACAACCGTGCCCTCCAGCATGTCGCGCTTTCAATCATAGCATATGATTACAGTACATTTTCTTCCAAATTATCTGGACATCTCTTTGACCTAACTGTCCGCTTAATTAACATTGCGATTATGTTTCATCTCTGACAGGCGTGCGCAAGTCGTGAACTTTTATTACGTGCAGGTTACTTGTTGATAGGAGAATGTAATACAAGAATTATTCAATAGATTATAATTATTGCTCAATCATGAGAAGTAGATACTATCAGATTAACGTGGTTTGATCATATTATGAAGTCGGATAAAAACCTAATAATAATAAGAGTTAGGTTTAAATGTTAACTAGATTGTGCCCTGGATTGTGGATTGTGGCCTAGTGGTTCGACCTACCGCCTCTCATGCAGAGGTTGGGGGTTCGATTCCGGCTCGCACCTCTATGTTTACTTATGTGCGAAATTCAATTTGAATTTACCACTGAGCTTTTCGGTGAGGGGAAACACCTGCACGCATCTGCGAAGTAATTCAAAGATGTGTGTGAAGTCCCCAATCCGCACTGGGCCTGCGTGGGGACTATAGCCTCTCGTGACGAGAGGAGGCCTGTGCCCAGCAATGGGATGCAAATAGGCTGTAGTAGTAGTAGTAGTAGTTAATTATTATTCCGATATCTGAATTTTATTCAAACATAGCCTATAATAGCTCCGAATGATGCTCTATAGTAAATTAAGTAAATCTCTTTCTAGCTTTGCCTTCTTCTATCTCTTTGCGGTCTCGTTCTTCTCTGCCATTCTATTTTTATTGTCCAATATTATTTTGCGTTTCTGTTTCTTTTATTGATTGTTATTATTTCGAATATTATCAGTTGTAGTAACTATTATAACTATTATTGTAGAGTTAAATTAATGATTATAGAATAAGCATGCAGTAATAAGTCACTCATACTAATTTCGCGAACGTTATTTACAGTGTTAGGGTTAAGTATATAAATGCTATAATGATAGCATTAACGATAGGCACCGATTAGGTACTTAGTTTCTATTCATAGAATGTATTAAATAATGAGGTGCAATAGTTAATCGAATGAGGTTTCGCAATTTGGCGCTACCGGCCGGTGGAGTAACCGGTGGAAGCAGTTCGATCTACGAATTAATTTGCGAAAATTATACGGACTAGTAGTAACAGTTCAAGTTGAATTACGGCACGGGAGGTTTATTAACACTCTGTCGGCCTCAGCCATCAAATATAGTTTAGATAGAACTCGTAGACTTATATTTATTTGAAGACGGCTGTATTGGTCCAGTTGGTAGTGGACCCTGCCTTCTGTTCCGATGGTCGCGGGTTCGAGTCCCGCTCGGGGCAAACTTTGTGTGATGAACACGAATGTTTGTACTCGAGTCATGGATGTTAGTATTTATATAAGTATTTATATCGTTGTCTAGCATCCATAGTACAAGCTTTGCTTAGTTTGGGGCTAGTTCAATATGTGTGAAATGTCCCAAGTTATTTATTTATTTATTATTATTATGTAGGTATTTATACAAAGAAAATATATAAGGTGTAACAATTACTTACAAGTGAACACCACTAGCAGAGATAAGTGCGATAAATGCTTAATAATAACCTAAGATCAGAATACAGTGCGCCTTATTAGGTGATTGATTAGTGTAAATAGTACATTATTGCAGAGGCCGCCAAGTAGCGCATTGCCGGACGAGTCAGTTAGAAGGCTGAGCGAAGCGAAGCCTTCTATTAGTACGAGTCCGGCAATCGCAATTGCGGCCGAGGTATATATAATGCTTTTCTCAAACAGCGAGGAAATACGTAAGGTCAGTCGGGGCAAGTGCGCCAGGTTGGGGTAAGTGCGCCAGGTTGGGGTAAGTGCGCCTAACATAAATATATCGAAACCTATAAATATTACTCAACTATTAGTTGGCTGTTTACAAGGCATAGATAGAGGCGACATAAATTTAGGCGCACTTACCCCACATCAGTATTTACCTACTACTTCCATGATCGTGGATGATTTGGCCATGGAAGTTGTACTTATTACCTCCATGGATTTGTCAGTTTCGGGGCAAGTGCGCCAGGGTGGGGTAAGTGCGCCTAACATAAATATATCGAAACCTATAAATATTACTCAACTAGTAGTTGGCTGTTTACAAGGCATAGGGGCGAAATAAATTTAGGCGCACTTACCCCACATCAGTATTTACTACTTCCATGATCGTAGATCATTTGGCCATGGAAGTTGTACTTATTACCTCCATGGATTTGTCAGTTTCTCTACAGAGGTGTCTCAAATAGCAAGCGAATAAAAAAAAACACACACGACAATAATGTTTTTGCTGGCCAAGGCCGGCAATGGACAGCCTCGCGTCTTCTTTTTTTTAAAGTAACACGAACATTTCCGAGCATGTTTGAGAAAAGTTATTTTACAAAACAGGGCCCTAGGTTACTTTATATTAATACTACTTAATATTTATTTAAAATCTACACTAACTTAGAATTATTTACATAAAGTTGAAAAATAGGTAATGACAGATTATAATATGTGTCAAGATAAATATTTTACACAAAAGTAAACCTAACACTATAAGACTTTAGTGTCAAATTTACTGAGCGCCAAACGGGTGCCCGAGTTGTTCGGGCACCTGTTTTGATGGGCCATTTTTCTCCGGCTGATTGTGAATCCTTACTTATAATAGATCAATGCCTGATACATAATTTGAGTTCTATAAACAGTGACTTGATAGAGCTCAAATAATACTACTTTAATTTTCTTAGCTTACCTTTCATGAATATAATCTAATCCATGCTAATATTGTAAACTATAGCTTATGCCCGCGACTTCGTTTGCGTGGAATTCAATACTTTTCGAGTTAAATCCGGACATACATCCCAGAAAAACATACAGACAATTTTTTTTTAATCATTATTTTGTATTCAGTATCGTTAATATAGTCCCCTCGACTTGATAGTTTCTTTTAATTTTCATGTTTCAGACGCGACTTCTTTTACAGACTTATTGTTAGTAGGTAGTAATAGATGACAGATGCGAAAGTACCTAACCCTGTCTAGTTACTGCTTCACGTTATTAAGCCGCTGGACCGATTTAGATGAAAGGTTAAGTTCCCGTGGAACGCGAATGCCGTATTCGCGTGCAGAAGCTAGTCTTAACGATAAAACGGTCTTAAGTATCTTCTTATTCTCCTTATTCTTTCTCGGTGAACTGTTTACGGAGACGGCGTGCTAAGTTCGACTTCTCATTTTAAAAACGCTTTTTTTTCAGGACTCAGTCTTAGACTGGGCGCGGGACCACAGAATGCACCACAAGTACTCCGAGACTGACGCGGACCCACACAACGCGACGCGTGGGTTCTTCTTCTCCCACGTGGGTTGGCTGCTGGTCCGCAAACACCCTGAGATCAAGGCCAAGGGACACACCATCGACATGAGCGATCTCTGCTCAGACCCTGTCCTCAGGTTCCAGAAGAAGTGAGTTTGTTTTAAGGACTAAATTTTGTATCTTCGAATCTAGTAAGTGAAGGCTATGCTTAGAATTGACTTACTTGGAAATAATAATTAGTAGTCAAATGTTGATAGTCATCACTGGTAACTGATAACATGTGCTAAACCTGAAATTGAAAAAAAAAAAATTAGTTTAGGATTGCGTGAAAGATGATATACGTATGAAAGACGTTAGTACAGAGATGACGGCTGATAGGAGCGAATGGAAGAAGAAAACATGTTGTGCGGACCCCACATAACGTGGTAAAAGGGCAAGGAGAATGATGATGATGATGATGGTGATTTATTAAGATAAGATAAGATAAGATAATCATTTATTGAACCAAACTGTGTACAATATTTTTAGATGTTGTGATGATGATGTTGTAAATTAGTAGGTATATATTAACAACTTAGTTTTAGTTTCATTTTTGTTTCTATTCAATAAGATCAATTTATATTAGGTATTACCTACAATACATTGACTACGATCATAAAACAAAGCCGGATACACTATTTTTTTCCGTCACCGTACAAATTATATTGTGGGATAGATTCACTTGTCTGGAAGTTTCAAGTCAATTATACAAGTAATATAAATCATGCGTTTCTATTCTCAGATACTACCTGACTCTGATGCCGTTGTTCTGCTTCGTCCTACCCACTTACATTCCCACGCTCTGGGGAGAGTCAATTTGGAATGCCTACTTCGTCGCCGCCATCTTCCGATACTGCTACGTCCTGAACGTCACTTGGCTCGTCAACTCCGCCGCCCACAAGTGGGGCGACAAGCCCTACGACAAGAACATCAACCCCGTCGAAACCAAACCAGTATCCCTGGTTGTGTTCGGCGAAGGTTTCCACAACTACCACCACACATTCCCTTGGGACTACAAGACCGCGGAATTGGGCGGATACCAGTTGAATCTTTCCAAACTGTTCATTGACACGATGGCTAAGATTGGATGGGCCTATGACCTGAAGTCGGTGTCTCCGGACATTGTTGAGAAGCGAGTGAAAAGGACAGGTGATGGGAGCCACGCCGTGTGGGGATGGGACGACAAAGATGTCCCCGCCGACCAGAAAGAGGCCGCCACTATCGTCAACCCAGACAAGACTGAATGAGACTACGCGAACTGAAACTGAAGTCAATATTAGAACTCCTAGAGTAAGCTGTAAGTCTTTACATGTGCTATATTTATTGAATAGGTTCGTTAGATTATTTATTTAGATTTTATTAATAGCGCTGTTAGTGTTAGATAAGCTTGGAATACAAATTGAAAAATCAAATGTGGTTTTCATTTTTACCTTGTTGGTTTCAGAATAAAATAATTAATGAATTTTAATGTTTTACTCGCACCTCTAAGTTTACTCATGTGCGAAATTCAATTTGAATTAACCACTGTGCTTTTCGGTGAAGGAAAACATCGTGAGAAAACCTGCACGCATCTACGAATTAATTCAAAGATGTGTGTGAAGTCCCCAATCCACACTGGGCCCGCGTGGGGTCTATACCCCAAACCCTCTCGTGATGACAGGGGGCCTGTGCCCAGCAGTGGGACGCAAATAGGCTGTAGTAGTAGTAGTAGTAGTAATGTGTTACTATTATTAGACATGAAAAGGCTGAAGTTATGGTTACATACAAGGGATAGTTCGAGTTAATGGTGAATTGGTGATTAAATAAATAAGTGCATAGCATCCAAGTGATTGCACAATAAAGCATGAAAAAAAATGAACATTATTTCTTGGTGCAAAATTAGTCGACTGCAGTGGTTTTAAAGAGTACCTAGGTAGGTATGTAGGTACATACATTAACGAATTCTTCTGTAGGTATTCCAAACATATCATCTACGTACCTACTACTTATAAACTTCAAAAAAAAATATCGAAAATACATAGGTACACATAGGTATCTCGTTGTAAATTTTTACTAAACTCACTAAATAAAAATGTTGTATAAGCTACTTTAAATAAATAAAATAAATAAATATCTTGGGACATTTCACACATATTGACCTAGCCCCAAACTAAGCAAAGCTTGTACTATGGGTGCTAGACAACGATATCAATACTTATATAGAGACATACATACATATATAAATACTAAACATCCATGACTCGAGTACAAATATTCGTGCTCATCACACAAAGTTTGCCCCGAGCGGGACTCGAACCCGCGACCATCGGAACAGAAGGCAGGGTCACTACCAACTGGACCAATCCGGCCGTCAAAGACTAAGACTTGTGTTTTTAAGAGTAGGTAGGTACCTACTTTTTACTTTGCAACCTTTGTTAAGGGAGTTATTAATTGTATGTTTTTTAATCAATTTGAGTACAAATTTTGAAAAAAAATCGCCAAACTACGCCAAACTAATGTTTAATGGCGAGTTTACTCACGTGAGCGTTGTAACTATGTAGGTACTTTAACTCTTAATGATGTAAAAAACGTAAACAGTGTTAGTGGAATTACTTTGCCCAATGTAATAATAAGTATGCATATAAAGTGAAGCACTAGCCAAAATTAGACAGAAATGACTTCTACAGTATGTAAAAAATATTATCGACTAAAATATAGAATTCTTATAGGTCCTGGAAAATTATTAAAATATTTATAAACTTAAATTCAAATTAAATCTTTCGTAGAAAGATCATTTTGTAATAAGTAGAACATGAAACAGACATAAAGAACCATGAAGGTAATGTTCATATTATCTACTGGTAGTATATTATAGCAAAAATAATCAGACACTATTCACGTCTTCTAAAAAAATGAAAGGCGTTTTAACATCGCCGTTAAAAATATAATATTGCCAGCCTTGGCACACTTTCCAAAACTTAACATACTGCTTAAAGCCCATAAAAATATTTATGGTCACATTGTAACAAAGTAAATGAAAAATGCCTTTCGTGCTTTCTCAAAAAGTCGCAATATTCATACCTATATAGTAACGTTGGTATAACATACGAAGCCGTTGTTCACCGCTTGCTTTTCGGTTCATTTGATACCGACTTCGTAGTCAATTGGTGTTTGAAAGAGGTTTCAAAAATTTAATTTTTTCGACATCAGTTTCCAAACAACTTTTATGTTTTCGAAAGCTATATAATAAATCAGTGTGCCAGCCATTTTTCAAGAGTCCTCTCATGTTCTCGCGTATTTTATCATTACTATCTAAATTTAGCCACAATGGGACCAAAGTGAAAGGGAAAGAATTTGTAAGAAGCATAGAAAAATAACTTGAGCCGAATTAAGAACGCCATCCGATTTTTTAAGCCGGTTAAATATAGTCTTGATATTGAAATCAACAAACCAAACTGTAAAGCTAGGCCCTTTCGACTATTTATCCATGAAATATTCATTAATATATTGAATACATTTTCCGCCCCCCAAAAACATTGAAAGTCTACAGAAGGGACAACATTTTTCTATAGAAAGTTGACGTATACCATGATGGCAGGCAGTAGTCACTAATTTCAATTAGGGCAACTGTGTGGGCACTCTATGGTTGCCGTCAATTTCGCTGTGTGCTCAATTACTTTCACATCTAGGGTGTGCTTGTGATACAATAAACAGCCACGGAGTTATTAGAGAGCAATTCCTCTATGTTAAAGAATATTTCTTTAAATGTTTACAACAGACCTTATGGATACAATAGGACTTCAGGGCTCGCCTCAAAGACCGGACTTACGAGTATCATCCATTCCGTTCCTATCCAATGTTCGGTACAAGCGTCACTGCTCACTGCCACTTACTAACTAACACAGTAACAAATCCTTCGTTCTATGTATGCAAACAATTCTACCTGAAAATACACTGTTACACGACATAAGGTTCGACAAACAGATTGGCCTTCTAACGGCATCGCGTCTTACACCCTTTTACCAAATTTTTAGAGACCCACGGAAAACAAATAAGGTGATGACAAACATAAACGTCTTCGTTTATTTTTCTAGATTCTGCCCGCGACTTCGCCTGCGTGAATTTCGGTTATCGCGTTCCGGGATAAAAGGTAGCCTATGTCCTTTACCGGGAATCCAACTATCTTCATACCAAATTTCATCTAAATCGGTCCAGCGTTTGAAGCGTGAAGAGATAACAAACATAGGTACAGACAGACAGAGTTACCTACTTTCGCATTGATAATATTAGCATGGATTTACAAAGAAAGTACAACCATAATGTAAATTAATATGCACATAAAGAAATATATATATTTTTTCTTTTTTTTTCTTTTACTTACTCTATTTTTGTCGTGTTAGTTGTTTTTTTTTTCTTTGTCTCTTGTTCGTGTGTAGCTGGCCGTGGTTTCATCAAATGGTCCTAGTCCTAACGGAAGACCAGCACTGGCTTCAATGTCAGCATTACGCTGCGTTGGGACCACTTCGTGACCAACCATAACCCGTCTTTTAATGTTATTTGCTTTCATGTTGTGTGTTATCGTCACGAATAAATGTTTTTCTTCTTCTTCTTTAAATAACAAATTTCTGGAAATTAATTACCTACCTTTGATGTTTTCATGCCTTTGACTGAAATATTATCAGCCTAATAAAAGCAGCTTGAATATTTTGTTAATGAAATGAATTAAGTATTACCTTGTTCGTAATAAAACGAAGACGAAATTGTGTTATTGTATAGTTTTCTTTTTGACTATATTTCACCCTCACACCAATACGTTGTACGCATTATATTATTTGTAAAAAAGTACAATGACTAATTGTAAAAGTACCTACTTGTAAAAATAATGTAAAATATAGGAAAAAAACGTAATCATCATCATCCGGGATCATCCTGTAAACCTTGTTTGAAGATACTCGCGGGCTTCCTCGTAGATCAATCAGTCTTTACCTCGCGGCAGACAGTGTGAGATGTGCCAAAAGTCATACAATTTATAAAAACGTTACGTGCCTACTAAATTTACGCTTGGACATAAAAATAAATAAACGCTTGTAATAAAACATGGTGGAAGAATTTATAGATATTAATAGTACCTTAACTTTGTATGGACCGCTAGGGGTGACCGAATTCGGTCTGTTTGACGTCGGGGCCAACGACTCTATTGCTGTCAAAGTACCCATCAGTGTCATTCTACTGTTGTGTCTCGTCGTGAGTGTGGTCGGGAACATTTGCACCTGCGCCGTGATCATGCGAGACCGTACCATGAGAACACCCACCAACTGTTACCTCTTCAACCTCGCTGTTACGGATCTCACCACTGCGATGTTCATTCCGATAGAAATCTACTTGGTCTGGGCTCCGGACTCGTACCCTTTTGGGGAAATTGGCTGTATCATCCACATCCTCATCTGGGACTGTCTCTCCAACTGCAGTTTGCTGACCATAGCTGCCTTCACCGTGGAGCGGTACCTCGCAGTGTCCAAGCCTTTCCTTCGCCACAGGCTTACCCTTAAATCCCGAGTATACAAGATTGTTGCACTCAACTGGATCGTCTCTGGATGCTTTGGTATCCCCGACTTCTTCCTAATAGGATTGTTGCAAAAAAACGAACAGACCTTCTGTTACCTCAAAGTGCCGGACAGTTTAAAGATTGTGATCGGTACTGAAATGTTTGTGTTCTTTGTCGTCCCGATGACTATTATTTTTGTGTTGTACGTCTTGATTGCGATAAAAATAAGATCTATTCATATGTTACACCAGAACAGTCCAGTGAACGGCAAGCAGTACCGAGACAAGACCATCAAAATGTTGGGTAAGAGCTGTTTTTTTTATCAATATTCAATGCCATATCAATTTGGGAAGATAAAGTTTACGGAGGAGGTGTGAATGTGAATTATATTTTTATCTTACAGGCGTTGGTCCAGAGATCATCTAACGCCAACAGATTTACCCTTAGTTTTACTTAAAATAAGTAGTACTTTCGATACTTATTTAAAAACACCAACACCTCTTTGAGTTGTCTCAGATTATATTAGTCTTCATTACCTACCTACATTGAAAACAAAACATAAACACAAAAATCAAACTCACACCTGTCATGATCACTATATATTTCCCTCAAAGCTCAGGCTTTATCTGAATGTTGATGAACGGAGGGCCTGATAAGATAGATTAGATTTATTACAACAGAATCCGCTCTTCTAGGCTGTATTGTAATCAATAAACATGTCGTATCAAATGATCTACATACGAGTACAAATGATCTACATAGACATGTGTCTAATTTTAAATTGATATTGTCCATATGAGAATAATCAATGTTTCAGACCTATTCTAATGGTGTATGATGTACAAAACAAAAGTTATTTCAACGAAAGTTTAAATATATGGTTCCAAGTATACTTCGAAATTAAATTGGGCGCCGTATGATGTGTCATTGCAAAAAATCGATTAAGAGTTCCCAATTTCACATGAATGCCATCATCTTATTTCAATTTAGTCCTATCTCAAATATGGGTCAAACAATCGCAACCTATTTTAACCGAGTAGAATATTCCAAATTTTATCCAAATCGTTAGGGCCGTTTCTGAGATCGCTTGTAAGTATAAAAAAAGATGATAGAATATTTTTCGGTTAAAGTAGAAGATAGCGTGACCGCACTAAACGGTTGCAAAGGAGACCCTGCTGATACCTGAATTGACATTGAAATTTCATTTTTATAAATTTAAAATGATAGGCACGAGTGGACTTAGGGCTGGTTCCAATATACATTTTGACGTTTGACCCATAGATAATCCGTATCTTTTTTTCATGTCGATGGTATAGTTCAATTTTAACTTTCCGCAGGTGAAACGAGGATTTTGTGGATATAGGTAGGTACCGGAGAACTTTAAACCTCCATGCCTCTGGATGAGGTAGTAGGTCACACCACTCTCTAGATTACCATGGTTAATGGCTTGTATTTAAATGTTGATAGAAGACGAGCACGGGTTGCTCAAAAAACTATATAAATGGTTTGTTTCATTTTCAGCGGCCGTTGCAGCGACATTCTTCTTCTGCTGGTTTCCATACTTCCTTCTGCGCCTCATAGTGCTGTCCCCCAGAAACAAATGGATGGACTATCAGAACGTAAGTCAACAAGTTATAGTGACTTAAAGGCTAAACTACCTATAAATTAATTTAGTCTCCTTCTTTTCTACTGTTAGAAACCCGTGGACCTTTGTTTTAAGTGTTAGGGACTTGTCAAAATGGACCAACGGTAAACTTTAAATAACATGCGAATATTAAACTCGGTCTTTCAATCTATTGTAACTTTATTGCACTGTATTTTAAGGAAAAAAGGAAGCGAGGCTCATTCTCAGTGCCTAATACACACAAGAGAAATTCCGCTTCGACAAGCTATACATTAATATTGCAGTAGAATCGAAAACCGCAGGAGCACAAGTTGAAACTACACTCTATAGACAATATGCTTCATATGCCTGCATACAATAATTAAATAAACTGCCGTTTTCATCATACCCAACAATCTATAATAGTGAAAGTTTTGCTTAAAAGTTGAAAGTTTAGAAGAGAATATTTACGTACAATCAACAAAAAGATGCAAGCTATGAGTGACATACATGATAACAACGATTACATTAAGAGGTAAAACAACAAATAACGATTTAATCATAGTAAACAACTACTTGAGTAGTGGACCTGGATTCGTGAAATTTTGTAATAAGAAGAAAATATTGTATAAGAATTCTTATACAATAAGAATAACTACTAATAAAAGTTTTTGAAATAAATCTCCTAAAATAATTTTCAATTCCCTGAAGTGTAATATCAAATTAAAAGCTGACAAAGTCGGGGCAAAATCAATTACAAAACACGATTTCATCCCTAGAAATAATTATGAAGGTTGCGACGGCCTAGACATGCCTTAACGTCAAATGAATAAGGGTAATTCAATAACCAATTAAATAATTAAGTCAAAACATTCATAGTGCCTGTATGAAACTTTGAGCCGACTTGTCTTGTTGTGTTGTGTTGTGTCTATTTAGACACAGTTTTCGGCATTCGCTTTCTTTCCTAGTTATTATAGAAAATGACGGGCCCCCAGAGATGGACCCTAATAAACTAGCTACAGCAATACAAACAAAGCGATCAGGAAACAAAAACAACACTTAACTGGAACTCATCAACGATTCGCCCTGCGATGATAATTCGTAATATGAGTTCGGATCCAGAGAATATGAACATTTTCATAACAAACATCAACTTTGTCCGGGACTCTGAATCTTGTCTACCTACAGTGGGTACAGAAAAATCATTTTTCTTCAACTCTAACAATGACACCCTGTTAATGTTATAATTTAGGGAGATTTACAATACAATACAATACAATACAATATACTTTATTGAACACCACACAATCAAGGAACAGTAGACATAATAATAATAATAAAAAATATGATTTAATAATTGTGCTAAAATATAGTGCTTTCGACAATTGTATTTCTGTGTGTAATAGTCAATTAAAAAAAGTATTGTTAATGGGCGCCACGTTGGACGCCAGTAAACGTAGCGTTAAACTAGCTACTGGTGAAAAATAAATTGAATTAGATGAATTACATTATTAATCAGGTTATTCTTTTTTTAGGGTTCCGAAGTCCACTAGGAACCCTTATAGTTTCGCCATGTCCGTCCGTCCGTCCGTCCGTCTGTCCGCACTATTGCTCGGAGATGCTTAGTTCTAGAAAGCTGTAATTTGGCATGAATATACATATTAGTTACGCTGACAAAGTGGTACAATAAAATTTTGAAATATATTTTTTTATAGGGTACCTCCCCTACTCGTAAAGTGGGGATGTATTTTTTTTTTCTTGCGTACCCCATGGTGCGGCACATCGTTGAATAGGTCTTAAAAAAATATTGTGGGTTTGTTAAAACCATTTTTTGATTAAGTGATGCGTTTGTGAAATATTAAGCTTAAAAGTGCTATTTTTTGTTAGAGTCACGTGTCCCCCCCCCCCCCTGCCAGCTAAATGGTGGTATTTGGATGGCTGAAAAAAATCACGGGTATGGCATATATAACGTAGTTGAAAGGAAAACTATCACAGCTAAGTAGGCTGTACAAACTTACGAGTCATAGTCGACCAACTTATGAAATGATTAAAAAACCAATGATTTTTCTCGAGCGGCAGGCGCGTCGGGCGGGCACGTCATACCACAGGCTAGCTAGATGCTAGTAAGTCTTAGAAAGGTACTGTGGGCATCGTCAACTTCGGAACCCTATAATTTGCGCGTGGCCCGACACGCACTTGGCCGGTTTTATGTCATTGGTATAGGCAAACGAGCGCACAGCCCACCTGACGGTAAGTGGTCACTGGGGCCCATGGACGCCGAAATCCTATTATTCCCCATTAAGAAACCATAAGATCTCGAATGCGTTGCCTACCCTGAGGCCTAAGATGGAATGCCTCTGTGCCAGAAATTTCACCGGCTGCCTTAACCCCGACCGGAACACAACAGTGCGAGCACTGCTATTTGGCGGCAGGTTAGCGGGGAAAAAAGGTGGTACCACCCCGGACGGATTCTTTGTTTACGAAAGTAACAGCTTATATTCCACCACCACCACCGCAGCCTATTTTATGCGCCAGTCCTGGGCACAGACAGCGGGAGACCTCATCTCGAGAGCTTTTAGTTATAGTCCTCACGTGGTTAAAGTGCGGAATGAGCATTTTACACACATCTTCGAGTTTGATATTTCAAAGATGCGTACAGAATGCTTTCCATTACCGCAAAGCTCAGCGGTATTTTCAAATTTTATTTCTCACATTGGCAACTCGATTGACATCGACCATAATGACCTACGCTTTTTAGGGTTCCGAAGTTCACAAGGAACCCTTATAATTTCGCCATGGCCGTCCGTCCGTCCGTCCGTCCGTCTGTCCGCACTATTGCTCGGAGATGCTTAGTTCTAGAAAGCTGTAATTTGGCATGAATATACATATTAGTTACGCTGACAAACTGGTATAATAAAATTTTGAAATATATTTTTTTAAGTGGGGATGTAATTTTTTTTTCTTGCGTACCCCATGGTGCGACATATCTTTGAATAGGTCTTAAAAAATATTGTGGGTTTGTTCGAATAATTTTTCGATTAAGTAATGCGTTTGCGAAATATTAAGCTTTAAAGTGCTATTTTTTGTTAGAGTCACGTGTCCCCCCCCCCCCCCCCCCTGCCAGCTAAACGGTGGTATTTAGATGGCTGAAAAAAATCACGATGTTGGCATATATAACGTAGTTGACAGGGAAACTATCACAGCTAAGTAGGCTATCTGTTGGCCATTTACAGTGACAATTATTATTACCTCTAGGTACTGTCTCGCTTCTGGCTCGCTAATTTTAAAATATACAGACTCGAAAGAGGGCCCTGTTCTCTTTAGAAACGTTGGCATTGAAAACCATCTAAATAACAAGATTAGATTTACGTCTGTCGTAATGAGTGGTTTACGCGTTTATGATTAGTAAGAGCAGTTTACGAGTAAGAAAATACACTGGTGATTTATGGCCAGTTTAAACTTTGTTATTACAAAACACAACAGTTAGTTGTAGTTTTGGAGATTCAGACCAAACCTTCCGTCAATAAGCAGCGTTCGTCAAACTTTTCCCTAGAGTGAAAATTAAGTACGTTTTCGCACGGAATGAGGGCTCGGCGCCGGCAGCTGTATTGTTGGCGTTGTCCAGAAATTCAAATGACGAACAAAATAAGTCTTGCCCTAAAAAGGGTAAAGCTACGCCGCAAGGCCGATCCTTTTGAGTGTCATTGGGAGCTTTTAGCTGTAAGTACCTGGGCGACCGAGATTTGCTCGGGTGAAAATAGCTAAAACCGAGTTTTCTTAGATATGAGGTAAATGAATTCCACATTTATATTGATTTGTCGACGCCGTAAACCCCTATACTCCAAATTTCGTCCAAATCGTTAGAACCGTTTCTGAGATCGCTTGGATAAATAAATAAAGAAGTAAACAGAGCAATATACAAGATTAGCGCGTTTAAAGTATAAGATTATCATTGCCTACTTGTAATTAAGTATCTACGTTGTATTTAGTAGATAAATCTTGCAAATCAATCTGCCACTTTTCTCGTCATGGTAAACTGAAATTTGGAAGATTGAGTCGTTTTCTTTTTATTATTTCAAGTTTCGATGCTACAGTTACCATAAGTACTATACGTAGCTATTTTTTGATTTAAAAAAAAAGCGGTTACTTCTTATCAAAACAATGGCAAGTCGGAACAATATATGCACTTTGGACAATATGTGTAAGGAATGGAGAAGGAGATATGAATGAATAATAGTACATTATTGTACAGGCCGCCAAGTAGCGTACTGCTGAACGAGCAAGTAGAAGGCTGAGCCGCAGGCAAAGCCTTCTACACGAGTCCCGCAATCACCGTAATAAAAGTTTTATTTAAATAATGTTTATATTATTTGTTGACAGGTCTGGCGTATTTTTCGGTATCTTTGCATGGTGAATGCATACATCTACACGGCTGTAAATCCAATCCTGTATAGTTTGATGTCGAGGAAATTTTCGAGGGCATTCAAGGTAATTTTCCATTACGTTCCCACAACGAAATTTACATAGGACCTGTTCAAGTAAATACAAGCACGCTTGACCGAGAACCTAGCTATCCCATCTAATTTTAGATCCCTTAGAATGTCTAAATCAACATACGATTCTAAAATCTCAGCGAACAGAATTTTTATATGAGGAGCGAAAATATCATCTACATAAATATTATATACTTATGGGATTTCCTATATTTTCAACAATCAAAAGTTTTATAAAATCTTGCGGCATAGAGTATCCACAAATTTTCTCATTTTTTCAGGACCTACTAAAGGGGCAGAAGTCGTGGACACACAGCTACATAACTTCAACACGAATGACAGTTCAGTGCAGTGATATGCCTCTGAAGGATATGAATCTACAACACACTTAAAGGAAAACAAAAAAATAGAAATTATCAAATGAGACATGGAAATGGTAGCCGACAAGCCAACAGATACCCTATTGTACCGATGACGACATACCATATAAGTATCTAAACCTTTAAAACTCAAAAATTACTGACTGATGATCTATCAACGCAAAACTTAAACTATTTCAAACGGATCAAAATGAAATTTGGCACATATAGTCATAACTACACTGTGCCAAATTTCATTTTGTCTGCGTCATAACGCAGAAACGATTTTTGGAAACTGCAGCCACAAGGAGGTAAAAGGAGTGATGAAAATTTGCTTGCTCCAACCGAATTTGAACGCGGACGAAGTTGCGGGGAGAAACTAGTTGTTCATAACAGTTCAATTGAAAACTGTTTTACTATAATGAATAGGTAATGAATATTATTAAAAAAAATGGTAAAAGAAAAGGTGTCAATTTCGCACAACCCAGCAATTTTGAATAACTACGTATGGCTACTTTTTATCCCAGAAAAACCAAGTTTCCTGCGGGAACGCGATAAATGAATTCCACACGTACAATATAATTGCTTGGAAGTCTAAATACATTTTCATATTTGAAAATCATGTAGTTTAAATAATAATATTACATACAAACGTATTGGATTACTAATCCCCAGTTTTTGAAATCGGTAAAAACGGAAAGAAGGTAAGCGCCTTGGGTTTTTATTTCACGACAACCCCGTAAATACCTACCTACATAGAAAATCTTTTCTAGATATAGGTTCTTTTATCCATCCTATTAACCAATGGTATTTAAATGTTAATTTATTCATGATTGTACTGAGTTGTCTCAGTAATTGATAATTACCAGTGGCGGGAGTGGAGGAGATGCAAACATGTAACGTTGTGCAAAGTAAGTAGGGAAACTTTAAATAAAAGGGAGATAGTGATATAATCAACACTGAAACTACTACTACTACTACTACAGCCTATTTGCGTCCCACTGCTGGGCACAGGCCTCCTCTCATCACGAGAGGATTTGGGCTATAGTCCCCACGCGGGCCTAGTGCGGATTGGGGACTTCAACACTGAAAAGTGACGAAATATATGATAGTTTAAACCTTTCGCATAAGAAAATGTGTAACTTTAAAAATGTGGAAAAAATACGTCAGACTAAGCAAATGATGGAGATAAACGGGCCCTTAAGTAGCAAAGGAGGTTCCCTTTCTCTGACGCTTAATGTACACGCAAATATTTTCGAAAGCTGTGAAATGTCATCTACCTTTAAAAACAAAGGGTTTTGTTATCGCTGTAAATACAGACAGAACAGAAGCATTCTTCTGTTCCCCAAACGACCCTCGCGCCCCCTAATTAAGGGTTTCAATGCTGCAGGACTGTTGTTGCTTGCTGTGTCAATAAATGTGAACCTGTATAACTTATTTTATATTACCGGGAGGTTTACTGCCTTGAAAAAAGCATGCATTTAATATTTTTTAAGTCCATGCTTTGTTCAAGGCAAACTTTACCAAATTACAGTCTTCCAAACTTTTAAAATAATTAGCTTCTTCATTATTTTAAAATACTTTTAAGTGGTGTCTAGATGTCTGATCGTGATCCGTTCTTCTCATACAATAAAATAAGGCCATAATAAACAAGGTACACAACGATTTTCTTACAGTATCTATAGAGTTCGCAGACTACTAAGAGATACTTACTAATAGAGTTATTAGACGTATTTTGTGTGTCTGTTGCAGACGTCTTATCGACTGGATCATGAGATTATTCCACACGGTAATGCCCGAACTTGACGACGGGTCACGACTTCGCCGGACTTCGTGATTGGACCACGATCGATGAATAGACGAGACGACGAGATATCTATTAGAGTTTTATTTTTCAGAAATGCCGCAGTTTATAGGACAATGGAAATATTACATGTTACATATGAATTTAATATTTAAAACTGTAAGAGAAAATATAAAATCCCCACGGACATTGTATCCCCACATAACCTAGGCACTAGCAACGCATATGATCGCAAAGTGACCTCGAGATTTTTATTGTATGTCCTTACGTAAATAACTCTGTCCGCTGTTTTGGATAAGTAATCCTATTGTTGATCGAGAGAGATATCCTCCCATGTTTTTTCACAATCTGATGAAAAAATTACGGTAACGGCAGCGGTACACAAAGTTACAAAATACATCGCAAAATGGGCCCATTTCAGATTACAAATTTATCCAATGCACAGTAAATACATTCATTAATGGAATGGTAAATATAACATACTAGCTTCTGTCCACGACTTCGCCCGCGTGGAATTCGGTTATCGCGTTCCCGCGGGAACTATGCATTTTTCCGGGATAAAAATTAACCCTTTCCCGGGACCCCAACTATTTCCATGCCAAATTTCATCTCAATCGGTCCAGCGGTTGAAGCGTGAAGAGGTAACAGACAGACAGAGTTACTTTCATATTAGTATGGATACATTCCTTTGACATATCACCCCTGTAGGGGTATTCATAATATGAGTGTAGATCAAATATTGATGTGGCAGGCCATGCTAGGTCCGTCCGGGTTGGTACCACCAGCTTAACCGCTTACCTACCGCCACGTTGCTAACCCATGTGTGGTCCAATAAAGGGTTAAGATAGTCAGTGAAATTACTGGCACAGAAGCGTTCCATATTGGGCCTCAGAGTTGGCAACGCATTCGAGATGTTATGGTTTCTTAATAGGAAATCATAAGATTTCGGTATCCATGGGCCGCAGTGAACGGTTACCACCGGTTGGTCTGTGTGCTCGCTTGCCTATTACACTCACTACATAAAAAAATGCATTTGGCCAAAACACTCGTGTGATATGATATTATTATGACACCGGTTCGAATCGAATTTAAAAGTCTGCCAAAGCTGATTTTGCGGGAACGACCTTGAAAATGGCAATAAGTGTAAAAACGTACAAAATGCTTTTTTGAATAACTTTCTTTAGAGCTACGATCACCGTTTTCCTGCCAAAATGTCCGGCGGTGAACATAGACCGTTCCTACAAAAAACCATATTGACCGGTGCCCGCATACCGTGGATTCTCGTTTCTTTACTAAAAGTTATGCTGCATTCTGAGGGAGCGTTAGGGTTAGGCATCACTTACTCCTGTGTCTAAAGCTTTGGATGAAACCAATCTGACTTCCGGTCTTGCCGGAAGTACTTGTTAGAGGTAGAGGGCATAAAATGTAACAATTTTTACATGAACTCCTGTTTTAGTATTTACATTTTACGTTAATTAAAATAGGTACATTATAATTTGAAATGAGTACAAAAACAAATCTTGTGACACTGAAAGGTATAAAGAAGATCCATACTTACTAGTTGTATTTTTTTCTTGGATTGATAGAGAAAAATGGCTTTAATTTAAATTTCAGTGATTCAAGGTAGGTTAGTAGTTTTCTTGGAATAATCTTAAAAGCGCCATAAGAGCACACACATTGATGTGCAACGAAGTAATCAAACTTTGAGAAAGTTTTATTCGAGATTTTGCTTCCATTGAGCAATATGAAGTTAGAAAAACTCCAAGGTTTGAGTTTGTTGAGTCAGATCCAATTTTTATTAGAAGTTGCAAACTTTTGTATAATGTGTTGCTGATATGGTTAGGTCCCTCTTACTGATCACAAAAAGTAGTTCGTACCTACTAAAACATAGTAGGTATGTATCTTCTAAAATCTTTAACGAAAAGGTAACACAAACAGGAAGCACTTCGTATGTTTAGTTTACTAGTTCCAATGCTTATTTATTTTCTTCGAGAACATCTTTAGAAACTATTTCGCTCTAGCCGCTTGCAAAAGTTCTTCCTATAACTGAAGCTATATATATCTTCACTTCTTATGACGTAAATATTGAATCGTAAAAATACAATCTTTGAAAGGACAAATCGAACTAGAGAACGATTTATGATACACCATTCGGGAATAGTCAAACGTGACGCCACCAGAGCAGGGTTGCCATCTGTTTGTATTTATTTAGCAGGACATGTTTGGCTTTTTTGAGTTGTGTCCGGCCAAATGTTCATATGTCGGGCTTGTCCGGCGTTTGTTTGGCTTTTTGTTAGCGCCTCAAGCGAAGCAATCATCATCATCATCACTACCGTCAGTCATGTCAGTACTGATCGAAGGAAGCTGAAATTTGGCATGTAGGTTCTTTGAGGAGTGTAGGGGAACTAAAATTCCCGCGGGAACGGGAAAAAATGGGATTTAACATAAAAAAAGGTATGTCCGGCTTTATAAAGTTGTGTTTGGCTTTTAGTTGTGGACGTTGTGGTGATGTCAGGCTGTTAGAGTAAAATGTCCGGCTTTTTTCTGGGCAGAGTCCGGATTTTTCATTTTAGGAGATGGCAACCCTACTGATCAGAGGCACTGTTGAGGGGAAGCGGAGTGTGACTGCACGGTGAGATACGGAAGTGACGTCATTGTTCAGTGGAACATGAGAAATGAGAGCATTTCGTTGCGATAGAAAAAAGGACTTATAATGGCTGACTTTTATATACCATAGCGATGAAACAAATTGCATTACCTACTATTTATGATACGGCAAAGTATTCATTCTATAATAGCTTCTGCCCGCGACTTCACCCGCGTGGAATTCGGTAATCGCGTTCCCGCGAGAACTATGCGTTTTTCCGAGATAAAAAGTAGCCTATATCCTTTACCGGGATCCCAACTATCTCCGTGTGAAATTTCATCTCAATCGGTCCAGCGGTTGAAGCGTGAAGAGGCAACAGATAGACAGACAGACAGAGTTACTTTCGCATTAACAATTTTAGTATGGATTACGTAGTCTTTGTACCTAGTTTCAAAATCTCCAATTTCACTGTACTATGTTTACTACATAATATCATGAGGTAGGTAAGTAATTAATTACCTACCTTTTGTGCGCCATTTATATATTTACAAAGAAAAAAAAACCGCCCTCAAACTCCGACAGACTGCGATGTCAAATTCACTATATGATTATCATTACTTTGGGTTGGTTCATTTGACACTGACTTCGCAATCTGTCGGATGTTGACGGTCGGGTGACGGTTAAGTTTTTTTTTCGGCTACAGTTTCCATATATAAAAAGACATAATAAGTAACCCTGTATAGTCTTCGAAAATGACCAAAATCATTTATTTATTTATTTATACAATGCAACCATATACATTTTTCTTAATGTAGGAACATTAGATCTTAAATAACTAGTAAATATAGTAGAGTACACAAATACAATACAATACAATACAATATACTTTATTGAACACCACACAATCAAGGAACAGTAGACATTTTGTAATTACACAAAAAGGTATCGCATACAGCAGGCGGTCTTATCGCTCAATAGCGATCTCTACCAGACAACCTTTGGATAGTGGAGATGAAGAAAAACAAACTAGGTTGGTAGGCGGTGCTCTGTACTAAGATGTGCAGAAGAAACAAACACAAAAAGTAATAAACATACTTAAATACTTTTATATATAAACATACATAAACTGACATATAAATAGATAACAGCCAAATAAATTAAAATACGTAATCCATTATCCAAGAAAAGAAAAGCAGTACATATTCAGACAAGTGACAAATAATGCTCCTTAACCTTGTTCTTAAACACTGAAAGAGATTTAGCTAACCTAAGGTCAACAGAGTACATGGACCCTGGCAGGGTATGGCATATATTGGCAAGTATGTACCTATCTGTCTAATCATCTACATTCTAGCACATTTTGAGGAATTCCCTCATTTTCTCATGTATCCCATAATCAGAACTGAACCAAATTAATATGGCACCAACTTGGAAGTACCACCTTCCGAACAAAAAAGAATCATCGAAATCGGGTCACGTTTACTACACTCAACAGTAATGAATTTGGGTCACTGTCACTGTCACGGGGTATACAAATATTATATCATTGCTGTTGAGTGTATTTGTTTTCAGTGAACATACATAAAAAAAGATTCCAACGAATTGAGAACCTCGCCTTTTTTGAAGTCGGTTAAAAACGGATAGGGGGCGATAGTCATCATTAGTCTAATTAGTATCCTCCCAATTCTTACGGAATCACAGAACGATACAACCACGCCCAAAAATATGGAAGCGAAACAACTTTTGCTTATATACCACGGTGTTACAAGAGAACTGGGAATTTATTAAAATACCTTAACAATTTTTTTGTAATATTGGCCAAGTGCCAGGGCACGGTCTGAAACACGGCCTTTCATTACGTAGTGCCACTGCAGCCGTTAAATGTAATAACCACGTAAACTTCGTATTTTGTGAACAGCCCTTCTTTCGTAACAAATGTTTAAAAAAATATATAAATTTTTCAAAGGTTTGCGAAATAATTTTAAAGTGGGAGAGAGTGGACTCTCTCGACATACTCTTTATAAGAAATAAATTCATGCCATTTAATGCATCAGTTTCAGACATTTACTGTGTGACTTCAAACACATCCTTGACTTACCTACTTCACAAATGCGTGCAGGCTTCCTCGTGACGTTTTCCTTCACCGAAAAGCTCAGTGAAAAATTCAAATTAAAATTTCGCACATGAACAATTTCATAGGTACAAGCCGGATTCGAACCCCCAATCCTCTGCATGAGAGGCGGTAGGTCAAACTACTAGGCTACCACGGCTCCTAACAAATTATAGCACGTCACAATTTAGAAGGCGCGCTGATTAAGCAATAACAAACTCTTCGCCGCGCACCTTCTAAGTTGTGTTCTGGTATTACGTACGCTGACTTGTTTGAATGTTGACATTCTAAGTTTACCTTACTTCTTCTATGGTATTGGGTAGGTAAGATGGTAACTACTACCACTGGGAACTACCAGCGGCATATAATAACCGGCCATTTACGAAAAAACATTCAAATCGAGCAATAACTGATGTCGTATCTAAAGGCAAAAAACTTAGCTAAATGACCTCGTCTATGTAGTGTAGGAACCTGTCTGTAGACGAAAGTTGACGTTCCGTATTTGAATTTTCCTCGAATTTTCATATCGATTTGGAACACAGCTTACATACAAGGTATTTTATTAACTTAAGAGTTTTTCACCTATTTTAATGTTTTGTACAAATCGTATTCCCACTGAAATATACTCGTAGTCTTATATTCTATTTTTGTTTTAATGCGTAAGTGTGGCATTAGACTCAGGCAGGCATGCTCCTTGGTCCGCTCAATTAAACCTTTTGTCTGGGACTGCCGCTAATGCGGTAATGCATGTTCTAGATGAAGCGTCTTCATGGATGATTTCCTTCGAAGTATGGAGGGTTGAAGTAAAGGAGCGCAATCTTTATGGTTCCAAAAGTGGACACCAAATCCGGTAGATTGGGGGCGCTGCGGTCGCCACTCCAGTCAAGCCACCTAGGCAGATAGTCTGCAATAGCGCCTTCAGATGGCGCTGCTGAGGCGAAAACGCAGCGAACACGGTTATTGTGAGGAAAGTGTGTTTTGTTTTGTTGCTTATCACATCCGCTGCCGTTTTCAACTGTTCGCCATATAAGATTGCGCTCCTTACCAAGACACATTCCACACTCCATACTTCGAGGGTTTTTTATATGATGCGAAGATGGACAGTTTTGAGCGTTTCGACGTATTTTTTTTGTTTTTACAACGCTTTTGTTAGTTCGTCGTGTAACTAACTAACAACGTACACTATGTAAGGAATCTTGCATGCTGAAAATTTACTCCTACTACTACAGCCTGTTTGCGTCCTACTGCTGGGCACTGGACTCCTCTCATCACGAGATGGTTTGGCCCATAGTCCCCTCCCCACGCGGGCCCAGTGCGGATTGGGGACTTCACACACACCTTTAAATTACTTCGCAGATGCGTGCAGGTTTCCTCGCGATGTTTTCCTTCACTGAGAAGCTCAGTGTTAAATTCAAATTGAATTTCGCAATAACTAAACGTAAGTAAAGTAAGTAGAGGTGCGAGCCGGAATCGAACCCCCGACCCTCTGCATGAAAGGCGGTATTTCGAATCACTACGCCACCACGGCTTAATTTAAACCACTTGTAATTATCGTATCATGATGAAACTTGGCACGTATATGTAACTTGGATGACAATGCAATAATATGGCACCACTGAGCTGATCTGATGATGGAGCTTGGAGGTGGGTACGGAAAAGTTAATGCGTTGTTTCTGTTTTTTAAACTAATAATTTTATTAGATTTCAATAGTGTAAGACTATATGATCTAGGAAACTCTTCCAGAACATCCGTTTATTTTTAGGTACTTAACTTTCGACGACAGGTTTGGCTCAGTTGGTAGTGACCCTGCCCACTGTTCCGACTGTCGCGGGTTCGAATCCCGCTCGGGGCAAATTTTGTGATATGAGCACAAATGTTTATACTCGAGTCATGGATGTTTAGTATTTATATATGTATGTAATAAGTATTTATATCATTGTCTAGCACCCATTGTACAAGCTTTGCTTACTTTGGGACTAGGTCAATTTGTGTGAAATGTCCCAAGATATTTATTTATTTATTTAAAGTGACTTCATCAGTTGACACATTAAGCCTTACAGTCTGCTTTTATGCCGTCTTAACCCTAAGGGTTTATATAACGCATTAAATCCTCTGAGGGAACGTTTTAGTAATGTCGTCGTATACAATCTAGCCCGAAGAATTGCGAACCTTAAGTGGCAGTGGGCGGGGCACATTGCTCGCAGGACCGATGGCCGATGGGGCCGGAAAGTTCTCGAGTGGCGCCCGCGAACCGGAAGACGAGCTGTCGGTAGGCCTCCAACAAGATGGAGCGACGACCTCGTGAAGGTCGCGGGAAACCGGTGGAAGCAAGTAGCACAGGACCGGTCGGAGTGGCGAGCCTTGGGGGAGGCCTATGTCCAGCAGTGGACGTCTTTCGGCTGAAATGATGATGATGATGATGATACAATCTACAGTAATTTAGACTCAGACTGGCTGTTAACTGTTAAGGCTTATTTTAATAGAAAAAGCCGTGGTGGCCCTAGTGGTTCGACCTACCGACTCTCATGCAGAGGGTCGGGGGTTCGATTCCGGCTCGCACCTCTTAGTTTACTTACGTGCGAAATTCAACTTGAATTTACCGCTGAGCTTTTCGGTGAAGGAAAACATCGTGAGGAAACCTGCACGCATCTGCGAAGTAATTCAAAGATGTGTGTGAAGTCCCCAATCCGCACTGGGCCCGCGTGGGGACTATAGCCCAAAATCCTCTCGTGATGAGAGGAGGCCTGTGCCCAGCAGTGGGATGCAAATAGGCTGTAGTAGTAGTAGTACCTAGTTAATAGAGTGAGAGTAGGCAGAAAACTACAGTTGTTGTATGAGGGAAAATTGTCATATTTTATTTCACAGTAACTTCATATCGATAAACACCATAAACCTAGCCTAGATGCCTGATTTTACCTACGAGCTCTTATGCCTCTGCATGAGAGTTCGTAGTCAGGTAAGGAATTCAAACGCCCGGCCTGCACTTCTAAGTTTACTTAATAATTATATGCGACATTCAATTCCTATTTACCACTGAGATTTTATGTAAAGGAAAACATCATTCAAGTGTGTCCCTAATGCAGTGGGACGTAAACAGGCTGCTGTGGTTTGTCGGTAAGTTGTACATATAATAAACACGCGTATGAAAGGTACTTATATTAAGGCCCTTCCCTGACCCAGCATCGTCAAATTGCTCATTTAAGATCATACTTTTCTAAGAAATGTTAAAAGTTAAAAATATAAAAAAAACATATGTTATATTTGATTATATCATCCCTACATTGACAGCTTTCGATACACGTTTCACGAAACTTCGCTCGATACAATTTAATTCCAAAGTAACCTCTAACTCGGACCGCTAATCCAACTTTACTCCAGTTTATTATATCAAACAGTGTAAAACTAATTATAACACAAAAAATATCCATATTATATGCATACATCGACAGCTTTATAAATGCCATTTTTTTAGACGGTATTTTTATAGAAATTAAAACGCGTTAAATACTAACTAAATCGGGCGTTCTGTGCGTAGCGCTTTCTCTTTCACTCGTAACACGAGTGACAGTGACGGCTGAGCTGGGTCTATGAACGGCCTTAATTGATGTCTAAGATAATATTATATACCAATAAATAATTGAAGTCTAGATTAGAATTCAATTCTATAAGAATTTATCATTCAGGGCGGTGAATTCGTAAATTTCCCAGATCGCATATTTATGCGATCTGGGGCTTTACGAATTACCGCCCGTGGTTTGTCAAAAGTTTTACATCTTGCCTTGGCCAAAATGTGAGATTTTCTCTCCGCGTAACAGTGTAAGCAGAAAATCCCACTTTACGGCCAAGGGTGATGTAAAAGCTTTTTCAAACTGATTTGAAAATATATTTACTAACTAGACTTTTCCCGCCGACTTCGTCCCGCGTAGACTTAGAATCTGCGTACCCGATTATACTGTACATATAGATGGTTATAGTTGTAGAAGTATTGAAAAACTGGTCTGACCATTGGAAAACCCGTTCCCTTTGAAATATCGGGATGAAAAGTATTGTAAGTTATTCCCGGGCTCTCAAACTAACTCCATATCTAAATTTCAATCAAATCGGTCCCAGTCGTTGCGATGTGAAGGAAGGACAAACAAACAAACAAACACACACACACACACATTTATAATATTAGTATAGATAGTAACTTCATTAGTTTGGCATCTTAAACAGCAGAATGTTTTATAAAGCCCATCCATTCCATGTCATGTCACTGCGGTTGGCAGAGATCCCACAGGGACAATTTACAGGCTCTTAAACTGGCTGTCAGACCACGAAACTAGAGCCTTATTCCGTTGGGCACTTGACACGATCAAATTGATCAATCTGGATCGTTATGGAACGATTGTGCAACTTTTATTGTAAAAACTGAACTACTGCAACTACTACCACAGCCTATTTGCATCCCACTGCTGGGCACAGGCCTCCTCTCATCACGAGAGGGTTTGGGCTGTAGTCCCCACGCGGGCCCAGTGCGGATTGGGGACTTCGCACACATCTGTTACTTCGCAGATGCGTGCAGGTTTCCTCAAGATATTTTCCTTCACCGAAAAGCTCAGTGGTAAATTCAAATTGAATTTCGCACATAAGTAAACTTAGAGGTGCGAGCCGGAATCGAACCCCCGACCCTCTGCATGAGAGGCGGTAGGTCGAACCACTAGGCCACCACGGCTTCTAAACTGAACTGACTGCGCCATAAGTAGTATATTAAACGCGTTCAATACTATCTCGTCACCCCCTTACCCGCCCCATAAATCGAAAACAAAATTCTATAAAAAAAAACGCCTTCAAAGTCCGACATGGCCTGCAAAGTCGATGTAAAGTTCAGTTTATACTGAACTTTACATCGACTTTGACCTTATGGTTGTCCTAGCTTTCGGTCTGTTCACTTGATACCGACTTCGCAGGCTGCTGAGTTTGAATGCGGTTTTATTTATTATAGGGTTTAAAAAGAACACTATGGCCTTTGACATTGATACCAAAAAGAATGTGCTCCGTTATATTCTCATGGATCTACCCGCCCGAAATAAGTGTTAAATGCAATAGCAACAATAGCAATATGCAATAGAAACATGTCGCTGCTTAAGTATATATATGCAAATTTAAAGCGTCCCTTGGATATTGTTCATAAACAGAGCATTTCCTATGCCTTTCCAATGTATTCGTTGTCTTTAGTTGTACATTTCGTATTCCTAAATAATGCAGTGTTAAATCCAGAAAACCCACAGCCAGCTCTGGAGCGGCGGGTTGTGCATCGGCTGTCGAAGAAGGCGTTCTGCCTCTTCATCAACATTTTTTTATTATTGTTTTTATTTCTTGCAATAATAAAACGTAAATGGAAAATTGTCGTGCCGATCGAATAATGATGTCTAGTGCCAAACAACTAAACCCCTAAACGGCACTGCAGGGAGATGGCGTTTTGTAAATTTATCCTTGCAGTGATCCAGTGAATTAGATCTTATTAGAATTAAATATATGTAGGTACTCTGTACGAGGATAGAATGCACTCACCTCAATTCCGATCAATCAATCAATCAGTCAAATCTTTATTTATAAATTGCAAATTTACAAGTCATTACATTCCTATATTTAACAATATTTATTGTACCTACACTAATACTAATATTCAATATAAATAGTCATTAAGTATAAGTTATATTGATTTTTTTAGCCATAAACGGCTCCTCTCGTCTCAGTCATCGAGTCATCTTTGGCATTTGTACACAGTAAGTACATTACTCATTTCTATAAATGTCATTAACTTTAGTTGTGAACGAGATAAAATCCTGACTAGTAAAAAAATCATTATGTTAAGAGGTAATAGAGACACTTTTACAACGCTTTACAAATTTTATTTTAGTTAGTGTACATTATTATGTTTAAAATTATATGAATTGTTAGGTAACACCTTTATCGACAATTTCATGTGTAAACAAACGAAAAATTGTTTCTGGCTGTACATACTGGTTGACTACAATTGAAAAAAGAAATTTTAAAACTATTTATGGAGAGATAGAGACAATCTAATATAGGAAGTCCCGCACCTCCACATTTCAATACGCTTCAATGTGTTTATCATTATTTAAAAACCGGCCAAGTGCGTGTCGGGCCACGCGCAAATTATAGGGTTCCGAAGTTGACGATGCCTAGAGTACCTTTCAAGACTTATTAGCATCTAGCTAGCCTGTGGTATGACGTGCCCGCCCGACGCCCCTGTCGCTCGAGAAAAATCATTGGGTTTTGAATCATTTCATAAGTTGGTCGACTATGACTCGTAAGTTTGTACAGCCTACTTAGCTGTTATAGTTTTCCTTTCAACTACGTTATATATGCCATAACCGTGATTTTTTTCAGCCATCCAAATACCACCATTTAGCTGGCAGGGGGGGGGGGACACATGACTCTAACAAAAAATAGCACTTTAAAGCTTAATATTTCACAAACGCATCACTTAATAAAAAAATGGTTTTAACAAACCCACAATATTTTTTAAAGACCTATTCAACGATATGCCGCATCATGGGGTACGCAAGAAAAAAAAATTACATCCCCACTTTACGAGTAGGGGAGGTACCCTATAAAAAAATATATTTCAAAATTTTATTGTACCACTTTGTCAGCGTAACTAATATGTATGTTCATGCCAAATTACAGCTTTCTAGAACTAAGCATCTCTGAGTAATAGTGCGGACAGACGGACGGACATGGCGAAACTATAAGGGTTCCTTGTGGACTTCGGAACCCTAAAAAGCACTACCAACACATTCAACGCACAGTTGACGGCTTTCTCAGCACGCACACATGCGTTGAGAGTGTTGATGGTGCTTTTTAAATACTCTGAAGCGTTTTGAATTGAGGAGGTGCGGGACTTATATAGTAGATTATCTCTATTTGATAAAGGAAAAAAATAAATATAAAAAAATAGTCCTACAAAGTCGGTGTCAAATGATCCGACCCAAAGCTGATGACAATCTTATAGATAACTTGACGCCGACTTTGTAGGCTGTCGGAGTTTGAAGTCGGTTTTAATTTTTTTATGAAAAATTTTTTTTTCGGCTCCAATTTCCAAACATGGGTACAATGGGACGTAAGATTCACTAGTCTTTGAAATTGATGCCAAAAGCATACACGTGCTAACAAATTTTCAGGAGTTCCCTCATTTTCTCATGGATCCCGTCATCAGAACTGAACCAAATTAAAATGGGACCAATCCGGAGGTACCACCTTTCGATTAAAAAAAGAATCATACATACATACAAAAAAAAATTGTACAGACGAATTGAGAACCTCCTCCTTTTTTCGAAGTCGGTTAAAAACTACTCTGTAAACCACCTTCTGCTGTTTTAACATTGCTTTAAAAACATAAATCTCAAACACACTTTATGCTTTATGTAATAAGGTCGAAAAGAGTTTTTAAAACAAACTAATTTCAGTACCTATCAAGGACGAAAGCGAACTTGGCTCGCCGCGAACAGAATACCAATGGTATTTTCTCTTTTAATCAGCAAAATCTTGGTTAGGCCGCGCGGAGTGCGATCCGCGTATCTGAACAATTTATTTAGCTAATCTGGCACGTTTTGTGCGACGCAAAAAGAGAATCCTAGGGGATTGCGTTTTAAACAGGGATCAATTTTACCACGTTTTACATGCGGTGCCTTAGACTAACAACACATAGGCTATGTAGGCTAATAACGCCGGCCTTCGACTAACAACGCATAGACACCACTTTTATGCAGATTTATGCCTTTAATTTTAGTTTTTAGTTTTTTTTTCTAATGTACATATTCGACGCACAACAATTTGGAAAACCTATTGACCTAATTCAAATATGGGTGTAAAGTTCCGCATCCGCACTAGAGGCGCGTGGAGACCATAGTCCAAACCTCATGATGGTAGGATACTTGTAGTGGTAGTGGTGGTAATACACACTTTGTACGGACAGTTGTAGTCTGTCAATCAGAAATGATTATTTTTGGCTAAGTATATTATAGTCATAATTCAAACAAATGTGGGATGGAAGATCGCATCGTTACAAATGATTTAGCCTATATACCAGTGCTAATTCAAACAGCATAAAGTGGTACAAAGATGGAATATTTTTTTATAGGTAACATTCTGCTATACGTATTGTGTGAATAAATACTAGCATGCAAACATTACATTACAATTGGTCGACCATAAACTCCTATTGGCAATAGGGACGACGACAACTTTTTTTTCCTTAGTCTATCGGGAAGATTATTGAAAAGTATTGGAAACGTATTTTTTCTTTTTTCACGTAATCAAACTTATACGGAGATATATTGAGTTGAAATGTCGCGTGACGTCACGGTTAGGTACGATTTATACCTAACGGTGACGTAGTTAGCCCCCACTCTCCAACTTTAATGCGTTTTAACTTAGTCATTCTTTGTTAATTTGATAAAACAAAAAATACGTGTCTAATATTTTTTTATTACCTGACTGGCGGACTTATCAGAATTTCGATTCCTTCACCCTGTCGTCATCCATATTGGCATACTTTTGGAGCACAAGATTCGATTTCTATGCATTATTATTCTGGGATACCGGCAATTTGCTCCATCGTAAATAAGCTGAATATAGGAACGCACAGAGGCTTATGCATGAGATATTCCGAATATTGGCTTCGGGTTCAGGATGCTCCGTAAATAGGACTACATTCCTGGAAAATGTAACTACACGTCTGAATGTGATGAATTTGAAATGAACAGACATTCAGCCCAATTCTCCGCATTAGATATTACTAGGTACCTACGCGAAAACTCGACACAAAAAGCGGGGGTTCCATGGGGGTTGACATGTGTATCTGTCTGCCTGTAGCCTCGTAGTAAATTTCAAACTCACTGTTCTATGAAAAAAGTTATTAAGTATAGAAAATTAAGTATGGAGTGTGGAATGTATATAATGTAAAGTATGGATTGTGTCTTAGTAAGGAGCGCAATCTTATATGGGAAAACAGTTGAAAACGTGTCCAGCGGATTTGATAAGCAACAAAACAAAACACATTCTCCTCACAACCGTTTTCGCTGCGTTTTCGCCTCAGCAGCGCCATCTCAATGTGCTACTGCAGACTGTCCGCCTAGGTGGCTTGACGGCGTGGCGACCGCAGCGCCCCCAATCTACCCGATTTGGTGTCCACTTTTGGAACTATAAAGATTGCGCTCCTTTGACTTCAACCCTCATTGCAACCCTCCATAATCTAAAGAGCAGTCTTGATTGACAGATGTCAAATGTTATCCTAATTAAAAAAGACTGAATACGCTTTCTAGTGCCATTCTTATATCATGCTAAAATGCAAAATACTACAAATACGTATTGATGGGTATCGGTATAATATAAATGAAATAAATCGAAAGCGGTCCCTCATGGGTCGATCATTAATTGGTAACGACGTTTGGTACCGAGGCCCTTAATGGCTATCATGAAACACGTGTAACGAACGGACATAATAATGTACTAAATAACAAAGCGACGGTATCCGGATCTTCTCAGTTTTATTTAGGTGGGTGCATATTTTGTTCAGCAGATTTTGTCATCGGATGGCAAACTATCTCACAGGTCACCTGATGGTAAGTCATCACTGCGGCTCATAGGAAAGATTTCGAATGCGTTGCTGTTGTAAATACTGCTTGGTATGCTAATCAAAATTATAATTTTCTTTTTATTTTTATTTAAAAACTAGCTTTTCCCCGCAACTTCGTATGCGCAGAAATATTAAATGTAAAATCCCGTTTTTTTTTCCATTCCCGTGCGAATTTCGGAAAATTCTTTCTTAGCGTATGCCTACGTCATCACATCTACCTGCATGCCAAATTTCAGCCCGATCCGTTCAGTGGTTTGGGCTGTGCGTTGATAGATCACTATGTCAGTCAGTCAGTCAGTCAGTCACCTTTGAGTTTTATATATTTAGATTGTCATTCGATATTGTTTTCTTCTTCTTGTCAATACATTGTAAAAACAAACATCAAAACATTTTATTTTATTATTTCTTTATAAACAGAAAATTCTAACAGTTGCCAACCCTGGAACCAAGATTGAATTTATTTATTTTATTGATTTATTTATTTATTCAAAATAGCTTTTGCCCGCGACTTCGTCGGCGTGGAATTCGGTAATAGCGTTCCCGCGGGAACTATGCGTTTTTCGGGATAAAAAGTAGCCTATATGTTGACCAGTGTTATAAACTACCCGTATACCAAATTTTGTTTCAATCCGTCCAGTAATTTTCGAGTTAAATCCGGACATTATGTACATACAATACATACATTCATACAAACAATTTTTCTAAAAATCTTTATTTTGTGTTCAGTATAGTTTATACGAGTATAGTCCCTCTGTCTTGATAGTTTCTTTTAATTTTCAAGTTACAGACGCGACTTCTTCAACAGACTTTATTATTAGTCGGTAGTACTTAATAGACAATACAGGACTCTACTACTAACTACTACTTATGCCTATTTGCGTCCCACTGCTGGGCACAGGCCTCCCCACATCATGAGAGGGTTTGGGCTATCGTCCCCACGCGGGCCCAGTGCGGATTTGGGACTTATATTAATTTGGTTATGTTTGTACCTGAGGGCTCATCAATGCCTCTATGCTAGTAATTTCATCAAATTAAAATTCAATCATTTATTCAGCAAATTGGCCACATAGGGGCACTTTTACACGTCAGAAAAAGAATTTGCCAGCGCTTCCTAGACCCATTGCTTGAGGAGAAGCGCCGCAACAAACTCAAGCAGAAGGCTTTTTTCAAAATTGCCAGATAGTTACAAAATTTATATTACATGTATAAAATATACATGTAGGTACGTAATAAAAATTATTGAAGGGATGTATAGTCCCTAACTTAAACATCGGCTCATTTACCCCCTTACCGGAACACGACACTGCGACCACTGTTGTTTGGCGACAGACAAGTTAGCGGGTGAGATAGAAGTTATCTGAACGGACCCTGCATCAAATCTTACCAATAGAAAAATAGCAAATGATTTTTCACAAAATTTCCTTTACTTTAGTAAATGTTGTGAAACTGAGACATCGCTAATTCAGAGCTCAATGGGCGCGTAGCAAGGACCCTCATTTGTCTCTTTTACTGATTGTCCAGTCCAGTCCCCGTAACCGAACGTAATGGGGTGAAAATGTTGAAAAGGTTTTAAGAGCTTGATGAAGTGGCGTCCTTCCGACACAGTATAGTCCCCACGAGACTGACAAGTTGTAAATTGGGCACTCTAAAAATGCGGGTGCTCCCATGACAGCTTGTTGCTTTCCACTTCTAGAAACAGGCCTGTTTTAATTACGAGATGCCCTTACGCGAGCTCAGTGCAGATGGGGGACTTCACACGCATCGCATCCACTGAAAAAGTCACTGGTAAAAAAGAACTGAAATTTGAATTTAGCAACTGAACTGGTTTCTTTTTCAACCATTTCAAAATGCCTCGGGCCCGGTTCTTATATTGTCAAAACGCCTCGTTTTGTCTACGTAAGGTGAAAATTTGATATTTGGTCCAAAGAGAATCTGTCAATATCCAAAAAACAGAAACGGGCCTAAGTGAACGATTTTTACTTTTTATTTTCCAAATCGCATCGCAATGATTAAATATTGCTATCTCAGATATACGTAATGATAAATTACTATGAATCAGATACCTATTTCATTCATTAACTTTAAAGTTTAGATAAAGATGTACCTATTTAATAGAAAAATGTTAAATTAGTAACTGGATAGAAAAATGTATTTGAAAATGTTATCTTTATCCTACATAATAAACGCGAAAGTTTGTATATGTGGAAGGAATGGAAGTTCGATTGTTTGTTCGGAATTCTTTCACGCATAAAACACTCAAATGATTTTGATGTAGGTAGGTACTTATTATGGCTATGAGTGTACCGTTACATTTATGCCCTTGTTTCCAGGGGCCTCATTCGGGAAGCAAATCGATTTCATAGGGATTCTTAGGGAACGTCAAAAAGTCACAAAATTGGAACTGAACTTTAACTTCAATTTAAGGAGCGTGAAGTTTTGACGTTCCCTATATAATCCCTTTCCTTTCCGAATTTAGCCCCAGATTATAAAGATTATGACGTACATAGTCAAAATATGTAAACGGATTCGTTGTATTTCTGTATTTTTCCCAGTGGAATTCGGTGAAATACTCTAATGGGGGCTTGCGAGAATAACCGTAACTTAAGGGCAAAATAAACTTCAAGATAAGGGAGCTGTGTTCTTTCTTCGCGTAAACCTCAAGATTAGAGTTTTATCAGATTACGGAAATTTTGATCTAAACAAACCGTACCGCAAAATCCGATCTTTTTGGAAAAAAAAACGGTGAATACCTATTGTTGTTTCTAGCGCGTATAAATAATATTTGGAATGAACTTCCTGCCTCGATTTTCCTTTTGCGCTACATTTTGGGCTTTTCAAAAAGGGGGTCATCAAATATTTTCGAGATTGGCAGCGCAAATTGGTGAAGTTAAGTTGACTGTACTACTGTATGTACTAATTTTAATGAAGTTAAGTTGAGTGGATCAAAACCATTTGTCAATAATTAACCCACAATATCGGCGATCGATTCTAAGCATGTTTAAAGTATTTTTTTTCGGCAATGTCAAAAACCAATAAAATATTTAAGTAAGGATCGGAGGTTCGTTTCCGGCTCGCACCTCTAAGTTTACTTATGTGCGAAATTCAATTTGAATTTACCATTGAGCTTTTCGGTGAAGGAAAACATCGTGAGGAAACCTGCACGCATCTGCGAAGTAATTCAAAGATGTGTGTGAAATCCCCAATCCGCACTGGGCTTGCGTGGGGACTATAGCCCAAACCCTCTCGTGATGAGAGGAGGCCTGTGCCCAGCAGTGGGACGCAAATAGGCTGTAGTAGTAGTACGAGTAGTAGTGATATTGTGTTGACAATACACCGTCATAATAGTTACGTGTTACTTTAATTACCTACTAATGTATTCAAAGACGGGTAACCCAAGAACTTTTTATTATTATTGTTTTTTTTATTAAAAATGTTACAGCGAGCAAAGCCTAGTTTTATCCCATGTATTCTTTTTCTGTCAGCTTTTTGCTGTCAGATTCGTTAATCTCAGTTTAGTTGCAATAATACAAATGGTTAAAAACCAGCAAATCACAAATGTTTAAGTTAAAAGTCACTATTCATAGGTTATGCTTTCTGTATATATACACACACACTACGCAAATAATAATAATAATAACGGCGTAGGGATGTGACGACCCCATCGCCCACCGGGTGTTGTACCACCGGTGCAGTCAGTCAGCGCAGGGCGGCCTGTGGCGGGCCGATGGTGAGCGGCGACACCTCGCACCCGAGACTCCTGGGGGCACACACACACATGCGCTATACACACATACACACAGTTACACACATCCCCCGCCTCTGAATTGCCTTAGTAGTAGTAGAATGGCCGCCCAGATTGGAGCGCAAGAGCTATATGCTTGAAAGGGTGGAAGTGCTCAATCTGCGTAATAACGGGGAAACCCGCTCCGGGTGCGCACGAGGCGCGACCCGCGATGGCGAAACCGGTGCACACCTCTCCACACCCTTACCTGCTTACATCAGTGTTGCTCCCTCGCCACCCGTGCGGTAGCCTGTATAGGGGGCCCACGAAGGCTAGCCTCTTGGATAGTGCGTAAGCGGCGAGTCACCGTCTGCCTTGCTTTCGATTTGTGAGATATTGATCGGGCAGATGTCCGTTATCTCACTCCATAGCCCGATTTTCCAGTCCACAACTCCCATCCACATAGCCCACTCCAAGTCTCTTCCTTCCTTAGCAATAGTTTGGCAACTGGGGAGGGCTGTCCGTCAGTACAGCCTCATGTTGTATTGGGAGGACAGATCTCCACAGTTGCGGCCATCTCACATTTCTAGTAAAAGGTACCAAAAGCCTCTTCATGTTGGCTTCGGCCCCATGAATGCGAATGACCGGGTCCCCATGGGCCCGTGACATGAAAATGTACCAATAATAATAATAATAATAATACATTCTATCTAAAACCAATTTTAAGGAACGTCGCACATCAAAACGATATTGGAAAAACATAATACTCGTAGTAATAATGACAGCAGTCGTTCGCTGTTTACGAGGTCAAAACAGCAGTTTTCCTTATGTGATGGCAAAAATAGTGCGAATTTGTTACAAAGATATTCATTTTATTCTTTACACCAACTATTTTTGCTACGTAAGATGTTAGAAGCCGAGATATACTTAGGTATTTCTGTGTAAAAAGTGATTTAGGAGCTATTCCCATGCAGAAGGAGTTCAAATTGCTGCACGTTTGTACCAGCCTGCTGTAATATTGCTTTTAAAACTAGCTTCTTCCCGCGACTGCGTCCGCATAGAATTTGGATCTAGCGTTCCTGCGGGAATAAACAGTTTTTTTTTTTTTTGGGAAAACAATGGGCTGTAGCCCTGAACTCGAACTATATGCATTACAAATTTTATAGTGACAAAAAGATAGACAGAGGTTCTTTCGCTTGTATAATCCTATTAATATTATAAATGCGAAAGTAACTCTGTCTGTCTGTTACCTCTTCACGCTTCAACAGCTTGACCGATTTACATGAAGTTTTGCATGGAGATAGTTTGAGTCCCGGGAAAGCAAATATGCTACTCTTCATCCCAAAGAAACCCGTTGTTCCCGCGGGTACGCGATAACCGAATTCCACGCGGGCGATGTCGCGGGCAGAAGCTAGTATTAGTATAAATATGGACTAGTATGGATCAGTGTGAATAAATATTAGTATGGACGGCATTAATAGTGATGTATTAGTAATTCCAAATGATATTCAAATTACAAGCTAATAGGATAGGACATATCTGATGTGATGCAATGCAAAAGATAAAGAATAATAAATAATGGATATGTTTTAATTTTCCATATTGTAATGTTATTGTGAAGTCTAAATTTGCACGCCTATTGTTGATTAAATTAGCTCTTTGAGACTTATCTGCATTGTTTACCTATTAGAGTAATTAGTAAGTAACTCTATATTGACCAATCGATCAAGATAGAGTTACTAAGAGTTAATTATAGTTAACAGTTATTAGCTAACTATAATTAACCCTTAATTTAAGGAATGTTGCATGCTGGTATGGAAAATAAACGAATTTGTATTTTGTATTTGTATTTGTAATTTACATAATTTTGCAAAAGAGTTCATAAATTGAATTATTTTATAATTATAATTATCATCGGCCTAAAAAGTGTCTGATTTTCTCGTACAAACTTGTATTTTGAATGTTCTTTCACTCACCAAATTAAAAATAGAGAATGTAAATTCTCGGCGTTCAGGAAAAACCTGTATGTTGGTAAAACGTCCGCGACACGTGACTGAAATGAAATGTTACTATTCCCGGCGTGACACCTATTTCCTACTCAACACGTAACATTTCACAGCATTTTTCGGGCTGTGCAAGTGTTAGACGACTGCGGAAGGCGCGAGACCCGGAACAGCGCAAAGCCATAAAACGATTTCGCAATCAATCCAATCCAATCTCGTATTGCCTCTGCAATGCCAGTGTTGCTAGAGCGGTTTTTCTAAAATGCCCATGAATTTGGAATGAAAATTGAGGCGGAATAACTTCAGTATCTAGTCTAAAACACTCATTATTGACAGAAACATGTCATATTTAATAGCACCTACCTGCTACTAACATGCTTTTTCAGTTGATATTTTAAAGAAAGCAATGAGGGCTATCGCCGCATCGCGAAACTAAGTATGTATTTGCCGCTAGACTAACGCTAGTGTCGCGTGAGGCCCAGTGTTGCCAATGAAGCATATTATACGCTCGAACACTGAGGTCTCCAAAACTTTAAATGTTACAGTAACATTGACAATAACAGTAGTGTCATATTGAAAAGCCTCTCATGCAGAATAAAATATCAAGTTAATGTGATGTGTCTGAAGTCCCCAATCCGCATTGGATCTGCGTGGGGACTATATCCAAATCCTCTCTTCATGAGAGGAGGCCTGTGCCCAGAAGTGGGACGTAAATAGGCTGTTGTGGTGGTGGTGGTGGTGTTTTCCCGGATATGAGACCTATCTAGGTCGTTTTCTACTTGATAAAATCGTTTGAGCCGTTTCTGAGATCGTTTATACATATAAATAAACATGAAGATATCTATCGTGTTACTTATAAGACGTACACGTATTTTAAATCTTAATACCTCTGTATTTATATGACCTCAACTCAACGTTCAAACAAAGTTTTTGCAACGCTGCTGTCTGTATAATAGAGTATTCTTTGGGATATTTCCAAAAGTGGCAACACTGGGCTGACGCGTATCCCAGAACATGAATACATTCATGAACTTTGCAACACCCGTCTAACATAGTGGACACAGCATAGCCTTCATTGTCATTCAGGGATGATCCATTTGATGGCTAGACAGACGTGTAGGTACCTACACAAATAGGCCTAAGCACTCTGCAGTGCTATGAATGGTTGCATAGATTAGTAGTTAAGCATAATGAAATATAAGTTTTATTAATAATAAGTTACTTTAGGTTTTTTATTTCTTTATTTACTTTTAGAAAAATACATAAATTTTACAGCATTACCTACAGCGGGCTTTTGCTGAAGGTTAATTTGGTGTTATCTGTTATGTAAATTGTCGGTTTTAAGTTAAACAAATACGCCCTTTCAGTATCGTGGCCATTTTCTCAAACCCTCTCGTAACGTGAGGAGGCCTGTGCCCAGCAGTGGGACGCAAATAGGCTGTAGTAGTAGTAGTAGACATCCATTCACCATATTTTCCCGGCTGGTCCAAAAGGATGGTTAGATATGTTTTTCAAGTGTATGTATGTAGTTACATTTAATTTTGTTTTTCACACTCTGTAGCCTAAAGCCGTAACCCCATACATCGGTCCACATTCACCTCGTATCGGGATGTAGGCGGATGTAACAGCAGAAGCAGGCGAACAGCAACGTACGGCCATACTACCACAGCCGTGTGGTAGTATGGACACCGCTTATAAAAACACGATCTCGATCACAATCCGAATGAAGTGTCAATGCTTGCGTGCGAGGACCTCTGTGTGTGTGCGAAAACGTCTGTACTCTTGTAAGTAAATGTGAGTGTACCACTACGTGGGCCAACGATTCACTCACCATCTCCGGATGACGGTAAGGCGAGTTGGACACGAGTTGCGCGTGGGCTAGATTCAGGCGGGTGATTCAGTAGCCATTTTATACGTAGTACTATTAAATACTGTGTGACGCTGCCATAGAAAACGTAAGGTAAACCTAGAGACAACCTTCGTACAAATGAGCGTACGCCAGAAATAAATGTTAGATGCGATAATAGATGTCGCTGCCTAGGAGCCTGTATGAAAAATTTAAACGCCTCCTGGATATTGCTAACGTACAGAGCTTTTCCGATAGTTAGTCGTTATTTCTTGCTTAGTTTAGACCAAGTTATGAAAAGAAGAAACCTGTAACCATACTTGGAATGGATACCTAGCCGATACTGTGGATTTCATTGTCATCAAACGGTTTAATTTGCCAAGTATAGACATACTCGTAGTTTAGGGAGGGCCATATTTCATGCAAAGCACGAGCAAAGTTACTTGTTTACACGAACACGATGATATCGATGTCATTGTCAAATATATCACAGGTAGGGAGAATCCAATCTTCCATTTACGGAGCCAGATTGGAGAGACAAAGGAGTGCTATACTCTATGTTCTATTTATCTATCTATAATCTATCTATAGGTATACTAATAATAAGTCTGTAGAAGAAGTCGCGTCTGTAACTTGTAATTTTTTTTATACCTATGGTATAGGCAAACGAGCGCACAGCCCATCTGATGGTAAGTGGACACTGCGGCCCATGGACACCGAAATCCTATGATCCCCCATTAAGAAACCATAAGTTCTCGAATGCGTTGCCTACCCTGAGGCCTAAGATAGAATGCCTCTGTGCCAGAAATTTCACCGGCTGCCTTAACCCCCTACCGGAACACAACAACAGTGCGAGCACTGCTATTTGGCGACTGTATAAACAATACTTACTCAACATACACGAAATAACGATATTTAGGAAAATTGTATGTATGTCTTGGTATGGGGGTAGTTTATAACACTGGTCAACATATAGGCTACTTTTTATCCCGGAAAAACACGAGTTCCCGCGCTAACCCTAATACCGTACTCCACGCGGACGAAGTCGCGGGCAGAAGCTAGTTCATTATAAGACGAGATAAACTCATCACAACTTGGGACAATCACATCTAGAAGTAGCGTAGACAATCCTAGCTATTTTGTTATCCCATCACTGTAACACACTATCTAGTTATGTACTCGAGAATCTAATAAAAATATGATTTTATTTTCTGAAGACGTGTTAGATTTGCAATGAAGTCTGCTGCTCTTCGTGGTTCAACAACACGAATTTCGCGCCCTGTGAATTAGGTCTGTGAACTTTTCTTGCAAACTTGTTGAGACCGTTTATAGTTGAACGACCTGAGAATATCTATAGGCAAATAGTTTTTTTTTTTGTTTTGTAGATCTTGACAGTCGCAATTTCGTATTTTTTTTCACAATTACGTACTAATAAGTTTTGCCACAGCTTATGATTATGTGAAACTATATACTTAGGTACCATCGAAATTCAGAAATTATTAAAAAATATTTTGTCTTATTCAAAAGCATTCAGTGCCAACGTCCCAGATTTTCATAGAAAATGGGCTTGAGTTTAGGCGATGAATGAAGTAATTTTATATACGTATACAGTTAATCATATTTTTTTTTTTTTTTTTATATCTTGGGACATTTCACACACATATTGACCTAGCCCCAAACTAAGCAAAGCTTGTACTATGGGTGCTAGACAACGATATAAATACTTATATAGAGAAATACATACATATATAAATACTAAACATCCATGACTCGAGTACAAACATTCGTGTTCATCACACAAAGTTTGCCCCGAGCGGGACTCGAACCCGCGACCTTCGGAACAGAAGGCAGGGTCACTACCAACTGGACCAATCCGGCCGTCGATTTAACTTTTAGTTGTGTATTACGTGTTTGTCGTAACATCAAAATGTAATCTCGTTGTTGATCTTGTCTTTATACACTTGGATTAACTTCACTTCTTATTCGTATTCAAAGACTGTTTGTACACCAAAAACCTTTTATAAATATTGTTGTTTCTTTTTTACAGTCTACGAAACCACGAAATACTAGTCTAGCTTTATTACTCGACTGCGCTAGAAGGAGGGTTATGTTTTTCAAGAGTATGTATGTATATTTCTTTGGCACGCTCTGGAGCCTAAATGGCTTAATGGATTTTAGCATGCGAGATGTCGTTAGATTCGTCTTAATTGTGAGAGTGACACTGGGTATATCAAATTCCAAAAAATAAAAATGGCAGTCTTTTGGAGGTTTCGTGGATATAGGAACCGGGCCTAAGACGAATCTAATGACACCTCGCAAGCTAAAATCCATTAAGCCGTTTAGGCTACAGAGCGTGCCAAAGAAATATACATACATACATACATACATACATACATACGCTCGAAAAACATGACCCACCTTCTGTCGCAGTCGGGTAATAAAGGGTTTAATGAACGGGTTATAAAAATATACAATGTGCCATCAAAAGTTTGTTTGCAGTCGAATATATTATTTTTTCAAAAATCGAGTTATCTCATGTACTTAAGTATCGTTAGCTTTTAGTTGTCAGTTTCGTTACAATAATTATCGATTTCGCTTATCAGTTTAGTTGCAAAATTCAAAAGGTACGACACAACTTAAAAGGCGCGCGGCGAAGCACTTAAGCCATTGACGCAGAGTATATTATTGCTTAATCCGCGCGCCTTCTAACTTGTGTTTTGCTATACAAATTTTCTGCAATTGGGTGAATTTGTTAATAAGCACATACGAAAAGAAAGTTCGAAATTCCGATATAGTTTCGGAGGAACGTAAGTAAACTGTATTTGTTAAAACATAACTTGTCAAACGATAGTGATAAAATACAATAATATAAGGTAACAAAGCAACAATGTACTGATATTATATCGCAATTTATCTACAGGTAAACTTTACTTGGAAGGTTTTTCTCACGAAATAAATATGTAGGTATTTTCAATTTTTCATTTTACGTGCAACTTTTTAACTTAAAAATCTTTTTAAATTTAAGATTATAGTTAAGTACTCAATCAATGTAATTAAAGTTTTCACTGAAATAAACAGTCAAAAATTTTTTTTTAAGTAGGTCCACTATTTTTAAGTAGCGAGGAAAATGTTGAACGATAAATTATCTTTATCTTTAAAAAATAGGGGTGTTAGAAGTTTGAAGCATGACTTTGTGTGTATATCTGTTGGAAATCCTCAACACATGAATTATTTGATTAGATTTCGATTGAAATTATGCTTGGATTTCTTCCTACCTTTTTTATACCAATGGTATAGGCAAACGAGCGCACAGCCCACCTGATGGTAAGTGGTCACTGCGTCCCATGGACACCGAAATCCTATGATCCCCCATAAGAAACCATAAGATCTCGAATGCGTTGCCTACCCTGAGGCCTAAGATGGAATGCCTCTGTGCCAGAAATTGGGAATCATAAAATTTTTGCTAATTACTTATATTTCACGCCAGCAAAAGCCACGAACATCATTATGTCGTTCGTAAAACTGATAAAACAGACATATACCTACATTATACATCGTCGAAGGCTTTATCTAAAAC
>OZ020281.1:4084378-4130600 GCA_963971205.1 Aethes cnicana
CTAAAACAATAACCGTTAAATGCCTATTATCTAATGGTTTATCTCACTAGCAATAAACGTGATACTCCCCGTTACGACTTAGGTTTGGGAATAACTTATAGGGAAGACAATGAATAATATAATTATAGGTACTTGGTCTGCAGTTTTTTGTCAGATTTCTGTATTTTTATTATAACTAACTCTAGTGTTGAAGCTAGATTTCAATTCATTGTCCCACACCAGTCGTTATGTTTGCATTCAAATGCATGGAAATAAAAAAGTTTGGTACATCAAAATCGTACGTTTGAGTGTTTTATGCGTGAAATAATTCCGAACAAACAATCGCACTTCCACTCCTTATTAGGATAAAGATAAGATTTTCAAATATATTTCTCTATTCAGTTACTAATTTAACATGTTTCTATTAAATAGGTACATCTTTAAGCCGTGGTGGCCTAGTGGTTCGACCTACCGCCTCTCATGCCGAGGAACGGGGGTTCGATTCCGGCTCGCACCTGTTTACTTACGTGCGAAATTCAATTCGAATTTACCATGAGCTTTTTGGAGAAGGAAAACATCGTGAGGAAACCTGCGCATCTGCGAAGTAATGCAAAGATGTGTGTAAAGTCCCCAATCCGCAATGGGCCCGCGTGGGGACTATTATAGCCCAAACCCTCTCATGATGAGGGGAGGCCTGTGCCCAGCAGTGGGACGCAAATCGGCTGTAGTAGTAGCATGAAAAATGCGATGAAAAGTGTTCAACCGATATCAAGCCGATATCACTTCCATAATCCTAAAAATCCAACACTTCTGACAGAGACAACGTGAACGCTAGAATTTATCAACGTTATTGCAAACACACCTTTTTACGACTTTTTTTAATGAGGTCTGACTGTCTGTTGTATGCATACTTCTGTTCCAAATTGATGTGGAAATTCAAGGAAAATTCAAATATGGAACGTCAACTTTCGTAACAGAGAGGTTACTATACTACATAGGCGAGATACCAAATTTCATCCAGATCGGTCAAACGGTTGAAGCGTGAAGAGGTAACAGACAGACAGACAGACAGACAGAGTTACTTTCGCATTTATAATATTAATATGGATATCGATAAATAAGGTAGTTTGTTAGGTTTCAAACTGACCTCTACACTAAGGCCTCAGTAAGCTGAAACACCTATGATACGCGTTGTTACTAAATAAGCTATTAGTTCTTTATGTCGCATGTCGTGCGTTCCGTTGCAGGTCTCTCTCACTCGCCCAAGGTCACAAATTCAAATTCAATCATTTATTCAGCAAATTGGCCACATACTCACTTTTACACGTCAGAAAAAGAATTTACCAGCGCTTCCTAGACCCATTGCTTGAGAAGAAGCGCCGCAACAAACTCAAGCAGAAGGCCTTTTTTCAAAATTTCCACATGGTTACAAAATTTAAATTTACATTACATGTATAAAATACTTAAATCTAAGATCTTAGAGATGTATAGTCTCCAAGGGTCCAGAAAAAAATATATTATGGAGATGGCCTCCATTGTCAAATAAATATAAATTCAATAGATGTCGACATTCTCAAAATGTCAATAAATAATGAAATACATCATGTAAGTATAAAAGAGTTCATTAATAATTCATGTCAATAAGAACATGATGAGATCTCTCGCTTAAAATGTTTGACTTAGTAAATAGTAATATATTTAAAGCTAATGATTATTTTTAAACGTCCTTGCAAGCATGAACAGACCGGACCCCACAGATAGCACCCGTTCACGAGCGTGTTGATTTTCCTCCAGTTTTTTCCTGTTTTCCTAGTGATTAATTTTATCGTTGATAGGTAATTTACTAAATCGCGAAAATGTTTTTTTTTAAATTATTTACGCGATTTAGGATATTTTCAATGATAAAGTTTAATAACTGAGAATTCAGAGAAGGAAGGGAAAGTATGGGTAAATCATTTTAGAAAACTTACACATATTTTGATTGACAAATAAAAAAATATGGTTATTTCGCAACATTTATTTTATTACAATACTCCTCATAGGTACAACCCTTGCGCATTCGTGCGATGACGCGCTTGCACGTGAGTCGCGCGGCGGACAACACAATCTCGACTCTTTGTGCGCGTACTTATGGTACATTTCTTCTCGCTGCGAACAGTAGATATTATTATTAAGATTTTGTAGGCTATAATAGCGTAGGTATTTTCGCTTTTGTACGGGAGTGAAGTATCTGTTACGTAGTAACTATTTATTAATCTGTGGTATTAGCTCGTTATCCCAATTTGCCTTCGCGAACACATTTGTTCCGTAGGCCGAAATTTATGGCTGGTGAAAACATTGCGCACTGAAGCAACCGAGCGAGATACTTTACTGTGATAAATGGACGCCATTCACATTTTACCTACTAGCTTAAAATTAACAACTTTAAAAAACTTTAGCGGAAAAGTTAAGCCGAACTCGAGGTCAAAGTTTTTAATGATATTTAAAAATGGTGTTTTTTTCTCAAAGGAGTTGTTTCGTAGGCTTCTTTGCCCAAATTTAACAGTACTTTTTACATGACTACAGTTACTAAACGCCAGACAGATAACTGTCTCTTGGTGTGCTAACCTTGTTTGTGTAAATTGTTAAGTTTTAGAGCGGTTTTACTGTCAACTATGAACGCATGAAGTTAAAAACCTACGTGAAATTTAACTGTAGGTTCTACGTGCCTATTTGCGCTCATAAAAAATGGTGTCACCGTGAAATGCGCCTTAAAATAAAACGAACATATAGCATTGTATGTAGGTTACATAGGGAAAGGGAGATTGATTCCCTATCCCTGCGCAAATTGAACCTTAAATCTTGCTGCTTTAAGTGCGTTGCAATTCCCTACCCCTGGGTAGGGAATTTCCCCTATACCCTAATGTAACGTTTCGAATAGAGCCCCAGTTCTCTTTGTTCAAAATAATTGTGTATGTGTGACAACCTTTAATTAGCTAAAACTATCTGTGTGTTGTATTTGTTACTGTTTCGTGTACGTGATATGAAGTACCTAATGTATTTTCAGTTGGCAGTCTTTAAATAAGTAAATAAATTGAAAGCTACAGCGAAAATTTATCCTCCCTTCATTATGTTGCAAGCACGTACAAAATTTTAAAGTACCTATTCATTTGTTGGTAAAAGTATAACGGGTCCAGCAAAACGTTGTGACGATATTTTACCCGCGGTGTCGATTCTAAGCATGTTTTGTAGGTTTTTATTTTTTCCGAGTTAGTAAAAAAAATGTATGGCCCACTATTGGATTGATAGTGTGAGCGACACCTGAATACCATAAATTTTTTTAGCAACTCAGAAAAATCTAAAAACCTAAAAACATGCTTAGAATTGATAGTGTGATGTATTGATACCTTCCCGCCGCGGTGACCGGACAGTAAGTATATTCCATAGAGAAACCGGTCAGAATAAAGGCACGTATTTGCCACCATAATATTTTAGTGCACAGTTTAGGTTCCATTTGTATAGAGTCACCTGTGTACTACGGTCTAGTTTTCTCGGGTCACGTAAAGGTAAACTTCTTTGCCCTACATCATTACAACTACAAGACGGGTTTGTTGTGATTTTGTACTTACCCCCAAAGTTCTTGTGACCTCTTCAATAATAATTAAACCGTTAGTTACTGAAACCCTAATTTCAGAGTTCACATGGAACCTTTGTCCTTTAACTTTCTCTCAGTGAGAACTTATGTAGGTACCTACCTACGTATTATGGTATAGAGCTGTTTAAACTGAAATGATAAATTACTTTGATTAATGAATCATCATTAACACAACAATCATCAGATTTCTCGTGTAAAAAAAAAGATTTTTATTTAAGACTAGCCTCTGCCCGCGACTCCGTCCGCGTGGAATTCGGTTATTTCGCTCCCACGGGAACTATGCGTTTTTCCGGGATAAAAAGCAGCCTATGTTCATTACCGGGACCCCTACTATCTCCATGCCAAATTTCATGTAAATCGGTCAAGAGGTTGAAGCGTGAAGAGGCAACAGACAGACGGACGGACAGAGTTACTTTCACATTTATAATATCATTAGCTCCTGCCCGCGACTTCGCCTGCGTGGAATTCGGTTACCGCGCTCCCGCGGGAACTATGCGCTTTTCCGGGATAAAATGTAGCGTTTGGTCCTTTCCCTGGACCCCAACTATCTCCATGCCAAATTTCGTCTCAATCGGTCCAGCGGTTGAACCGTGAAGAGGTAACAGACAGACAGACAAACAGAGTTACTTTCGCATTTATACATTAACTACCTTCTGCCCGCGACTTCGCCCACGTGGAATTCAGTTATCTTGTTCCCGCGGGAACTATGCGTTTTTCTGGGATAAAAAGCATCCTATGTCCTTTCCCGGGACCCCTCCCATCTCTACGCCAAATTTCATGTAAATCGGTCAAGCGGTTGAAGCGTGAAGAGTTAACAGACAGACAGACAGACAGAGTTACTTTCGCATTTATAATATTAAGTATGGATATGGATTAATAATATGGATAATATGGATATGAATATACATACTATGTATGATTCAAAAGACAGACGAACAGACAGACGGTCGGACAGCGGAGTTTGTGACAATATCTATAAATTTTTCGCAATCTTCGTCAACTAATATATATATATATATATATATATATATATATATATATATATATATATATATTATACACGTGTTTCAGGTCAACTTGGAAGATAATTTAATTTTCTACAAATGTACTGAGAGACTCACGATAGAAACGAGACATTCTTACAAGACTGGTTTTGAGTACCTTTGACCTTGAATATTATTATATTGACGACAACTTTTTTTTCTTAGTCTATCAGGAAGATTATTGAAAAGTATTGGACACGTATTTTTTCTTTTTTCACGTACTTAATCAAACTTATACGGAGATATCGCACCCCCAGTACAACACCTAAGTCAAAATAAATATAAATACGCCGGTCTTCGTGGTATGCTCGGCAAATTTTTGTCGATTCAACTATATATTTTCAAGTAAATTTTGAGATTTTTTGACATACTACAGTGTTGTACTGGGGGTGCGATATATTGAGTTGAAATGTCGCGTGATGTCACGGCTAGGTAATACGATTTATACCTAACGGTGGCGTAGTTAGCCCCCACTCTCCAACTTTAATGCGTTTTAACTTAGTCATTCTTTGTTAATATGATAAAACAAAAAATACGTGTCTAATGTTTTTTTTATTACCTGACTGACGGACTAATTAGAATTTCGATTTCTTCACCCTGTCGTCATCCCTATTATAAGGAAGCTTACACCGGTAGGATAAATGTTAATCAACCTTGATTGTTGCATGCTGTAACGCAGCGTTATAAGGCTGGTACAGGTTTATACAACTTACAAGGCGCGGGGATTAAGCAAAAATAAACTCTGCGTCAACGGTTTAAGTTGTTCACCGCGCGCCTTCTAAGTTGTGTCGTGCTGTACATGCTTTTCCTAGAACCAAATATGATTTACCAAGTAATCATGTTGTTTACTAACGTCCACGTGAGTGTTACGAACTTATTGCTTTTCCCGTTAGTTATATTTGCCTCCGGCAGAAAAAACAAGCGTTACGGGAAAACTTTGAACGCACGAAATGTATTCGATAACGAAATTAATTTCCTTTCCCTTTTGGATTACTTTACTAATAAATAAAACTAATCATGTTTACGAGGGTCTTAAGATTTCAATTTGTTCTGCTGCGAGGTCTTAATTTAATTGAATTTGGTTATTGCGACTTATTTGCGACGATCAGTTTAGTCTGTAATCCATAGGTATAGTTCTGTTAATTATTTAAATACTTACCTACTTACACTCACAGGGAAAATCGGGATTTGAACCATGCATGAGAAGCGGTTGGCCAAACCACATAATCTGGCTGAAACAAATACCTACCTAACCAACATCACCACTACCACCACTAACTACAGCCTATTTACGTCCCACTGCTGTGCACAGGCCTCCTCTCATCACGAGAGGATTTGGGCTTTAGTCCCCACGCGGGGCCGGAGCGGATTGGGGGCTACACCAACTCACGCTGTTTTCCTTCATGAAGCTCAGTGGTAAATTCAAATTTAATTTCGCATATATAAAAGAAAACTTAGTGGTGCGAGCCGGGATCGAAACCGTGTAGCCGTGTTGGTGGCCAAGTGGTTCGACTTACCGTCGCTCATGCAGAGGGTCGGGGGATCGATCCCGGCTCGCACCTCTAAACATATAACAATCTAAGTACTTTTATTCTGCTACGGGCGGTTGAAATGGGACTCAATTTAAGCATAAATAATACTTACCTAGCACCAAACGCAAATGTCTAAGAAATAACGAAATGGAATAAAACGATTATTCAAGAACAGATGTTTAATGCAAAGTGAAAATTATAATCATTTTCTCTGTAACAAAAGATTGCTAATAATAATATTTAATAGCCATTTTCTCTGTAACAAAAGATTGCTAATTGATTGTTGTGATTGCTGAAAATCCTAAGTTGTGTTTATTCGGCAAGAGGCAGCGGAAATTAATTCCAATACTTTTTGCAAACAGGATTTTTACTAATTAAGCGACTAAGGCAGCAGTTAAGCCACTTGAAATTTTATTATTAAATATGTTTGAAATTTAACTTATTAGTAACTAGCTTCTGCCCGCGACTTCGCCCGCGTGGAATTAGATTATCGTGTTCCCGCGGGAACTATGCGTTTTTCCGGGATAAAAAGTAGCCTAAGTCCTTTCTCGGGACCCCAACTATCTCTATGCCAAAGTTCATCCAAATCGGTCCAGCGGTTGAAGCGTGAAGAGGTATCAGTCAAACAGAGTTACTTTCGCATTTATAATATTAGTATGGATATGGATTGCACATCCTAAGACTCCTTATCGTATCTTCAACGTAGGCTAAACACATCACAGTGATAAAAATTTGGCAGGCGATGCCACCTGCAAATTTTTCATCAGATGAATGAACATTGTGCGCGATAGTATCTATCACATAAAAGTGAAATTTCCCTATTTCCAAATCACACGCCTCACGCGTATCCGGGCAACCATCGGAGCCCCGGCCAATAGCCATTTCAGCTTGATTATTTCCCTAAGTAAGTAAATGCGGCATTCCGCTTCGCACTACTGCCTGTGAAAACCCTCTATTTGACTGCGAGCGTCTGAATCAGGGGAGATAAAATTTTAAGACAACGCAGGGGCCCGCCACGAAATATGTTTCGGGGAATTGTTATCCCCTTCGATAAGTCTTAAATGTTTCGATAATTATTATTATGTGGCTTTCAGAATTCGGCTTATTTATAAGACAAAAACTAAGTCAGCACAGTTATTGGCTTACAGTTAGATTTTTCAACTGTTTTTCGGTATATCTTTAAATAGGTTATTTCTTTCGTACTTACATAATCTCCTTTATACAACAATAAATCAAGACAGATACTGAATTTGCGCTCTAGAAAATTGCGAACAATATCAAACTGTAAATCAACAATTTAAAATCTTTAAGTCCATTCAATTGGACACATTTCTATGTGCAATGCACTTCATTGATACCTACATAGCTTGAATTCTTAACTGCTTCGCTTTATAAGACAAGGCGACATAAACAAAGGCAAGCTCCCTGGCATTGCCGACGATCGTAAATTGTACAACATGCCACGCGTACGGTCTTGGAATGCTATTCCATATCTTGCAATCACTTGCATGTAAGCTCTACAACTACATATTTGCCGTTAGATAAAATTCTCTGTGAATGCCACTAAAATATATTTACTTACTGTTGTGTGTGGTGAAATAACGTTGCGTTTGCAAAGGCAAAGGAAAACAACTATATAAGGGTGCCTCTCCACAATAATTATTTTCAATGGTCACTATCAAAAACAGAAGCCGAATTTTCTTTAATAAATAAATTGGTAAATGGAAGATAACGGTTGGTTTCACAGCTAACGCAGTCATGAGAATGCCACATTACCTTTCTTCTCTGACATGCGTGCTTCGTTGATCTTTTAATTATTATGCATTGAAATCAAATTGGTTCTAAAGGCATTACTAAATAGGGATGACGAACGATAGGGTGAAGAAATCGAAATTCTAATTAGTCCGTCAGTCAGGTAATAAAAAAATATTAGACACGTATTTTTTGTTTTATCAAATTAAAAAAGAATGACTAAGTTAAAACGCATTAAAGTTGGAGAGTGGGGGCTAACTACTTCTCCGTTAGGTATAAATCGTACCTAACCGTGACGTCACGCGACATTTCAGCTCAATATATCTCCGTATAAGTTTGATTACGTGAAAAAAGAAAAAATACGTGTCCAATACTTTTCAATAATCTTCCTGATAGACTAAAGAAAAAGAGTTGTCGTCATCCCTATTCTGATTCAGCCTTATCAACACGCAAAGTGTATTTCTAAACAATTTACAACTAATATTATAACTAGAACTCTTTTTTGAAATCCTCTTATTACACAGAGACTTCGGGTTGTAAGTTGTAAGTAAACTGTTAAGAAATAAAATATGCTTTGCGTTTGGCTCGCCATCTAGCTTCAAGTAGCGGTAGCAACTGCTAAACGGTCGGGTAATCGGGGTTCAGCCACTGGACGCTAGATGTCGATCTAGTGTTAACTCGGGTTTCGTACGTACTACGCTCTGCCACTCTTCTTGTATAATTTCTCTATGATTAGGCAATATATTAATTTGCTTTCAATACCTAGTAAAACACAAAGTAATAATGTTGTACTGAAAATACTCAAGATGTCCAATCCACGCCGATTATGTGTAGGTGGCCTAAATAATCATCTTCAAAGTGATGCATCCAATTTTAAGCCTTGTTGAAACGGGATAGGTGTAAATGTGGAAATGTATCTTCGTGACTTTTATTCCAAAATGCCACCGCTGCATTTCATTGCATCAGCGGATTAATTGTGAATGCCACTTGCTTTGGATGTCGATTCAAGGTGTATTTTTTGTTCTTCACGAAATGGAAAGTTGAATCATAAGGTTGAATTTTGTAAAGAACAAACGTGACATTGTGAATCAAGATCCAAACCAAGTGGCATTCACAACTAACCCGCAGGTCACGTACATGCAGAGTGGCGTGATTTCCTCAACTCATTCTCGTCTGAAAGAGAACCTTAGGGATCGTATTTTTAACCTTATTTTGTTTAAAATAGAGCCCAAAAATAAACTAGGAGTTTCTTACTGAAGTCCGCTAAATGTTAAAGAAAATAAATACGCGACATTTGTTTTACTAAAGGAGTACATAAAACATATTGTCGATGCTCCACACGGGTAGAGCAAGTAAGTATATAATACGTACACCTCATGAATCTCTTACTACTACTACAGCCTATTTGCGTCCTACTGCTGGGCACATGACAGGCCTCCTCTCATCACGAGAGGGTTTGGATTATAGTCCCCACGCGGGCCCAGTGCGGATTTTGGATTTCTCACACATCTTTGAATTACTTCGTAGATGCGTGCAGGTTTCCTCACGATGTTTTCCTTCACCGAAAAGCTCAGTAGTCAATTCAAATTGAATTTCGCACATAAAGTAAACTTAGAGGCGAGAGGAGGCTTAGAGCCGGAATCGAACCCCGACCCTCTGCATGAGAGGCGGTAGGTCGAACCACTAAGCCACCACGGCTGCTGCTCTGCATGAGAGCTAACCTCCACCTTGCCTTGCATTTGTTGACTACTTACCAGAAAGCGGATCAAGACTTGAGCTGTGCTGCGGTCTCTACAACGGTACCAAGTTGACTACTGGTATAACCAAGTATCTTTACAAAACCGCCACCCTATATCCGTTCGACTACAGGCACCTACCAGAGCACGAAGCCTGTTCCACTGCAGCGGGGAGTAAGAAAAGGAGATGGCATCTCCTCAAAACTGTTCACCGCTGCAATGTAAGATGCTTTCAAGGTTCACATTACTCACCTTCGATTTTCCGACGACATTGTAGTCATGGCTTAGACCAGGGAGGACCTCAGTGCTATGCTCGCTGACCGCAGCAGAGGCTCCGATCGAATTAGTCTTAAAATGAACATGGACAAGATGAAAATTAAACACAATGTCCATGTTGCGCCAACATCCAAAACAATCGGAGGCTCAGCGCTCGAAGTTGAGGACGATTATGTAATATATATGTACAAACCCAGCAGTTCAGTTAGGTAGGTATACGTGTCCACTTACTTTTCCACGATATAGTCACGAATATGTACCTAAATAACACTGTACTCCAGTACTGTGGTTAACATAAGGAATACTCAACGTTTTCTATTCCAAGAGTCAGTCATATTCCCGAAGCCACTTAACATTAAAGTCTACACAATAAAAGCCACGGGCAAACTATTCTAACTAAATAATCGCTTAAAACAACACGCTTCACTCATCAATTTAGTACTCAGGTACTATTTTTAATAGATACATACCTATTAATCTAAAGTAAATATATTAGTAGCTCAAAGGGCTATGGAGAGGGCTATGCTCGGCGTTTCTCTGAACGATCGGATCCGCAATGAGGTGATCAGGCAGAGAACGAAAGTTGTCGACATAGCCCAAAGAATAAGCTCTCTGAAGTGGCAGTGGGCCGGTCACATCGCGAGAACTGCGGATAGTCGTTGGAGTAAACGTGTTCTTGAGTGGAGACCAGGACAAGGCAAGTGAAGTGTAGGGCGCCCTGTTGCCAGGTGGAGTGACGATTTGCGCAAGGTGACCGGTGTAGATTATGGGCTGTTGATGATGATGATGATGATGACCTATTAATATAAATTATTTAACATTCATTGGCGAAGTGGCCTCGCGTCCCACACACTGGTGCAATCAATATTGTGTGAAGCAGTCACTTGCATGCTGTGTGACGATAAAATACTGCCTGCATATTGCTTTCAGTTGGCTGACAAAAGAAGAGAACATACTATTTCTGAGTTGGCAGTTTTCGGGGAGGGTTTATCCCGAAAGTTGGCAACGTTGCATATAGCTGTCAAATGTATCGCTGTTTTTAGCAATTTCTCAATATTACTAAATTAAAAAAAGAACTTATTATTCTATGGTTGAATGACATGTCTCGTTTTAGATTTGTTGGTTAGGCATTCAAATGATAAGATTTCATTAAAATGCTTGGAAAATGCGATGGAAAGTTTTCAGAATATTACTTCTATAATCCTAAAAATTTCGCGTGCCTATGATAATTGTTGCAATCCATACTTAATGTTATATTCAACCATAGAGCGATAATTCATGTTTTCATTCAGTAACATTCAGAAATTAATGAAAACAGTGAAATATTTGACAACTATTTGCGACGTTGCCAAGTTTCGGAGTAAACCCTCATAAGCCGGGTACGAAATCAATGTTTAGCGTCGCAGAGCTCATAATGACTAATAATAAATTCCGATAAGTCAATTCTATAAAAGCCGACTTTAAATACCTTTATTAAAGTCATAATGATAAACAAGAGCATCTAAACTTATGACTCCTTCCCTCCACAACAATATCCTTAAAGCACTCTACCCGAACCCTATACGAGTACATCTCTCAGAGTTGAGACGAGGTGCGGAGAGCGATGGGCGACCGCTGGCAGTAATGACTGTTTGCCCACTTGATTGAGCCCGTATCAATTGACATTTGATTTTTTTCAACACGGTTTTTTTATTAGCTAGTTAGAAAATGGGGAAACGCTCGCGGGCAGAAGCTAGTGTATTAATATATTAATCGTGTAGTAAATCCATACTTCCATACTAATATTATAAATGCGAAAGTAACTCTGTCTGTCTGTCTGTTACCTCTTCACGTTTCAACCGCTGGGCCGATTGAGATTAAATTTGGCATGGAGATAGTAATGTTAGGGTCCCGGGAAAGGACATAGGCTACTTTTTATCCCGGAAAAACGCACAGTTCCCGCGCTAGTGCTAAATAACCTCGATAGGTTAAATAGAGTTCACGTGATATACGAAAATATGAATGTAACAATGCCAATATTACACAACAATAAACTTTAGCTTTTGTTATTTTAGAAGCCTTAAAATAAAATCGATTTGGTGTGCAAATAATACATTTTCGCGAGCTTCAGAAAGGTACAGTCGACTTCAAAGAGATGTTTACTTTTTTGGACCTTGATATAACGGAATAGGGTGGAAAAGTGTAAACATCTCTATGGCGTCGGCCGTACAAAGGGAACACTGGAAAGAGCTAGTAAATTTTCCGATTCTAAATTCAATATAATTCGAATTTAACATTCGAACTTGGGATCTCCACAATTAGGGTTGCCACCCGTATTTTATTATAAAGTATTGTACTCTATTTCGACTGCGTACGTTATATTTTACAAGACGCATAAAGTACGCAAAAATGTTTTTTTTAAGGCCGTAAAGTAAACATCGTAATTTTGTAAGCGATTATTCTAAATTCAGAGTATTTTTACATCAATAATATTGTAAATATGGAAACAAAAATTAATTATAATGCACTTTACAATGAAGTGAACCATTTAAATGTAATTAGGGAAAAACTTTGTAACAGAAGCATCACTTTCAAAGAAACATGCACTGCAGAAAAATTGCAAGCCATATTTACGGAACAACCTGATTTCCCAAATCTGTTCAATATAAGTAGTGTCACTTTTGCTGTCCGTTCCGGCAACTTCAGCATTTACAGAAAGAGTATTTTCTGTTATGAACGCGAAGTGGCGGGACAGGAATAAAGCTTCATTAAAACTAATTAAAACTTGAACTTATAGTTTACTTAAATCTTTGTTTGCTATGTTTAAAAACTATTAATGTATTTAAGAGCGACAGAAATTAGTTACTGGCTGCTAGGTGTAACAAAAAATATGTTTTTAAAAACAAAAAATAAAATACTTTATTTTTATGCTAGGCGTGAAACACGAGTTTTTTGCATGTCCCATGCTTGCAAAATAAAACTATGCTATATTCTAAAAAGAAAAAAAAATGGTTGTATTCTTTGCCATCATTTATGATGAGGCAAAGCCTTTAATTAATGATAATGAGCTATTAATACGCAAAAAAAATTATTGAAAGTCCGAAAATGCACGATTAGCATAGCTGTGAGGTATGTCACACGCGTAGTTTCGCTCAGATAAATTAATACAACTTTTTCTGTGATTGTCGTAATACATTTCTGTAAAAAGGATTTAAAAGGGCTCTTCCTGGCCTATATTACGTAGCAGAAAACCATGCAGAAACCTCATAATTTAAAAATACAGAGATCGGAGTGTGTTTGTCCTGCGCGCGAACGACTTTTATTGACTCGCAAATACCTGCTGGTAACTGATTGATTGAGCAATTTAACTCCATTTTTAAATTACTACGTTGAAGACATACTAGTTCGCGTTTAATTACCTATCGCAGTGGACCCGTAGTCTTTGCTGTAATTTAGAAAAATAGGATAGTTCGTGACACGATGTTTTTGGTCAGCCTTCAAGGTAATTTGTGTGGCCAGTAAATATTGCATATTCAACTCTTTTACAATGATGTCTATTTAAGTGTTGTATAGTTAAGATTATCGAGAGTCAATATTCCTATCGTCATTTACCTAAAGCTAATGGTTTACAGCAAAAGTGCATTTAATTTTATTCAGTCAATGTAAGTTAAATGCACTTTTGCTGTAATTTGGGTGGCGTAATTTGTGTGCCACTTTAGTCCACACAAATTACAATCGCGCCACACAAATTACATTTTAGGTTTTATTTCGACAGTATGAACATCGTATACGCTTAATTATACTTGTTATCTTTAAAAAACAACATAAAAACAATAACAGTACGTTCTATTGTATACTCTATTGAATTAGTCTGTAGAAACGCATTTTGATTTTTAATATTTTTTACATTTACACCATATGACCGATTTTTCAAGAAATATCGTGTGCTGTTTTTATAAATGCAAACAAATCAAAAAGTAAAAAAAAGTTGTAATTTGTGTGGCGCGTTTGTAATTTGTGTGCAATGAAAATTTTCGGCATCGAATTGTAGCTAAACTATTCATCACAACAGTATGCCTCTTTTTGCATTTTGTTCATACTTCCAATTTCTACTGTAATCCGTTATCAAAATTATAAAATAAGAGAAAAAAAAAATGCGCCACGAAAATTACCAAAATACGTCGTGTTCAAAAATTCACCCCTAAGTACTTTTTTAAACCTTTTAGTCAGGAAATACTTCATGTAAAGCCTGAAAAGGTGGCAACCATATCCACAATACTGCATTATTAAGGGCTTGAGATTTTTTTATTAAACTTTTAGTCTTCTTAGTACTGTGCCTATACACGGTGTTCTCCTTAATAGGAGCAAAAACAATTTTATACCTTTCACTCATCATCATCATTTCAGCCGATAGACGTCCACTGCTGGACATAGGCCTCCCCCCATGGCGCGCCACTCAGACCGGTCCTGTGCCACTCGCATCCACCGCGTTCCCGTGATCTTTACAAGGTCGTCACTCCATCTTGTTGGAGGCCTACCGACAGCTCGTCTACCGGTTCGCGGACGCCACTCCAGGACTTTCAGGCCCCATCGGCCATCAGTCCTGCGAGCAATGTGCCCCGCCCACTGCCACTTAAGGTACGCAATTCTTCGGGCTATGTCGGTGACCCCAGTTCTACTGCGGATATCTTCATTTCTGATTCTATCACGCAGAGAAACTCCGAGCATAGCCCTCTCCATTGCCCTCTGGGTGACCTTGAGCCTTCTTATGAGGCCCATCGTAAGCGCCCACGTCTCGGAACCATAAGTCATCACTGGCAACACACACTGGTCGAAGACTTTCGACTTAAGACACTTCTTCTGCAGTCTTATTTATTAGAATAGATCTACAAGATTTCGCTGCCTCTTGAGCCCGTATGAAAATTTGAAGCACGCATATAGAGTTTTTCGATGTAGCTACGCCGTTATATTAGGAGTTTTGTCAGTTCATCTATTATCTTGTCTATGGAGTATGGAATGTGTCTTGGTAAGGAGCGCAATCTAATATGGCGAAACAGTTGAAAACGATTTGATGAGCAACAAAACAAAACACACTCTCCTCACAACTGTTTTCGCTGCGTTTTCGCCTCAGCAGCGCTATCTGAAGGCGCTACTGTAGACTATCCGCCTAGCCTAGGTGGTTTGACTGGAGTGACGACCGAAGAGCCCCCAACCTACCCGATTTGGTGTCCACCTTTGGAACTATAAGGATTGCGCTCCTTTACTTCAACCCTCCATAATCTTGTCTCTAGTAACAGTTACATTTCATCCTGTACAAGGCTTCCAAGAAAATTATGAAAGTTCTATTTTCCGCTTGAATAAATAGAAAATACTGTAGCGTAAATATCGAGTGTGTCGTGAAATAGCCATGAATGTTTTCTTTCTCGTTTCACGTGGCATTCGTTTTCGGCGAAACGTTTTTTACTTAACACCTACCTTATACAGTTTCTCAGCTTTGGTTGGATGTCGGGATAATCTCGAACAGGAAAAGCGGCGTGAAAGTACAAGTAATTAATTCAAATATTTTTGTTTATATGTATAAAATTCTCGTCAACTTTGTTACTTGAAAGATGTTTCTCATATTAAACAGTTGGAACGAAATTTACATTTTTCATTTATGAGAAGGTTGTGCCTTATTTTTAGCATTAAGAGTTTTATTTATTTTTATTTATTTATATTTGGAGAACCAACAGCTTACAATAAAAAAATAGCTTAAGATAATAATGTCACGGAAAGCAAATAACAGGTTCTCACTGAGGTCGGCGATAAAGAATCACGACTAAACCGTTTGTAAGCTAAATTTATTGTAAAAACCTAAAACTAATGATCCACCACCAATAAACTTAATAATAACCTAACGATTAAACGGGTTAATATTAACCTAACTAAACTAATCTTAATACTAAAGTTGAGCGCCAGGAGGGTTTTAGAATGTTCTTCACGGATCCCTTCCAATCCGAGATGCCACCGGCTAGCGACAAATTCACGTAAATACGTATGTATGTTGTGAGAATTTTATCTCGTAACTACGCGAAGGGCATGTCCAAAGGCTAAAACAAAATTAACATTCTCATAACGGAATTGTCTTTAACCTTCCGATAGTTAATTACATCTTACTTATATTTCTAAGGTTACCCCTTCGCTGCAATAACACTCACAAAACAACTATAAAATTACTGTAAATATTTCGATAATTTCTCTTACTTTAGACACATAATTTCATAATTTTGTCACAAGTGGGTAATTTCTTCACAACCACTTTAACGAGACACGGGTTTGTTCTCTTTTAAGTAACGAGCTGGAATGATCGCATTTAGCCGTAGTCTATACATTTAAATCAGAGATACGAGCAAATATGAAAAAAGTATGGCAAAGCTGAGGCGCGAACCCTCGACCGGTCGCTCTGTTGCATTTCGCACCGACCGCTTAAGTCGCAAGGCCACTACGGCTGTTAACATAACCGACGAAATTAATGTACGCTTTCCGCTTTGCGCTGAGCTAACTTTGACGTAATTGTTGACATTCATCACAAAGTAAATCGATAAATCTCACATAAAGAATTGTTGATTGAGTAATCGCCTCAACCTTGCCGATAATGTTAAAGCGCTTGCTCGCTCGCAACATGAAAGAAATAGTTACTGGACACAAGTGGGACGCTGATGGGAGGGTTGAAGCGTAAAGGTGCTTTAGGTGTTCTGAAACCGACTTGACTGAGCAACTCTGGGCAATCAATTTTTCCACAGGTAATGCTTAAGAAATAAGATAAGTCAGCGATATCGCGACGTTTGTACAGAGGTAGCATGTGGTAGCGTCGGCACTGGGTCAGGTAGCTCACTGATTTATAATTTTGGTTTAATCGGTAGTATTCATCGGTACATCTGCATTGTGGAACACAGTATACAATAAAAGAAATTCTACTTCTACGTCTACTTCTACTTCTAGCTTAAGAATTTTAAAAACTTTTTCTGAATACGCTCTATTCGGTCGACATAACAATTATATTGGGGGTTCCATATTTGCGATGCGTATTCAAGGTTACTCCTAACTAGAGTGCAGTACAATATCTTGAAGGATTTGGCTCGGCTGAAATTAGTAGTGCTCCTCATTAGGAACCCTAAAGACTTAGAAGCTTTCTTTGTAATGTTTTCAATGTGCTTATCAAAAATCAACTTATTGTCATGCGTAACACCAAGATCCTTTACTTCTGAATCCTAATAATTTCATGTCATCTACAAAACAGAGTAACTGAGATGTATGACATCATTTATAAATAATAAGAATAATAGGGGACCTGATAAGGACCCTTGGGGAACATCACTTGGTATAGTTAGCCATTTAGAAGAGTAGTTATTCACAACTACGGCCTGCGATCTTCTGTCGATGTAAGAAGCAAACCATTTTTATTCATTCAATTGTATTTGTTCTCAATAAATAAATAAATAATAAATAAATAAATAAAATAATAATCTAAGTAGATCAATTCTTATACCGGCTTTGAGGAGCTTCTCTAAAAGTAAACAATGGTCTATCCGGTCGAACACTTTGCTGTAATCTGTATAGACAACGTCGACTTGGTCGCCATTGTCCATAGAACTCGTTATGAATTCATTGAAAAGTCCAAGGTTAGATACCGTTGAACGGCCTTTGACAAATCCGTGCTGATTGGGGTTAATGGGGTTACGGAGTGAAGTGTATAGTTAATTATAGACAATTTTTTCAAGTAACTTGGCAATTATACATAATTTGGAGATAGGTCTGTAATTTTTTACATCCGATTTAGATCCCTTTTTATGTATTGGTGTAATAAAAGCCGATTTCCAAATTTGGGGTACTGGGCATTCGGTAATTGACCTTTGAAATATTAAAGAAATTGGCACGGCTATGGTCTCAGCACATGAAATGAGTAATCGGGCTGGCAATTTATCCGGCCCTGCTGATTTGGAAGAATCTAGTTTTAAGATCAAGTGACGAACTTCGTCAACGTTTACACTGATGGAAGATATATCGGATGCTACATGGGAAGTCGAACAATCGGCTGAAGGCATTGATAAAGGGGTACAGTGGTCGAGAAAAGTAGAGTGAAAGTAAGACGCGAAAACATTACAGATAGAGTCACCAGTACATGCTACTTCATCGTCTAGAAAAACGCTGCCATATAGGACCAGAAACTCTTGGGATTTTTTTCCAGAGATTTTTCAATTGATGCTGTGTAATCTAGATAGCATTTACTTTCCAAAAGGTTAACTCTATCTCTAAGTAATTTAAATGATTCTAGATCCGCCCTATTGCCATAAATTTTATATCTACGATGTATATTTGATTTCTCTTTTATTGCTCTTATCAGGGCCGCAGAATACCAAGGCGGATACGAATTACTTTTAACTAATTTAGTAGTTATAAATAAGTTAAGTAAATTACGAATAGTATCATAGAAGTAGGTAACGCAGTCTTCCAGAGACCTTTCGGCGAATCTGGAGTCCCAGTCCGTCGAAAAGATTTCCCTATTGATCGAGTCGTAGTCACCCCTATTGTAAATATACCGAGTCCTACAGGCTGGTTTAAGAATTTTGAAGTCGACGTAGTTTAGATTAATATTTAGTGCATTGTGATGAGGAATCAGAGGCACTAGAGAATCTAAACACTCGGTAACTAGTGCACTGTCATTGGACTGTCATTGGTCTAGGATTTTGTTAAATTTATTGTGGACACCGTTGAATTGGTTTAGGCCGAGCGTGCAGATGCCATCAATAAATGAGCATTCCAAGGTACTGGTTGCACCAGTTGGTTTAAAAGAATTATCGCTTTTGGGTAGCCATTTGATTCGACTCATATTGAAATCGCCTACTATAAGTAGTTTATCCGAGTGATTTTGTAACATGACGTCATAAAGTTTATCGGTAAAATTAGAGACTTGGTCCGAGAAGGAAAACCCACCACTTTGTTCACATAAATATAAAACACACAGATGTAGTTTAATAGATTTGCGCGTAGACGTATGGTGAATATTTAAAGTTAGCCTAAAGTCTTCAGCCGAGGAGTGATAGCATGATTGGAGTGTGACCGGTATATCCCTACGAGTCGCAATAAAGACGCCGCCCCCCCGTGTCTGACCCGTCAATGCGTAATTACGATCCCTTCGCCAAACAATAAATCGGTCGTCAAATAAATCGCTATTATTAAAACCATCCGTGAGCCATGTTTCTGTAAGTATAATTATATCATAATCGCTTAGGCATAGATTACGTAAAAATATATTGGTTTTAGAACGCAACCCACGTACGTTTTGATAGTAAATCTTTAAAGAATTATTATTTGACCCGTTATCCATACCGGTCCTCGTTAAATAACAATAGATTAGTTAACATCATAATAAATAATAGTTTGATGCTGGCTAGGTAGATGTCATGCAATTGGTTCATTGCAAAGACCGGCAGGCAAATCGAACAAACATCATCAGAAATGGTATAAATTTTTATAGTCAAAAACAGACGGGTAATCTCATATAGAAACGAACAGTAAATGATGCATTTAATAGGTTGGAATGGGACAACTAATTCTAATTTACAAAATACCCATAGTTTAGCAGGTGTCCAACTCGATAAATAACTAACCATAAAATAAGATAAAGGAGCGAAATCAAAGTTCATCGATACATTGCGTTCTCCGTTAGCGCAACACAATAATAGCATATAGATACAGCGACCAAGTAAGCGTAGTAAGGTAAAAAAACCGGCCAAGTGCGTGTCGGGCCACGCGCAAATTATAGGGTTCCGAAGTTGACGATGCCCACAGTACCTTTCTAAGACTTATTAGCATCTAGCTAGCCTGTGGTATGACGTGCCCGCCCGACTCCCCTGCCGCTCGAGAAAAATCATCATTATAAGTTGGTCGACTATTACTCGTAAGTTTGTTACTACGTTATATATGCCACAACCGTGATTTTTTTCAGCCATCCAAATACCACCATTTAGCTGGCAGGGGGGGGGGGGGGACACGTGACTCTAACAAAAAATAGCACTTTAAAGCTTAATATTTCACAAACGCATCACTTAATCAAAAAATGGTTTTAACAAGCCCATAATATTTTTTTGAGACCTATTCAACGATATGCCGCACCATGGGGTATGCAAGAAAAAAAAATTACATCCTCACTTTACGAGTAGGGGAGGTACCCTATAAAAAAATATATTTCAAAATTTTATTGTACCACTTTGTCAGCATAACTAATATGCATATTCATGCCAAATTACAGCTCTCTAGACCTAAGCATCTCCGAGCAATAGTGCGGACAGACGGACGGACATGGCGAAACTATAAGGGTTCCTTATGGACTTCGGAACCCTAAAAAGGCGATGCGGCCCGAAAGCCGGTGTAGCGGACGAGCAGGTAAAAACTGATAAAAGCGCGTAGAACAAAGGCAGCCGAGCAAGTACTCAATCAGTTCAGATGTTGCGAACCATATGGCAATTGAACAATAAATTAGATCATTTAAAATTATAGTACTTAGGTAGTGCATGCAAATCAAGTACAATATTTGTTTAAACTAGATTCTAGATAGAAAATAGACTAAACGATCTTGTTTAAATCCTCTTCTGTGTTGATCATAATTACATGCGATGTGTCATTCTTCCTCACGTGAATTTTACCGTGTTTTACCCAGACGTATCGAAATCCTTTGGCGCTCGCTAGTTTCTTAGTGCTGGAGCAATTTCTTCATACTTGGTGTTAGATGATCATTTTCGTAAACTCGTTGCTGGCAACCCTGGAACCCTAAATCACTTGCTGACAAGTTTTTCTTGACGCGGGCTGCAGCTATAAATTCTTCCTTTATGTATCGGTTGATAAAGCTCACAATAATCGATTTCTCATTGGAGATATGCACCGGTATACATGAGACATAGTTTATTTGCACCTTTGGGAAGGAGTAACCGATTTGATTTGATATGACATCAATGATCCCGAACAGGTTTTCGTCCTTTCTGATCGGTACTCCTTTGATCTCAACATTGTTGAGGCGAGACCATTGATCCCTCGAGGCATGCTCGTACTCTTCTTACATCTATTATAATGAAGCTTTCCCTTATCCTATACATTATTATCTTTTTTTGAATTACCTAATTGAATGTATATTATGTAGATTTTAATTTCAGTTCCATTAATTATTGTGTTAAAGTTTACTTCTTATTCTTAGTTTAATTTCAAGTATTTCACAATGCGATACGATTGATAATGTGCAAGCTGTGTTTGCCTGTTATTGGATAGGCACCTTGTCATAATTTATGTATAAGTTTCTTTGTTTTTTCTATGGTGTTGTATCTGTTGGTGAACCTAATAAATAAAATGAATAAAATAAAAATAAAATAATCATAAGATACCTAAACTTAATACGAACACGCCCAGTTTTCCATCATACGGAATCATAATGATAATCATTTAAGAGTTTAAAGTTACCTACCGCTTGGATCATGACTATGATAGGTATAGTAAGTGTGCATAACATGATATTAGATTCTCAAAATGTAAATCAAGCTACAAAAATACAACCAATCTATTCATATGCAATATTAAGATCTTTGTCAATAACTAAACTCTACTTAAAGAAATAGAAAATTCAAACGATTTTTTAATAAAGAAGTTCACAAGGACCTCAAGCTCGTATTTTGTATGAATCTCTTCGCCTCGAAAGTTTTATCGTGGTCCAAATCCTCTCCAATAAAATAGTATCGTTCCGGTTGCACAAGCAAAATACTTGAAAACCAAAGGTAACGCTTCTTTCTCAATTGTTCCGAAACATTTTACCAACAGATAAAACGATATCGGGTATTTGTTTACGGGAGCTAATATTACCTTGCCAAGCGCAAAATTAATTTTAGAATAGAAATTAGACCCATCCTTTTGCGAGTGATAAAAGTATTTCTATTTGTAAGAGATGTATCCTAAACCAATGTATACTTAATTTTCTGTTTTGGGTTTATAATAGTCCCCTCGACTTTATAGTTTCTTTTAATTTGCAAGTTTCAGACGTGCTTTCTTCTACAGACTGGTTCAGGCCTTCCCTCATCATGAGAGGGTTTGGGCTAGACCCTACGCGGGCCCAGTGCGGATTGGAGACTTAACACACATCTTTGAATAACTTCGCAGATGCGTACAGGTTTCCTCACGATGTTTTCCTTCACCGAAAAGCTCATGGTAAATTCAAATTGAATTTCGGACGTAAGTAAAGTTAGAGGCGGGAGCCGGAATCGAACCCCCGACCCACGACATGAGAGGCGGTGGGTCGAACCACTAGGCCACCACGGCTTTTAACCAATGCACGTCTCCGAAACTATTCAAAAAGGTTTTGATTGTTGGCCTACCAATGACATAAAAAAATAAATATAAAATCAACATAATTATTCGCAGAAGTAGTTATTAATAATATTAGTAGGGATAATTTCACGCAATGCTAGCTGATAACAATCGTAAATAAAACTCAAGGTTGTATTGAAATAGTTTAATTGGTTGCATTTTAATTGCAACAAAAAATTGCAAATCTATTGGACCGTAAGTTATTCTTTGAACAACTTAAGAAAATATTTTGTATTAAGCATGAATGCTAAAACTAAACTTATTGATAAGTATTCAGTAAATTTCGAGTCTATTGTATCAACCACATTAGAAAGACTCATCGACGTTAAAAATGGCCGCTGCGCTGTCATTCCTTACAGAAATGTAATTTTCTACAAATTGTCACATTTAGCGCAGCTCAGTTAGCGGACGGATCAAAAGCGTCGACTTACGCCCATTTCCTACATTTACAAAACGCTTCGTTTTGGCTACGGACGGTTACAATTTGACATTTTCTCGATGGACAATCTGTCAAATTTTAAGTCCGTACGTAGCCATACCGGGGCGTTTTTTCGATGTAGGAGCCGGGCCTTACTGTGAATACTGTGATCTTATATTATGAGGAAAATATTCGGATGCCTTTCTAAGATACACTTTCGTAGCCGCGCTTCGCTACGAGCTACGGTCGTAGCCAATCCCAGCACTCCACAATTAATTTGTAGAGGAAAGCGACTACGAAGCGTGCGCTTTCGGGCGTTCGGGGCTACGAAACTGACGCGGCCGAGAAAATTAAAGGCACTCTGCACAGGGAAAGAACAAAGTCGCTTAAAATTTAGTCTTTTATAAAAATGTGTTTTTATTAATAAAGAGTTCAATTATTCTACATCTTGAGATTAAAAAAGTGACGTGACATGTTCTTACTCATCTAACAGCAGATTGTTTCATGCGTAGCGGGGTATTTTTCATACAATCTAATTAGGCATAATGTAATTTAGAAAAAATATAACTATTTAATCTTGGTTGCAAAATGGGCATAAATATACATCTAGTACTGTTGTTGAACATACATACCTACTTGACTAAGTATTAGCCAAGGGGAAAAGGGAAAATATGATGTATATCATTCATGAAAGACAAATGTTAGTGGAGTACATGAAAGTATTCTACAGCTGTATGTTTCTATGTACCACGTTGCCTTTATTTTAGCCTTGATATTATTTGACTGAAAGAACAAATAATGAGCTTCTTCGAGCTTAACAAATGTGTTTCAATTGTAGCAATTATAAATTAAAACAAATACCAAAACAGACTGTGGTCGGCACAATTTTAATTAACATTTGACATGATATTAAACAAGCTTTTGTTGGCTTTCGTCATATTTATGTAGGGGACACAGCGAATACACCTCGTATTCGCTGTGTACAAAGACTGTGGTGGCGGAGACGAAAACGATCGCAGTGCCTGACATATCCAAATATGAAAACTCTGACGGACACCAGTGAAGTGAACTGTCACTGTTGCGCATTTATTGCCTTGGAATTAAGTACATCTGGAGCGAGTAATGTCATCCGAGGCTTCTTTTGTCATTGTCTCTCGTTATGCGGTTAGATAAAGAGACATACATGCCTTTTCGCCACAAATTTTCGTCACAGTGGTAATTCGCTTATTAGATGGTCCATAGTCCGTCGACCAAAGAGTATAGTTGCATAATGTTCCCAGGAATCATTTTACTCTATTACTATTTATATAGGCAAAAAGAAAGGATCATTTTGCACACATCTCCCCTACGTGTCAGGCACGTTCATTCGTTTAAGTATTTAGTCAAATCACAATACTGAAGTCTCTGACTTGTGGAAAAATACTAAGCTTTTGTTGTTCCTCGTAAAAGAACACCAAGATGCCTTCGAGATGTGGTGTTACCGTCGCTTGCTCCCCATTAGTTGGACGCAAAGGGTCAGTAACGAAATCGTGCTCCAGCGCGTCAAAATGCCTCAGCTCATGTTGCAGACCATCAAAAAGCGGAAAATTGATTACTCAAGCCACGTGCTTAGGCACGAGAGCTACGCTTTATTACAACTCATAATAATAGGCAAGACTGAGGGCAAAAGACGCGTTGGCCGCAGAAAGAAGTCGTGGCTGCGAAACATTCGCGAGTGGACCGGGGTTTGATCCGTCGAGCAGCTGTTTCGTGTCGCGATGGATCGAGAGCCATACAAGAAGCTAGCGGCCAACCTTCAGGACTGAAGAGGCACGCTAAGAGAGAGGGAGTTGTCCCTCAAAAACTCGGACAGAAAGAATAAATTATTAAAGCGATCTCAAAGTTTAAGGAATGGTTTACCATACGTAATATTTCAGCATGAAAATATAATTAACTGGTTAACCTTTCGTTCCTTCGTTAGCTCCGCGTATAAATTTTATTACGTATGCCGCAAAATTACCACGCCTCCACTTATTAGCAACATTCAGAAATTCTCAACCAAATTAGTATTCCTACCACATTTCCCCAAGGCTTTATAAATAGTACTTTTGAATATTACAATACGAAAATGTCGTACCTAAGTAAAGAAATAAATCAAAAAATTAAACATTGACATGTACATACTGAAAAAAATATTGCAATAATGACGCTTTGTTTAGATATTTATTTTAATACGAGCAAAATCACTTTTATTATACAAAACTCTTTCTTATTGTACATATGGAAACAAAAAGCACATTTTCCAGGTAACTTAAATTGAAAGCGTGGAAATTTTTCCCAACACTTTTACATAAGTCTTACATACCTATTGTTTTCTAACACTGCCATTAGCACAGATGTTGCTAAGTCAAATACTTAATTAATATACATAACTTTTCATCGCTTTGAAACTGTGAGCCAAAAGAGCTGTGGACACAGGTCGTAGAAAATTTAATTGTTTTTTTTTTTCATGAAACTAAGGCATGGAGACCTCGTTTTGAATTACATGAAATCTAAATTACATTTCCTACAATCACAAATTGCGCCCAACAACTTTTTCTCTTGGACCAATTACTTCAGTCACTACGTGTCTTCGAAAATGATCCAATACTTGGTTAAAACCGACTGGAAAAGTCAAAATTAATTATGCCCGCCTCCCACTACCATATACATAGCAGAGACAAGGTAATTATAGTGGACTGTCAATCTCCTTACATTACGACATACATCGGAAATAGCCAGGGCGCTTCAACTTTTCATACCTCGCATGTACAGCGCCATCTAGATGTCGCTCATGGAGTTCAAATTTGCATGCATACTACCTAGGCAACGACATCTATTATCGCATTTAACACTTATTTCGGGCGTTCGCTGATTTGTTTGAAGGTTGTCCTTCTAGGTGTAGAGTTTAGTGTTAGGCTTATTTTTTCTATGTAAATAGGTACTTACTCTGCATTCATGTGGGGGTGAGAATGGGAAGCATATTTGTTTTACACTTGGATATAAACTCTCAAGGGACATAACAATATTTCAAAAAAACGCAGATACATCCAACACCACCACAACAGCCTATTCACGGTTCACTGCTGGGCACAGGCCTCCCCTCATCACGAGAGGGTTTGGGCTATAGTCCCCACGCAGGCCCAGTGCGGATTGGGGACTTCATACACATCCTTGAATTACTTCGCAGATGTGAGAAGTTTCCTCACGATGTTTTCCTTCATCGAAAAGCTCAGTGGTAAATTCAAATTGAATTTAGCACATAAATAATTTCAGAGGTACGAGCCGGATTCGAACCCCCGACCCTCTGCATGAGAGGCGGTAGGTCAAACCACTAGGCTACCACGGCTTCACGTGGGCTTCGCACACGGGAGATACAAGTACACGCGCTTTTGCAATGTTTGTTTGATAAAGTGTCGATCAATGAACAGTACCTTTCCCGGGACCTACTGCCTCCATGCCATAGACATAAATAATACTTCGTATGGACCCGGCCTGACGTAGATACATGTCATGTTTCCCAACTTCATTGGTGTCCAATCCAAAGTTAAATTTGTATCGTGACACTAAAGCTGGGTCACATTTTTCCAACAACGAGACGAGTTTTTAGATACTGAGAAACAGTTTCGAAAAAAGTTTTTTTAAAAACGCTTATTGGCACGCACGCTCGGTGACAGAACTTTGGATTGGACACCGTGGAAGTGGGGACATATTACGTGTACGTTAGACCGGGTCTATATTATTTACGTCTATGCTCCATGCCAAATTTCAACTCAATCGGTCCAGCGAGCGGTTGAAGCGTGAAGAGGTAACAGACAGACGGATAAACAGAGTTACTTTCGCATTTATAATATGGATATAGACTGGCTAGACTCTATGATTTCAAATTATTAGCGCAAGTACTTACTAAAAGGAATGATCAAAGGTAATTGTAAGTTGGCTGTGGTTAGGTGGCTAGTAACAACAGGTGTGTACAGTGTACATTTTTTTTTCTATTCCTCTACTAGCAGACCAACTTGAAAAGAAAACACAGTTGAAGTATAAGTACCATTTTATAAAATCTTTACAGCCCAGTGAAACATTAATACATACATGTGTTTGTGTGGTCGGCTTTTTCTTCTGTTATTCTGGCTCTGATAAAATGAGAATAATATTATTAAAATAAGCAGTGAATCACTCCTAAAGCGAGCCATAAAGAATATTTAATAAAGAATAGTGACTACGTAGGTAATATACATATATTGTTATGCCGAGACAACAACATTTTCATACCTAGGTAACCTTCGCCCACGGACACTAGACATTAACTGACTAATCTATTATCGAGAACAATGAACCATGAATCTTTAGAGTATTTGTAGACATAATCTGGTTTAGGAAGTCCCGCGCCTACACAATTCAAAACGCTTCAAAGTATTTAAAAATCACCACCAACACTCTGAACGCGTGTGTGCGTGCTGATACGGCCATCAACTATGCGTTGAGAGTTTTGGTGGTGCTTTTTATATAATAACTAGCTTTTCCCCGCAACTTCGTATGCGCAGAAATATTAAAATGTAAAATCCCGTTTTTTCCAGTTCCCGTGGGAATTTCGCAAAATCCTCTCTTAGTGCTCCCCTACGTTCCTTAAGGAATCTGCACGCCAAATTTCAGCTCTCTACGACCAATAGTTTCGGCTCTGCGTTGATCGATCAGTCAGTCAGTCAGTTTCTTGTTTTATATATATATAGATAAATAAATTGAAGCGTTTTGAATTGTTGACGCACGGGACTTTTTATAGCAGATTATCTTTACAATGATGATAATTATCACGGACGAGGAAAACAAATCTCCGAAAGTTGGTAAAAACGACCGAAAGCCGTTGGTGAAATGTCAAGGGGTGATTGAGGATCGGTTTCCTCGGGGAGGGGCGACAGACCAATCTGATATTTATTTCATTTATACGTGACTAACATAAATTGCCCTATCTTTTCTCGCGAAATCCAGGAATAGCAACGTAAACATATGCTTAGATGATATCGCATGCCAAATTTTATACTTATTTAGTTACTAGCTTCTGCCCGCGACTTCGTCCGCGTGGAATTCGGAAATAGCGTTCCCGCGGGAACTATGCATTTTTTCAGGATAAAAAGTAGCCTATATTGACCATGTTATACACTACCTCCATACCAAATTTTGTTGCAATCCGTCCAGTAAGTAGTTTTCGAGTTAAATCCGGACATACATACATACGTACACACATACATACATACAGGCAATAATTTTTTATAAAAATCATCATTTTGTGTTCAGTATCGTTAATATAGTCCCCACGACATGATAGTTTCTTTTAATTTTCAAATTTCAGACGCGACTTCTTCTACAGACTTATTACACTCAACAGCAATGAAAACGGGTCACTTTGTATGGGAAATCCTATACAATGTGACCCGTATTCATTGCTGTTGAGTGTATTAATAATGAAACAAAGGAAGTTAAAGGTGACACATGAAACTTGAAATCTTACAAAGCATTCCTGGTACATTCACAGTAAATACAATCAATGAAAATTATTTATAGACTGAACCATCTAAATGAAGGAAGTGAGTGGTTCCTATGCTAACTTTCTTGTTTCGCTTGCATTAGTTCGTTCATCATTAATTCATCACGACAAGGTTTTTAAATACATTTATTATAGAAATAACATTCAGTCAATCTTTTCTTAATAAAGTTATTACGAGTCATAGACTAACAATCAGTTTTATACCATATCTACATACAGATATTTTATAAAAGCGACCTTTATAAAAATATTTTTATAATGGTCGCTTATTAACAACTTAACAATTTAGGATACAACAATCGGTCTTTCCTTATTTATCCAATGTATTTACAAGTAACTTCATTACATACCTAGTTGCACAAAAGGACATGATTTTCTTTTAACACAATTTATTACAACATGCAAAATATTTATACATAGTGTTCATTTCGCATCGCTTTATGCATCATAAGGTTAACAGGATTTTTTTCCAATAACATTTCTAACATTTAAGTATTTAAAAAATAATTGACGCAGTTAAGATACTAACAATAGGTGTGACGACAAGTTTTTTCCTTAGTCTATCAGGAAGATTATTGAAAAGTATTGGACACGTATTTTTTTCTTTTTTTACGTAATCAAACTTATATGGAGATATATTGAGTTGAAATGTCGCATGACGAATCGAATCTCGGGTCGTCTCAAACTCCTGCGAAGCAGGAAGTTGGGGAGGCGCTCGGGACTGTGTCCCTTTCGCCGGCTTCTATCGCAGCCCGTAACGACGGGCTGGGCTGTAGATTGCCAATCTTGGCATTTTGGAACCATCTCGGTGTTTGGGACCACACTGCCTTTCAGCGGCGTGGTGGGTTCAGTGGCCTTCTGCGGCTTTTCGGGTCCCTGTCCCGTTTTATGCGGTTGCTGGGGCTGTGGTGAGGAGCGAAATCAGCTCCTGCAGCTTCTCTGTGATGATGGCGTTCGTCCATGCGGCGCCTCTTGATGATGGCGCTGTGGGTTCTGCGGGCTGCGGTGTCTTCTTTTGGTTCCTCGGCCGGGCCCCGCGCGGCACTGGTGGGTTTGCCGGCGCCATCAGGGATGTCGGCGCCGATTCCTCCACAGTCGGTTGTTGTACCGACGCGCGCGTGACCGGGCCTCGGCGTATGGAAGTTGTCCTGGCCACAGTCCCCGCTCTCCTATTCCGGGCCTCCCTCCGGAACGTGGGGCAGTGGATGTGGTTTGCGGGGTGCGGGCCCCCGCAGTTTGCGCAAGTGGCGGGCTCGCTGAGCGGCCTCTCGCAGGCAGAGGCAGCATGGGGCTCGCCGCAACGGACGCAGGCGAGCTTCTTGCTGCAGCAGTGCGACGAATGCCGGAACTGCTGACAGCGGTGGCACTGCGCGGGCCCCTTCTTCCCGCGCCAGGCTTCAATGCTCACCTCCGGCATGCCCAGTAGCTCGCGCACACTGTACACGCCGGAGGTAGCGGTGGCTGGTCCGTCGAGCAGGGCGTAGTAAATGCACCCGGGGCGGCCGCTACGCCCACGGATGCGCTTTACATACTCCGCTCGCACGTCGTGTTCCTGTTGGAGGGCCTCTTGTATCGCCTCAGGTGCCGTGTCCGCTGGGAGGCCGCGGATGGCCACCTTCAGTTTCCGCTCGCTCCTGGACGAGTACGTGAACCATTCTATGGTGTTGTCTTGCGTCTGCAGTTCTTGCAGATATTTCTGCAGGCAGCGGTGCTCCTCTTCCGTTGACGGCGAGAAGCGGACGCCCGCTCCGTAGGGGCGGACGTTTGGTTTTCTGCCCAGTTGGGCAGCGATGGCGGCGAGGTGTCGGGGCCAGCTCGGGAACCTCTCTACCACTATGGGCGGGTAGCGAGGCCCCTTGCCGTCTTGGGTGGCGGGCGGCTCGGCGGCGGGTTGGCTTGGCGCTGGAGACAGCTTCGCGGGTGCGGGCTGACTTGGCGTCGGTGCGGGTGGTTTCTGTGCGGCTTGGCTGGGCGGCTTCGGCGTAGACGCAGGTGGCCCCGCGACAGCTTCCGAGTAAGCTCGAGGACTGCTGTGCGGGGTTTCCTGCAGCTCGGGGCTCGAGGGGCAGCTGGGGTCCGTCTGGGTTTCTGAAGTCCGCAGAGAATTCTTGGCGATCTCGTCGTAATGGTCGGCAATTACGCAGGCAACCTCCCAGAGATCTTGGTCTCCAGAGTATTTTGGCTTGTTTTCATATCCATTTGCGTAACGGAGGTATCGATTGAAGGAATTGATCCATTTCTTCTTCTCAGGAGACAATTGGTCAAATCCTCGGTAGTAAGAAAATGGGCTCCTGTCTGCGGTAGCAGTGGTTGTGGTTTTCGGTGGGGGTAGTCCGAGATCGGATGAATTCGAACTACCCTCTGAATCCATCTTCGCTGCGTCCATTGGCTGGGCGCGGAGTGGGGATGGGCTCTTCGGCGGCGAATCGCGTGCGACGCTGGGACTACCGGGGGTGCTCCCCCCGCATTCCTTCTCCCGGTGGAACCGTGTTAGCGGAGCCGGGATAGGGTCTGCGGGATGAAGCGACCAGTAGTCTGGCTGCTGCTGAGCTGAGCAATCTTCGCCGACCGAGAAACGGCCGGGCCTCGATAAGGCCGCTTTAAGAAATTAAAGGGGGGCTTATACGAGCGAGTAGGAAAGGCGTCCGAGCACTAAGCGATACGTGGCGATCCGTCGCATGACGTCACGGTTAGGTACGATTTATACCTAACGGTGACGTAGTTAGCCCCCACTCTCCAACTTTAATGCGTTTTAACTTAGTCATTCTTTGTTAATTTAATAAAACAAAAAATACGTGCCTAATATTTTTTTATTACCTGACTGACGGACTAATTAGAATTTCGATTTCTTCACCCTGTCGTCATCCCTATTGACAACATTTCAATTTTAACACGTCTATATTATTAGCTTAAAGCTTAATTAAAATGTTAAAAGAACACGTATGTTTTCTTTTTTCGGACCTAAGTCGTTAATTTCATACAGAAAATTGAGATTAAAAAGCTCCTCATTCCAAAAGGCCGTAAGTCAAAAATTACGCAGAAGCTCTTCCTGCGCATAGATAGTTTTGCGCGTAGAGCCCGCTCTTTAGTGAGAGTCAGTGAATTGAATGAGATGACGTCACGCACCAGTTGCTACTAAAACACGATTTTCTCTAAAAGCAATGAACAGAAGAATCTGAAACTTTTTTATTGACTCCTTTAGATAGAGATATCGAAATGATTTTCAAATTACGTCCTATTAAAATTTTGAAATGTTGTCAATTCAAGAAACCTCTAAGTTTTGTGCCTAAACACAGTTTATAAATCGGTAACCAAAAACTTGCGGACGAGTTTGAATTTCATAACTGGCGCTACCGACTTATGCGAACAATTCGACTTCTACGCGAGTGATTTTTCACTTTACGGTAAATAACAACGAATTTCTAAAATCTCACCAATCTCGGACAGTATTTATTGTCTACCGTAATACTATGCCTGACTTTCAGTCAGAAAACCATCTGGAGAACCGCAACTCAAAACCGTGAAGCGTGGTTCTAAACAGATTAATTACTGGATATGTCCCCTAAAGCCGTGCTTTAGAGGGGCGTTTCTCAGGTGAGGCCGCCTATGTTGCAGTTGACTTGATACATGTAGGTGGCTAGCTCCTCCCCGGTCAGTTCCTCGTCGACTTCCCGGAGGCTGGAGTTGGAGATGCTGCGAGGGGAGCCGATGGAGTCCGAGGGCTCGGTCCGCCGGAGCCGCCACGGCCGTCCCCAGTGGCCGTTCCCGCTCGGCACCTCGTTCACTACTGTGAGGTCCCTTCCGTTGAAACACTGTAATAAAAGAACCTGATGAGTGATTTTGCTTTATTTATACACTGCGACGGGTGAATGAGGGCCACCGCGAGTGGATTCGCCGCTGGAAGCGCTTGCTGTCCTGCGGGGTGCAATGTGTCAATTTAGCACATGATGTGCCATATTACATGCTAAATTGGCAACACTGAGGTCAGTATACGACAAATGTCACCGTTACATTGACAAAAAAGTTTCTGTCACTCAAAAGTCACGTCTCCAAAGCGAACTGAAGAGACTGTGGCGGGTGACAAGTCACCAGTGCTGCATCTCCATACATCTCCCTGGACTTGAACAGAGTGACGAAACAGTCACGGTGACAAAAGTCACCGTGCGCGCAGGGCCTTACGTTCGAGTGAGTCGCTTCTACTCGTCCGTCAATTTACTTGCTTTATCGCAAAGCCGTTTGTGTCGAATAATAACTCGATTATTGCAAAAATATAAAACCCGACTGCCAAAAAACTTTTGATTTCACATATATTTCAGCCCTTCATTTTGATACCCCTAATGATAACTCGATAGGCTATGACAAAAAATATATTTTTGGAAACGTTTAAAATGCCTCCAAAAGTCGACCATTTTGTTTTTTGCAATTTCGATATACCCAGTGCCACTCTCACGATTAAGAGGAATCTAACGACACCTCGCAAGCTAAAATCCATCCAGACATTTAGGCTACACAGCATGCCAAAGAAATATACATGCATACACTCGAAAAACATAACCCTCCTTTTGGCGCAGTCGGGTAATAAAAAGTATTTATGAATTCACATCCATGGCTCGATTTATATTTTTTTTTAAAACACACAAGTGTGTAGTAATGGATTTTTATACAACATTATCAACCAGATTTTGAAGCAGGATTAATGAGCAGCTTTCTCCCCAATTATTATGTTAGTTCGAATGAGCTTTCCGAGTAGGTGCAGTAAGTATAAACGATTTTATTTCCTAGATGTGGTTCAGATTAAAGTATTAGTGTCCAATATTTATTACCCTTGAAATAATTGAGATACGAATATGTCCAGAAAGCACATTCAGAACTTACCTAAACCATAGAGAAAATTTAGCTGACCTCTAACTCTAAGGTCAATGCACTAGAAAGTACATCACTATATAGCATAAAACAAAGTCGCTTCGCTGTCTGTCTGTCCCTATGTATGCTTAGATCTGTAAAACGATAGAGTGGTTCCTGAGAAAGGTTTATGTATATAATTTGTTATAAGTAGTTTTCTGTAAATTAGATGAAATATGACGATGATAGTTCAAGATGGCGGAGAATATTCAAGTCAGTAGTAGACGTACTTTGCTGGTTTCGAGAAAGCCTGTCACTGACTAAATCGAAATTTATCCCGGATAAACTCTTAGTCCCCGCGGGAACGCTATAACCGAATTCCACACGGACAAAGTCGCGGGCAGAAGCTAGTAGGTACTAAAACTGTTATAATTAATCAAATTCAAATTTAATTCTTTATTTCATTTACATGTTCATTGAGCTGCGAAACATAACAATTTGAAGCGAAGGTTAAACTAACAATAAGTACTAAGTAATTAAACTTCTGTAAGTATTCCGAATATGGGAAATTTATAACCAGAAATCCTATAAAGATATACCTCTAAGACAAAATAATTTATGTATGCCTTGCCGGTAATCCACCAAATCCGAGCAGCAAAGATTAAACCGTAACATTAGTCTCAACCAGTAAGACTCTGCAAAATAATAGGCGAACTTCGGACATCAATTCAAATGTATTTAAAATGCACCACGAACACTCTCAACACATGTGTGCGTGCTGAGACAGCCATCAACTATGCGTAGAGAGTGTTGGTGGTGCTTTTTGAATAATAATAAAAAATTGAAGCGTTTTGAAATCTGAAGGCGCGGGTATTTAGATAGTAGAAGATCTCTACGTAGGTTAGGTAGCAGTCACTTTCTTATTTTATTAAGAAGAAAAAGGAGAAAATACTTCAAAATATTCAATTTTCGTATTCGTTTGCGTCCATAGTAACTACTTGGTATTTGAGGAAGCCAGATAAAAGAAACCCTATGACATTTAAAAGGCGACATTCCACTTGATAACAAACATCTACAGAGTCGCCATCAGTTGTATGGATAGGGTGCCGTTCAATTTGTATACAAACTTTTAGTATAATTTAATTTTATAACCACTATCGAAACTCATAATAACCATGATGCATATATTATAACATCATTTCAGCCGATAGACGTCCACTGCTGGACACAGGCGTCCCCCAACCCAAGGCTCGCACTCAGACCGGTCCTGTGCTACTTGCTTCCACCGGTTTCCCGCGACCGTCAAGAGGTATTATGACGTTAGTTTTTATAAAAAAAAATGTTATGAGCATTAAATACTATACAAAGTGAACATCATACTGATTGTCTGTTATGCAAATATGCAAGTTAACTGTGATTATTTTCGAAATGATGCAATTTGTTTTTATAAATGATCTTTTCTGAAATTCAAAATTATGCAATTCGTTCTATGCAAAATGAAAATTCGAAAATAGTTGTTATTCAAAACATTCCACACCTATAATGGATAATATCAGTGATTGCCGGAAGAATGAGTATTTTATATTTATTCGGCTTTAGCGTCACAACTCACAACAGTTTATGTCGAGCACGTCTGATATTTTTGATTAGGTTTACAGTCAATTTGTAAATACATAGGTACTTAGTCCAAATATGAAGATTTAGATCGTCACTATGGGAAATTTAATCAATACTAAGTAGCCGTTTCGCGCGGCAGGTATACCTAACTCGTGTAGGTCCCATTTCTTCCCGGTACCATAGTCATTTTGGGAAAGGGTACTAAGAGGGGACTCTTAGCTCTATGTATATTTGCTTCCGCCCGCAGCTTCGTATGTGCATAAACATAATCATATAAAATCCCGGCTTTTCCCGTGGGAATTTCGGGACTTTCCAAAGATTTAATGCAATGACATACCCTTCAGTAGTTTACAAACTTATACCAGGCCCTCGTCTCCCGCGTTAAACGACAACATTGTGAACGTCTTTCTCGACGCTTTACAAGTTTGTATGCCTAAGTACTTAGGTACTGCGCGGCCGTCATTTTTACTATCACTCGGGGACTTTACGCGTATGACGTGTTTCGTACAATGTCTATGTATAGGTAAGCAGGAAACTAAATAAACTCCTCGTTAGGTACACGACGCTTTATTTAAAAATTGTTTTAAAGAAAGCAAAGTTCTTACAAACAAACGGAGCAACGTTAAAATACCCACATTTTACCTACCTACAAAAACCGTTGTTGGTTTGTTGATGGAATGAGTTTATTTTTCTTCTGCTGTAGTAACTGTAATATAGTAAAAAGATGGAAATGACTAGCTCGTTGGTATAAAATTCTATAGGGGAATCGGGCCAAAGCCTGAAAAATAAATATCGACAATAGTGTCAGTTCTTAGTAGGTAATTAGGGAATATTTTAGCTAATGATGGTACGGTGTGATTTTTTAATCATGTAATATAGCGTTATCCTCGTGGTTTCCCACCAAATATCGCGATAAAATTAAAGTACTTAGGTACTTAAGTAACACATATACACATATTTATCATAAGCACATATACACACATATACACATATTTATCATAGCTCTGGTTTCCGGTAGCAGATTCCATTCGGCCACAAACCCGCGTGTTCACGACAGTCCATCAACCGCACCTGCGACGCGCCGAGTGGCGGCACGCATTTGCCTCCATAATCGGCTTTTATTTCCGTCGTATTTCGCTTTAAGGGTAAAACGCATATTATGGCTCTTGGAACTAGTGTTCGCGAGTCTAAACGACATTAATGATAAGCGTGTTAGCAAATACCGCTTTCTTTTGGTTAAAAAAAAATATGGCCTCGTCTTGATCTTACTATATTCTACGATATAATTAATGGCAAGCTGGAAAATTCATATTTATTATCAGGACTATACTTAAGGCAACAAAAGTTTAGATTAAGAAATCCCAAAATGATGGCCTCGTTACCAGCTAAAATTAATTATGCACGCAACACTATAGTAAACCGGATCTGCAGTAGGTACATATAATAATTTATTTTCAGATCTTGATCCATTATCATCATTTAAATTGACCTTTCGAAAATAAATAATAGACAGAATTATATCCTCCAGACGCATTCATCCTTAATCAACTTATGACTATAAATAATGACACCCACCAACTTTTCATGTGAAATACATCCACCCACATTCACACACATGCCCACTCTTTCTCACACTACCACACACACACACACACACACCTACACATACACCATATACACACGCACTCGTTTCTCGTCTCTTGTTTCAAAATTGTATCTGATTTTATTGGATTTTCTTTTATATTATTACTAGCTGACCCCGCGGGCTTCGTACCGCCTATGAAAAATAGCTTACGTCCTCTTCTCAGACCTACTGAACCTACACTCCAAATTTCATAAGAATCAGTCGAGCCGTTTCTGAGGAGTTTGGTTACAAACACTGTGACACGAGAATTTTATATATAAGATTTTTACTATAGTTTCTGCTCTTAGTTTAAAGACTGTTATGATAATTCTAGGAAACCTGTTATTGGCCTATGTTATGCTACATCTATCACTTGTTATTTTGTTTAGAAATACGGCTGCTGGTTTTCTGTAAAATAAATAAATAAGTAACTTAATTTATTAAAGAGCTACTCATATTTATGAGAGTCCACAATAGGGCCTTAAAAGATTTTCTTCCGAGAGTCTTTTGAGTTGTGAGTCCGACTCATTCTTAAGGTCTTATAGAGTTCTGAGTCAAAACTTAAGCTGTAAGCGTGCCTTAAGACTCGAGTCCAATAATGAAGACTCCGTTTTGTCTCCGAAGTATCTATGACCAAAGAATCAATCATCATTCAAATTAGAAATTTGATTTGTTCAAATATCAAGGACTCGAGCGAGTAGAGTATCTTGCTGAAGACTTTAGTTTAGGTACCTGCAATATCTAAAATAACTAGAGCTTTGATTTGAGGGTCTTAGTAATGAAAACCGCATAGTCTTGAGTACTTACCAATACCTACTACTTGGAACACTTAAGTAACTTATTATTGAAATTGCTATTGAGGCTGAGACAAATTCAGAAGACCTGGATACTGGATAGTAATTTAAAACGAAAAACGATGAAGATTATTCAATATTTGATGAATTGTAAAATAGATTTTATCGTGCCTTGTTTGTATGAACCAAAAAAAAATCTGAACTTAGCAAGGTAACAACTGACGAAAATTAGGTATACCTAATTAATATTACGAGTATAATGAGCGTTTTAACTAATTTTAATAGGTTAACATTGGACCAAACTGGTTTAACGAGTGATTTTAGAGAATAATAAACTCTTATTGGTATCGAGGACAAAAATATGTGAACATTTCAATGATTATCTAAGCTAATATGCTTTAAGCTATTAAGATGTTATTAGACAATAGTACATTATTGCAGAGGCCGCCAAGTAGCGCATTGCCGGACGAGTCAGTTAGAAGGCTGAGCGAAGCGAAGCCTTCTATTAGTACGAGTCCGGCAATCGCAATTGCGGCCGAGGTATATATAATGCTTTTCTCAAACAGCGAGGAAATAAGTAAGGTCAGTCGGGGCAAGTGCGCCAGGATAGGGTAAGTGCGCCTAACATAAATATATCGAAACCTATAAATATTACTCAACTAGTAGTTGGCTTTTTACAAGGCATAGGGGTGAAATAAATTTAGGCGCACTTACCCCACATCAGTATTTACTACTCCCATGATCGTGGATGATTTGGCCATGGAAGTTGTACTTATTACCTCCATGGATTTGTCAGTTTCGGGGCAAGTGCGCCAGGATGGGGTAAGTGCGCCTAACATAAATATATCGAAACCTATAAATATTACTCAACTAGTAGCTGGCTGTTTACAAGGCATAGGGGCGAAATAAATTTAGGCGCACTTACCCCACATCAGTATTTACTACTCCCATGATCGTGGATGATTTGGCCATGGAAGTTGTACTTATTACCTCCATGGATTTGTCAGTTTCGGGGCAAGTGCGCCAGGATGGGGTAAGTGCGCCTAGCATAAATATATCGAAAACCTATAAATATTACTCAATTAGTAGTTGGCTGTTGACAAGGCATAGGGGCGAAAAAAATTTAGGCGCACTTACCCCACATCAGTATTTACTACTTCCATGATCGTGGATGATTTGGCCATGGAAGTTGTACTTATTACCTCCATGGATTTGTCAGTTTCTCTACAGAGGTGTCTCAAATAGCAAGCAAATTAAAAAAAAAACACACACGACAATAATGTTTTTGCTGGCCAAGGCCGGCAATGGACAGCCTCGCGTCTTCTTTTTTTGAAAGTAACACGAACATTTCCGAGCATGTTTGAGAAAAAGTCTTAGCATAAAGTACATAAGTTTTTGAAAACCTACTCCTACTATTACATCCTATTTACGTCCCCACTGCTGGGCACAGGCCTCCTCTCATCATGAAAGGGTTCGGGCCATAGTCCCCACGCGGACCCAGTGCGGTTTGAAAACCTGGTGGTATGATAATAAATGAACGCGACTGTACATTAGGGGAGAGTAGGTAGGATTCGTACACTTTTTACTCAAAGACTTGTAAAACAAAAACTAACCACCATTTCAAAATTTCAGCACATTCTTTCAGTTTTATTATATTAGTAAGATAAATGTCCCGGCATATTCCATATTCTCCATTACGGATATTCCGAAAAGCTTTAATATAATAATTCATGGTAGGTTTGAAAGTAATTGTACCTATATAATGGAATACGTGGAGGCTGAATTGAAATCATACTAATTCACATACGACGGCGTAACGTCCGGGTAGCAGAACTGTGGACACAGACAGACATTTAGTCCTCAATAAAGTGTAAATAAAAGCTTGAAATAATTTAATTTCCCAGACGCAAGCCTCGGTTTCGAATGTCCCACATAACACTCTAGGTCGCGTGACTTTAACAGATAAAATCAGTAATTGCGACACTAAGCGGCGAATTTGTAGGTAATAATAAATATTCAGTACACATTAGGCATAAAGCGCTTACGAGAACCATATGCCATTAAATTCACCGGGATAACGAAACAACAATTTGGTCTGAATTTGGAGATAGCAAACCCTGTCAGTTTAAGAACGTTTCTTTAATTAGAGATATTGTTTTATGAATATTGAAGGATAATTATATAAAGAGGCCTTAAAATTTAATTAAAATTTCCTCATAATTAAAGTATGCGGAAAAACTCAATATTATCCTTCAATATTCTTAAAATATTAGGATATTATATTTTTTAGACAATTTTATTAACAACGTGACCACCATCCATATCTAATTTGTTTTAATGGAGAAGTAAGTATATACTATAAGTAGGTAAGTACCTAGGCGATTTTACCGTTTTTAGAAGAAAGGGAAAAATAAGTATTCGTGAAATCTGAATAATATACGGGATCAAGCGAAACATTGTGACGATATTTTACCCACAGAATCAGCTATCGATTCTAAGCATCTTTTTTTAGGTTTTTTAAGTTGCTAAAGAAAAATAAAGGGGATTCAGGTATCGCTCACACCATCAAACCCATACTGGGCCATACATTTTTTTAACTAACTAAAAAAATATTCCTGATAAATAGCTGATTCTGTGGGTAAAATAACGTCACAACGCTTTGCTTGACCCCATATAAAAGGCCAAGGTTGTTAACTGACTAATCTATCAATGCATAGATCCTAGCACTGGACGGATCGGAATAAAAATAGGCACACTCATAGTTATTATGACGTAGATTATACAGGTACTGCGAACGGAGTCGTTACAGATTCCTTTAAATACAGTTTTATCTTACAGTCTGTACGTATAGATAGTACGTACAAATCATTATATCTAAGTCAACGAATATTCTATTCTCGGCTCCATTCAGTTTTAATGTGCTGTAAATCACGTTGGTTTTGCGCGACACTCCGGCTGTCAGACCCTGCGATAGTGCCTTCATGGTCTTAGGAGGGTTCTCGGCGCTCTACTTGAAATTGACAGCGATGTTACGTAATGCTAAGAGGTTTTTCAGTTACGGCTCTCTTGCGAGTCCAGAATATATGTATAACAATTATTACCTGGGTGACGGAGCTTTGCTCGAGTAAAGTTAACTAAAAATTGGGTTTTTTTTACAAATATGAGACCTAGATAGATTGTATTTTCGTCCCTTGAAATCCCAATCGTTAGGGCCTTTTCTGAGATCGTTTGTATAAATAAGTTAATATTGTATACAAGATTAGCGCGAGAGGATAAGATAAGATAATGTTAATGTAACGGTTCTAAAAGGAGCAATGTCGATTACATTTCCAAGATAAATCGAGGTAACTCAATGGCTGTCATCCAAGACAGCCATTGAGCCATATGACGTTTATTGAGTCTCCCAATTTTAATTTTATTAATCGTTTAGACAGTACAATTTATCTTTACTACCGAATAATTGCCCGCCTGTGGAAAACCTAATGGATAAAAAGTACCTATCCTATGTCTAGAAATTTCATCGTATACGGCCGTTTTTTTTTTATTGATATTGGGAAACAAACAGCGAAAAGTAACAAATATGGCAATTTAAACTTAGGCAACACAAAAGCCAAAACAGTTTTGATGTGAAGAACAGACAAAACGAACAAACTACTACTACTACTACAGCCTATTTACGTCCCACTGCTGGGCATAGGCCTCCTCTCACCACGAGAGGGTTTTGGCTATAGTCCCCACGCAGTCCCAGTGCGGATTGGGGACTTCACAGACATCTTTGAATTACTTCGCAGATGCGTGCAGGTTTCCTCACGATGTTTTCCTTCACCGAAAAGCTCAGTGGTAAATTCAAATTGAAACCAATAGGCCACCACGGCTTCCACGAATAAACACACTTTGACATTTATAATGTACTAGCTTTTCCCCGTAACTTCGTATGCGCAAAAATATTAAAATGAAAAATCCCGCTTTTTCCCGTTCCCGTGGGAATTTCGGGAAATCCTCTATTAGCGGATGCCTACGTCATAACATCTACCTGCATGCCAAATTTCAGCCCGATCCGTCCAGTGGTTTGGGCTGTGCGTTGATAGATCACTATGTCAGTCACCTTTGAGTTTTATATATATAGACTAGCTTTTCCCCGCAACTTCGTATGCGCAGAAATATTAAATGAAAAATCCCGTTTTTTTCCCATTCCCGAGGGGAATTTCGCAAAATCCTTTCTTAGCGTATGCCTACGTCAAAAAATCTACCTGCATGCCAAATTTCAGCCCGATCCGTCCAGTGGTTTGGGCTGTGCGTTGATAGATCATTATGTCAGTCAGTCACCTTTGAGTTTTATATATTTAGATGTGTGTGTATAGTATGGATAGTAAGACAAATCGACTGCTTTTATGATTCTTTTTGTAATTGTGATCTATGAATATAAGAAAGTGAACTTTATATAAAAACCCGTGGTAGCCTAGTGGTTTAACCTACCGCCCCACATGCGGGTTGGGGGTTCAATAGCTCCGGCTCGCATCTCTGAAATAATTTATGTACAAAATTCAATTGAATTTACCACCTGAGCTTTTCGATGAAGGAAAACATCGCGAGGAAACCGCACGCATATGCGAAGTAATTCAAGGATGTGTCTGAAGTCCCCAAGCCGCACTGGGCCCGCGTGGGGAGCCCCAAACCCTCTCGTGATGAGAGGAGGCCTGTGCCCAGCAGTGGGCCGTAAATATGTATATGTGTTGTAGTAGTAATAATAATAATAATAATAAATAATAAAGCCTCTTTATTCCCAACACAGAAAACATATTAATATAAGTATACAAATTCTAATTATTTCATGCATTATTTCTTACAATTATTTTAAAAACACTATTTGAAAAAAAATAACGTAAATTGTGTCTTAAATTATAAATAACATTTTATTACATTACTTATTTAAAAAAAAACTAGTATTTTCCATGTATTAAAAAATAAAATTACTCTAATTATTATATTTAACTGTACACAATTCATACAATACCTACTTAAAAATTTTATTATTAAATGTTAAAATATATAAATTAATTATTTCATTTATTACGAAGTACAAATCAAATTCAGTTTTTTTTTGTATCTTTTTATCAGCGAAAACATTCAATATATTAAAAATTTCATTTTTTTTTAAATTATATTTATTATATTTATGACTAGATTAGAGTGGATATATTAAATTTGATCTTATTTCCTTTGTTGATAATTTCCTTTTTAAGTAAGTAAGTATGTTTTATTGGGACACCCACTTACGGGTGAAGGCCTCCTCCATCCTCTTCGACAGCGGTCGGTCGGCGGCCAGCCTGTACCTCAAGTGTATTTTTCGGACCTGGAAAATACTTCTCGACCGCGTTTGCGTTTACATCAAGATTGTATGAAAACTTGAACAGCGCCCCTAACGGTACGTTTTGTAACAAGGTTTAGCGAGTGTATTTTGATTAATACGAAGGAGTGACGAGCGAGTAAGTGAGTAAACGAAAACGTTCACGTTTTCGAGTGACTTTTAGTATGACAGAAACGCAGTAGTATACGCAATTCGATCTGTCAAGGTCACTGTCAGGCTAATAGTTTGAACATTTTTGAAGATACTAAACATGGAGATAAAATTTAGAAGACACGCGGCATGCAGGACTTTTCAGTGCCTTACAAAATTGCTGGTATTGCCTACATGGCTATCTGTATAGCTAGTATTTGGGCAAGAAGCGAAAGAGAGAACTCGGTTGAAGAGTTTCCTACCATATTATAGTTGGGACTTAGGAGTTGTTTACAAGCATAGTTTACAGGAAGAAACCGGATATAGCGCTGCGAGGAAAGTATATGGAATACCGATTAGGCTACCGCAGGAATGTTTTTTAATGAGGAACTGTTCCTACGATAGTTTTACAGAGATGTTTAAGGGAAGATACTTAAGTATTGCTAATGTTGTCTCGGTCCAAGAAGGGAAAGGCCAATTACAGAAATGTTCACAAGAAGCGTAAGAAGCGTCATACTCCGCCCTACTCTAACGCCGCCTTATGATGGCCCATTTATAGTGGTTGAGAGGAGGAGCAAAGCGTGGGAACCTGATTAATAGAGAAGGCAAAGCGACGTGCGAATCAATCGGTCGCTTGAAACCAGCCTTTTTGCTGAACGATGAAGAGGCGTACATCGCGACGTAGTCGATATAGGAATAGTCTTTCCAGGCGTGGAGGATTGTGCCAGCACCATCGGCATCGTCCACAAGGCACGGCACGGAAGAGAGATCGGCCGTGGCATGGATTATCGTTTCGGTAGACATAAGTACATATTGGGTGATGCTCACAAGAATTTCCAGTGTGTGACGGCACATTCTTGTGAGCCCGACCCATTTAAGCGTTCTAAATTATTATGAAATAAATCAACTTGAAAGAAAGTAGTTTGTTCTCATCATCACCACTCCCGCTACATATGTGGTAGATTAACGTTAAATAAATCATGTAAAGGGAAATACTATAAATGCAAAATTGTGGCTTAGTAGGTACTTATAGCTAAATAGAGCGGCCAACATTCTTGACTGATGCGAATACCTAAAAGCATTATATCAATCTAGCTTATTCCGACGGTGACTTCATTCACGTGGAATTCGGAGCGTTCCCGCGGGAATTATGCTTAGTAACACCCCCCAATTCCCCAAGGAACCTATATGCCAAATTTCAGCTTTCTGCGGTTAGTAGCTTCGGTTGTGCTTTGATCGATCAGTTGCTAGTTGCTGACATTTGCTAAAGAAATATACATACTTACAATAAATAACACCAATAATAAACTCAATGGAATATATAGCATGATTTATTAGTGTTTAAACTACTTAAAACTTGATGAAATTCTGGTAGGAATCAGCAGTTGGCTCAGCCACGGGGTCTGGTCTTAAAGTTGCCACAGTTCCACTTGACTTGCTGGGGCAGAGCCAGAAGGAACACTGAAAGAAAATGTAAGTGTATATTAGGTATTTAATTGAAGCCGTGATGGTGGCCAACTACTAGGCCACCATCACCTATTTATCAAAGGGGACGACTGCCTGGATCAGTCGGGTGATCGGTCCTCCATTCGGAACCATTTCACCCATACCATCACCTATAGAACTCTTCATGCAGAGGATCGGCGGGCGTTCGAATCCGGCTCGCATCTCTGAGTTACTATTGTGCAAAATTACCTACTACTTGGCTTTTCGGTGAACGAAAACATAGTGACTCGTAAAGAAACATGCACGCATTTGCGAAGTAATTCAAGAATGTAGGTACATGTGTGAATCCCCAATCCAAACTGCGCCTGTGTAGGGCCCAAACCCTCTGGTGATGAGAGGAGGCTTGTGCCCATCAGTGGGTATTGCATATGTCAAATAAAAATAAATACTATTATTATGTCTAATACTTACTGTTTCTTTTTACTATGCACGCATTCTCCTTTGTATTTGATAAAAGTAACACGAGCTGCGCCAATTCTTTCTACGTTACAAGAAATTTGGCTCAATTCAAAGTATGGATCTTAAAATATAATTCTTCTCTTCTGTTCTCTTATATAATGGCTTCTTTCTAAGTATATGCAAGGCAATTTTGCCACTCTCAAGTATGGCCTACGGGCCGAGCATTGTATGGAAGAAACAATTAATGTACGATATAAAAGATAAATCAAGTAAACTTGGTGAGGCTGAGGTGAAACAAACGTCAACGTCCATCTTCTCAACTCCAAACACTTCGAGTAAACTATTCGTAAAACGTTCATTTTTAACCTTTGAGTGCATTTGTCAACACCGTTCTCGCACACGTTCATGTATTGTCACCATCACTTTGCGACATCCGCTATACACTATAAAATTGATGGTTTCTGTCTTGGACACTTCGCCATTATCAAAATATTGGCCTCAGGCCGGCAATTATTCAATAATAAACATTTAAATTATCATTAATATCAAATTTGAGGAGGCTTGGTAAACGTCAATCACGACAATGTCAAATATGTGACGGAAGGCAGTGAGTTATAACGTCTCGATCGCGTTTGCGTTTCTTCAGGTTTTTTCTGTCAAAATTGTCAAAATGGCCATAAGTGTTGCCAAGTTACCTACATTTTCAAAAATTTCTAGGCAACCCGGAGTAATTTATGTAATTTAGTTTTTTGTTAAACCAAATCGAAGTACATAGTTATAGGTATATTCGTCACAAACGTGGAGTATCTCAACATTAAAAAAGAAAGACACACTTATACGTATGCGAAGAAGCTTAAATAAATAACATACTTAGTAAAAATTATCTCAAGAACACAATACAAGCATATTAAGACATAGACGACATACATATATCATTTATTTCACTTAAAAAATCTAAAATTTTGAAGTAAATTTGGATTCGACAGGTTCGAAAACCTAAGTTCTCACGTTCTCACGTGATAAAGTTGGGTGAGTAACTTTACTTCTTGCGTTTCGTTTAATTTACTTTTCAAACTGTCAAATACGAACTTACACTCGCAGTTAGTCGGAAAACGTGTAAACGAATTCGCATTCGTTTTCGTAAAGTAAATGTCACTCGCTGTATTGACTCCATGTTTTGCCGCTAGGGGTGCTGTTTGTGTTCTCATACAAAAATGATGGATAAACTCAAACGCGTTCGATGCGTTTAGCCTGCATACAGATTTACACTCATGTGAGAAGAGGTAAAAACAAACCGAGCCCGAAGTTGAAGCTTACACTCGCTTGGTAAAACAAAACCGATCGTGAATAGTTTACTCGATTAACTTCGTGACATCGTTTTGCATTTTAGGTGTAAAAAATACACTAGACCTACGGTCCAGGCGCGGCCCGCCACCTGCTCGACGACGTCGCGCCAGCGTGCGCGCGGCCGCCCGCGCCCGCGCAGCGCGTCCCGCGGGTACCAGTGCAGCACACGCTCCGTCCACCTTCCGTCTCGTGTCCTCGCCACGTGCCCGGCCCATCTCCGTTTCAGCTGGCATGCTAACGTAGCTGCATCTATAACCTTGCTCTGGTTGCGTATGTCTTTATTTCTCACTCGATCTCGTA
>OZ020281.1:4130800-4214897 GCA_963971205.1 Aethes cnicana
ACAACTTAGAAGGCGCGTGGCGAAGCACTTAAGCCGTTGACGCAGGGTCCATAATTGCTTAATCCACGCGCCTTCTAAGTTGTGTAAACCTGTACCTACGTCGGGGAAATTCTGTAGGTATTATGAGCAATAACCGGGGGCGCTTCAAATTTCCGTACGCATCCTGTAAGATGATTTGAGCATGCGCCATCTAGATATTGCTCATGGAGTTCAAATATTCATACAGGTTACCTAGGCAGCGGCATCTAAATATTTAGCATGTATTTCGGACGTACGCTGATTTTTATGAAGGTTGGCAGTCTACTTAATGGTCTAACGAAGTATGCATACGCCGGGTTACAATATCTAACGCGCCGCTTTCATTCATAGTGGATATAGACCCGGTCTAACGTACACGTAATATGTCCCCACTTCCTTGGTGTCCAATCCAAAGTTTTGTCACCGAGCGTTCGTGACAAAAAGTTTTTTTTTAAACTGTTTTTCGAAACAATTTCTCACTAACTAAACACTCGTCTTTTTGTTGGAAAAACGTGGAACGACCTAGCCTTAGTGTCACGATACACGTACGAGGGGTGATCCAAAAGTAATGATAACTGAATACTTATTGAATCGGATTAAAATAAATAGGTATGCCGTTACTGGCCATAAAGACTCCTTAGTAAATAAAAAAATGAAAAATATGTATCTGTCAGAGAGTTGCAGCTGTTTTTTCACGAGCAGTCGGAACAATAACGCAAAAATGGAGAAAACTGAGGTGAGAGCGGTTATTAAATACTTCTGTTTGAAAAAAATGTGTACTAAAGATATATACGCTGAATTAATGGGAACACTGGGCGAGTCCGCTCCACCGTATTCCACAGTGGCACGGTGGTCAAAGGAGTTTAACTTGGGAAGAACTTCCACTCAAGATGAACATCGCGAAGGCCGTCCATCTGATGCCATTACTGGAGAAAACGTCGAAAAAATTCATGATCTCGTTTTAACAGATGGAAGGATGACTATCAGGCATCTAGTTGAGCTCACAGGCATCTCGTATGGCAGCATTCAAAGAATCTTAACTGATGAACTACACATGAAAAAAGTCTCCGCTCGTTGGGTGCCTAGAATGTTAACGGCTGAACAAAAGAAAATACGATGTGAGATTTCGAAGTCTAATCGTGACAAATATCAAACTGATCCCGAAACATTTTTGCGTCGGTTTGTAACCATGGACGAGTCTTGGATCCACCATTTCGATCCTGAGACCAAACAGCAATCCATGACCTGGAAGCGAGCGTCTTCCCCTACACCGAAGACATTCAAGGTAGCAAGCTCCGCTGGTAAGGTCATGGCTTCAGTGTTTTGGATGCTGAGGGAGTCATAGTGATCGAATACCTGGAAAAGGGAACCACTATTATGGGCTTCTACTACGTTGACCAAATACGCAGATTGAGAGAGGCAATCAAAGGCAAGGAGAGGCTGTCTGTGGGGTCCGGTCTGTTCATGCTTGCAAGGACGTTTAAAAATAATCATTAGCTTTAAATATATTACTAAGTCAAACATTTTAAGCGAGAGACCTCATCATGTTCTTATTGACATGTATTAATGAACTCTTTTATACATGATGTATTTCATTATTTATTGACATTTTGAGACTGTCGACATCTATGGAATTTATATTTATTTGACAATGGAGGCCATCTCCATAATACTTTTTTTCTGGACCCTTGGAGACTATACATCTCTAAGATCTTAGATTTAAGTTTAAGTTAGGGACTATACATCCCTTCAATGTAATTGTAGTACGTACCTATATGTATATTTTATACATGTAATGTAAATGTTATAACTATGTGTAAATTTTGAAAAAAGGCCTTCTGCTTGAGTTTGTTGCGGCGCTTCTTCTCAAGCAATGGGTCTAGGAAGCGCTAGTAAATTCATTTCTGACGTGTAAAAGTGCCCCTATGTGGCCAATTTGCTGAATAAATGATTGAATTGAATTTTTTTGAATTTTCAAAGAAAAGCGGCGGGGTAAACTTCGAGCTGGCATCCTGTTTCACCAGAACAACGCACCGCCCCACAAGGGCGGCGTTGCGATGGCTGCCATCCGTGATTCAGGGTTCGAATTGCTGGAATACCCCCCATATTCGCCAGACCTAGCCCGCAGCGACTTTTATCTCTTTCCACGGCTGAAGGAAGATCTTAGAGGCAAAAATTTTTAAATGATGGCGAGGTAATGGCCGCTGTGGAGGCATTTTTGGAGGGTCAAGAAAAACATATTTTTTTTTAAAGGAATTCGTCTGGTCTGGAGAAACGATGGTCTAAGTGTGTAGACTTGGAAGGAGATTACGTAGAAAAATAAATTATTTTATTAAACATTTTATGTGTCTTTCATACTGATTATCATTACTTTTGGATCACCCCTCGTATAACTTTGGATTGGACACCAAGGAAGTGGGGACACATGACATGTACGTTAGGCCGGATCCATACGAAGTATTATTTATCGTGAGGAAACCTGCACGCATCTGCCAAGTAATTATATAACATAACGTTGTGACGATATTTTACCCACAGAATCAGCTATCGATTCTAAGCATGTTTTTTAGATAGGTAATTTTTTTGCAGCGAGTAAAAAAAATGTTTTATATCCCATAGATTGATGGTGTGCGCGATACCTGCTGAATCCAATATATTTTTTTTTACCATCTCGAAAAAAACCTATAAAACATGGTTACAATCAATAGTGATTCTGCGGGTAAAATTGTGGTCACAACGTTTTGCTTGACCCTATATTTGCATTTGTTAAGCGAGAAAAAAAGCCGTGGTGGCCTAGTGGTTCGACCTACCGCCTCTCATGCAGAGGGTCGGGGATTCGATTCTGGCTCGCACCTCTAAGTTTACTTATGTGCGAAATTCAATTTGAATTTGCCACTGAGCTTTTCGGTGAAGGAAAACATCGTGAGGAAACATCTGCGAAATAATTCAAAGATGTGTGTGAAGTCCCCAATCCGCACTGGGCCCGCGTGGGGACTATAGCCCAAACCCTCACGTCATGAGAGGAGGCCTGTGCCCAGCAGTGGGACGCAAATAGGCTGTAGTAGTAGTAGTAGTAGTAAGCGAGAAAATAGTCAATAGCTAGTTTACTAGTGGGCGGTGAGACAAGGGCCTAAAATTAGATTAGGTATAAATATATTTTCATCCATCAAGTCGGCACGTGCTCGTAATGGAGTCTAGGAAGTTCTAAGACTTCTGTGTTTATGGTTAACGAAGCATCAAACACTTGAGATTTTGAGAAGTTTGTTGTTTTAGTTTAAACTTTTGTGGAATTAGCTTAATAAATGCTTCAGACAAATTTAATGAAAATAAACCTGACAATCTGAAATCGATCACTATACACCCAATCTATGTACTACATAAGTCTGTAGAAGAAGTCGCGTCTGAAACTTGAAAATTAAAAGAAACTATCAAGTCGAGGGGACTATATAAACGACACTGAACACAAATTAACGATTTTTAGAAAAAATGTCTGTATGTATGTATGTATGTCCGGATTTAACTCGAAAACTGCTAGACTGATTGCAACAAAAATTGGTATGGTGGTAGTTTATAACAACATGGTTTATAACAACTGGTCAACATATAGGCTACTTATATTTCGGAAAAATGCATAGTTCCCGCGGGTACGCTATTACCGAATTCCACGCGGACGAAGTCGCAGGCAGAAGCTAGTCATCAATATAATGTGATGTGTTCAACCGATATAGGTAAGCACAACAACAACTTTTTAAATCACGCTTTCTGAATATAACCAAACTTTTGAGCCTAATAAACCTGTTATAAATTGGTAATTAGGGCTTTACACTACGTGACCTTTCAAACTTCTAAAATATATATAAATATCACCCGTGAGACCAACCTTTGTCACATGCAAACCACTTTCACATTTAACGCTTAAATTTTCGGGCAACAGGAAAGTACATTAAATACAAGTGATATGGGATACAAAACCTAATTGTTAGGGTTCCGAACCTCAAGAGGTAAAAACGGAACCCTTATAGGATCACTCGTGTGTCTGACCGTCTGTCTGTCACAGTCGATTTTCTCCGAAACTACTGAACTGATAAACAAATTAAAGAATTTTAAACATAGACCCTATTCTTGGGGGCTTTTGAAACAATAGTAATGTTTCTTTTTTGGTCAATACTTTTCGAGTTATTTAAGAAAATAGGCGAAAAATGATCCCCCCCCCTTAACTCCGAAACCCCTGAACCTAAAATTTTGGAAAAAATACGGAGGATCGTTATTGACCTATAGATTACAGGAAAATTATTAAGAAGTCCAGGTATTTGAAATCTATCATATAAAAGAGCTTATACTGTGAAACGGTTTGAAAATGACGTCATTGAAAATAATCGAGGGTCGGAACCCTCTCCACGCGAGTTTAACTCGCTTCTTGGCCGGTTGTTAAAGTATTCTGGGTTTTCCCGTCGGCAATATTTCAGAAGGTACCGGATTATTATTTTCTCAATAAAGTCCCCCTTCTCTATAACAGATCACATACTAAACACAAAAAGTACGAAGTACGAGTAGTAAGTACGAGTCCACGTTTCAAATGAAAATTGAGATACTGCATGGGAGCTTATATTATACTAGCTTTTCCCCGCAACTTCGTATGCGCAGAAATATTAAAAAGTAGAATCCCGATTTTTCCCGTTCCCGTGGGAATTTTGCAAAATCCTTTCTTAGCGGATGCCTACGTCATAACATCTACCTGCATGCCAAATTTCAGCCCGATCTGTCCAGTGGTTTGGGCTGTGCGTTGATAGATCACTATGTCAGTCAGTGAGTCACCTTTGAGTTTTATATATTTAGATTTAATCAAACTCCAGAGACTGTTTTTATTTCTTCTATAAAAGTATTTCAGCTATATCGAGCTACTATTTATGCTCATACTCATACTCATATTTATTTATTGTCTCATGGATTATCAAAATACAAAAGGTGTTAGTTTTTTTTTAAATAAGTCTAGCTATACAAATATCAACCTGTAAGGGCTTTACAATACATAGATACTTAACCTAAAGTGTTTATTTATCTAAGAATATAGGTATTAGTTATTTATAATTAAAGTGCATTTTAAGTCAACAGAGTTAAGTATAGGTACATTTTGAAAAATATCGAAAATAAGGTCATCATTTAAGCAAATTAGCATGTCATTATGTTAAAATTATGTTTAATAAATATTACCATAATTTATTGTCGGAATTCAAATTAAACATGCATTTAAGTACGTTGGCGTATGCAGCTCGGGACCACTCCTAACAAGTCTCGCCCGTCACCCCGTGGGCGGAATTTTACACGAGATCAAAGGCGTCGACCTGTAGATACTTATTTTTAAATTATCTGTGGTATTTACAATTATAATTGGTCAGATTATTGTGATAAACCGGCTCGCATCTGCGTAATTGACTGGATAGGAGCCGATATCATTAATTATAAGCGCACAATTGAATACGTGACATAATATAGTGGTGTCACGCTGCGGCGCTGGAGTAACGAGATCCATCCTCGGGATTGTACGTGCAGAACTTGCAGAGATAAAATTAAAATAAAGATTTAATCAACCATGATATTTACCTACAAGCTACTGATGGGCACAGCACAGACTTTGCATCTCAGTCTGGACCGGTGCGGTTTGGGGACTTCCCACTATCTTTAAATTGTAATTAATTATTTCGCATTCATTTTCTAACGATGTTTTTCAAATACGACGAAAACAGCATGCAAACTGTGGCTATATTCGAAGTCTTAATTAGGGATCTCCCTGTTCCCTATTTTAAGACTTCGAATACTTAAGCCCCTGGGATAGTGATTCGGAATGTTGTTTGCGTGAATGGAATGTGGTCCTAACATAAAGGAAACGTAGTAATCGTTTGAATCATAATGCACTTTATATCATCTAATATTCCGTCGTCGAATCTAATAAATAAATAAAAAACAATACCTAGTTAGAGAAAGACAAAGTATTATATTTGTTATGTTAAATAGATTGTTATGTTATGTAGTAGTCAGCAAATATCAAAACCACGTTACAATACTACATTGCATGATATGATTGTGTCGATTCGATAATAAAGATCTATTAGCACATAAATTAGGTAGTTACTCAATGTCTTCAAATTATCTCTTATGTATAAAAATGAAGCGCACGAGTCCGGCTAAGGCTCGAGAACTGCTGGGCCGATTTATCTAATTATTTTTTTCTGTTTGTTCCCAGTGATTCAGAGAAGATTTAGAAAATAAAAAATGGGGAACACCTACAAAAATAACAATAACATTGTATGGGGATCCGTAGTGATACTACGAGTAAGTTGATCGGGCCGACTAGTCTGTACTATAAGACAACCTTTTACATTATATTAGTAGAATTCCTTGTAACTTCACCTTTACTCTTTGATTTATTCAATACAAACAGGAATAGGGGAACTTCAGTAAAAGTGGGGAAACGAACGGAGCCGTTTGCCGGAAAATCTTCAATGGAACTTGTTTAACGGTTTTCCTCCCGACGCGAGCTGAAGTTGAATTTCAATTGGCTTTTCTTCGTAACACTCGTAGTGGGTTAGTATGGGTGTTATATTGTGGGAGGAGGAGGCTTGAAGGAGTTAGTACAGATGTAGTATTACTTAGATAAAAGTTTGTCATCGGGAAGTATTTATTCCCTTTAATTAAAAATATAATAACATGCGGAGAAAAGAAATTTCAAACTAAATAGGTAGGCATCCCTTTCCTGTCCTTTCTCGGGATCCCAACTATGTCCATGCCACATCCCAATCGGTCCAGCGGTTGAAGCGTGAAGAGGTAACAGATAGACAGAGTTACTTTCGCATTTATAATATTAATATGGATATGGATTAGTAAGTGGACTCAGTTTGTAACAATATATTTATCTACTCGACCTGCTCCTCTCTCCTCTGTTGTTTATTTATTTTCTTATTCTTATACCTAATTTTGTTACTCTTCTTTTCGTAACTTATATGTAGGAACATTTTTTATCTGACTTTTTTATTTACCTCCGATTCAGAGACCCTTTTCGCTCAGCGTTTGTATTGGGAATGTTGAGATTCACGCAAATTGAGTTAGAATGTCCATTTCCGGAATAAACTCAAGGCCTGTTAAGTGTTTAAGTGTCTCCTGGGGAACTCTCTAATCGTTCCAGAGTAGTACTGACGTCGATCCGGATCCCTTTGACTTGATAATTTTAATATTCCAATTAGTATATCGCTATAAGCCCGGTTCTCCATGCAAACGTAATTAACCCACTTCAAAAAAGAATCCAATTCGTCAGGATGTTTATATTTTGTACCTCTGTAAGCTCATTGAAAATTACTAGCAAAATTAAAAAAATAAAAACTTTTGCCCCATTTCAGATTGATTCAGTTTTGAGAGTGAGATACATGAGAATATGAAGGTTAAGTATTTTTTTGTCACAAGATCATACTTGGCCTGAATTTTCAAAGACAACTTGTGCTACTCACTCAAATAGTCAAGTTTGGAACTTGGTATTTCTTCTGTGATAATTTGAGGCTTTGTAAAATTGTTGCATGAGGTTTTAGCGACATTTTTATAAACGTCATTATCATAAACGTAAAAGTTTTTCCGTGTATTTACGTACCTCGATAAAAATAATGGATCGCGAAAGTTCAGGACGGTATAAAAATAAAGGACTCTAGCACAATCATGTTTTGACGTTAGCTACATCCAGTGACTCAACAGCATTTTAATTTTAGAAAATAATCTCGTTTGTAAACTCTCTGCGCTGCAATTCAATGTAAAATTTGCACTGAATAACTTCGGATCACTGCGGGTTCCAATCACTTCTTCACTCCCTCCGCAATGAACCAAACATGCCAAAATACAAGCAGTTACAGTTACGCGTTGCCATCAGTCAGTCAATCAGTTTTATATAAATTGATGTAAGTATCTATCAATCGGAAAGACATTGACTTGATTGACTTGGCTTATTTTTAATGGAGGCGTAAAACAAAGCCCTTTTTATGAGCCATCAAGTTTATTTGAATTTCAGATGCCACGGTATTTCCGGGATTGGTAAAGTTTACTCGTATACTGAATTAATTGCTCCAATCAACCGCGGTCACGAATACAAAACTGTAATAAAATAGCAAAAATAAAACGATGGCAAAAGAAAGAAAAAAGGTAGGTATCTAAATGTGTACATTATGTAGGTAAATTGACTATGCCCATTCAAAACTCTTTTTTTGAAGAAGTAGGTATGTGACTTTCAACAGCAGAAGGGACCCTATGTCATGGGACTTTTACATATAATCTACCTACTAACTCTAAATTTAAAATAATCAATCCCCACATCCATCGACACAATATATAAATATATTACCATCGACGACATGCAAAATCAGACTGAACTGAACTGCTGAAATGTCAGCAAAATAATATAAAACACTCGATTAACTCACCTATCAGAATAAATAGAAAAAACTCATTTATTCATGACATTATTACACAACACATACATAAAAGTTAAACAGAGCAACATTTACACTAATTTACACAGCACTAAAGAAAAAGTGTTGTCAAAATCCGACGCTACGAACCCACAGACAATAAGAAAATAAACACACACACACACACACACACACACACACACACACAGGGTTGTCTCAGTTGTATAAAAGTATTAGATACTTTAAATTAACGAACGCTTTAATGACTATAACATTAATAAAAGCTTGGATGCAACTTGGATGAAAGAAGCAAGAATTCCAAACTTGTAAGTACCTAACGTATTTACTTTTGTAAGTGAGAAATTAACATTTTTACAACTTAGCTTTTTAGTGAAGGAATACGACACGAACAAACCTGATGATATCTCAATCGTTCAAAGAGGTATGTTTGTGTGTGTGTGAAGTTACCGATTTGCAATAGACCCTTGTGCGGGAACTCTTTCGAGATGAGAGGACGCCTGGCAGTGAAACTTTACGCATTTGTAGTAGAAGAAAATACGTTACGTGATACCGGACAAAGGCTAGTGAAAAAGTTAAACTTGATAAGGAAATACCTATGCAGAAGATATATATATATATGTAATACACACGTGACCTGTGCAGAACATAACGCAATTGGCATTGATTTCATTGAAAAGGATGGGATACGATGTGTTGTACAAAAATATTGTTTATCACCACAATTTAAAATTCAATTAGGTACTAATTATTAAGATATGTATGACATGGTAAAACCTACAATAATAAAACACTATTTTATGCTCCAAACTTCAATTTATTTTGCATGTAAATTGTTTATTTATAATTTACATGCAAAATAAATTGAAGTTCAGCTTCAGCCCGCGACTTCGTCCGCATGGAATAGGGATGACGACAACTTTTTTTTTCCTTAGTCTATCAGGAAGACTAGTATTGGACACGTATTTTTTCTTTTTTCACGTAATCAAACTTATACGGAGATATATTGAGTTGAAATGTCGCGTGACGTCACGGTTAGGTACGATTTATACCTAACGGTGAAGTAGTTAGCCTCCACTCTCCAACTTTAATGCGTTTTAACTTGGTCATTCTTTGTTAATTTCATAAAATAAAAAATACATGTCTAATATTTTTTTATTACCTGACTGACGGACTAATTAGAATTTCGATTTCTTCACCCTGTCGTCATCCCTATTCGGAAGTAGCGTTCCCGCGGGAACAATGTGTTTTTCTCGGATAAAAGCCTATATGCTGACCAGTATTATAAACTACCCCCATACCGAATTTTGTTGCAATCCGTCCAGTAGTTTTCGAGTTAAATCCGGACATAAATTGTACATTTTTTTTCTTCTAAAAATCGTATTTTTTGTGTTCGTTTATAGTTCCCTCGACTTGATAGTTTCTTTTAATATATCAAGTTACAGACGCGACTTCTTCTACAGACTGATTATTATAGTACCTATAGATTAGTAAGTATAGATTATTTGTACGAAAACAGCCGTTTGATCCGTTTTATTCAATTACCAAGTGGCTTTTATAAAGCAATATCCATCTCAAAACCTACGACAAGAAATTTATTCATGTATTCACCGCTGTATAATGAAATTTCGATAAGATGAATACCCGCATTAAAATAGATAACGCGAAAATTTTATCTCCTAGGTACCCTTAATAGCGTGGATTGATTAGTGATCTAACTTTGTAACCGAGTTCCGCAAAATGTATAATACCTATTTAGGAGTTCAAGTTAATGAAACAACAAACACAAATTCTGTGCGATGATGATATGAGGCAGTACAATTGCATCATCATCAATGTCATCATGTACCATTGCATTGCACTGCATTAACTTACCTATTATCAAAGTGGACGAAGACATACCTAGACTGGATGCAAGATGGGGGGTAATTAAATTATTTAAAAGATCCCGATGGCTCTAAATACCTCCGGAATGCCGCCATTCAAATTCAGATGAATACATCCGCCATCTACGTACATGTTTGTACTGTTTAAAGCCTGAATGTCATCTAAAGAACATCAAAAAGCCACATCTTGTCAAGAGAATAGTAATTATAAAGAAACTTAACCCGTAGACACGGAAACTTGCACAGAGTTGAAGAAAAAGAAGCGACGGCATAACTTTGAAAACTTACAGAGATCCGTTTGATATTAAAGGGAAAGTTCCAATTTTGCAACTTCAAGCTGTGTATCTCTTGGTATCTCTAAAGAAAACAAAGATTTAAGTAGGGCTATCCAGTGCAAAGTTGATTAATGAGGGGCCCTATTGATTGTTTATCTGAGATCGTTTGTTGGGATCTAGGTAGGTACGTACCGATCTACGATGCTGGTAGCGAAAAAAGTTCTACCCTAATGCAGACGTTAATAGTTAATGTTTTTACCTTATTGTATTATTGTCTCGTGTTTATTTTATTACAGATCTTACCTGATGGAAAACAAAATGTGTTGTAAGATGATATGATGATACCCTAAATAGGTAATAACCGCCTTCAAACTAGGACAGACTTCATCAATTGCTTATTCGATATCAAATTTACTACGCATCACACTTGACAACGACTTTGCAGTCTGTCGGTATGAAGGCATTTATTTTTTCGACTTCAGTTTTCAAACAGGTATTAGGTACTCGTAGAGAGACAAGTCTTCAAAAGGAGAATGTGCAGATTAAGTGATATGTCGTTAATTAGGTCGTATCGAGAGGTACAATATTCACTATGGCGACGAGCCTCGTATCGCTGTGTGAACGGAGATATAAAGGGTTTAAAAAAATAGTATATATGAAGGGAAGCCATCTCAAATTCTTCTGCTAGCTTATTTTAATGAAAGAAACCATACATTTAATTTTGAAAATAAGGATATCTGCCTTCTCAGACTTTAAAAAACTAACTCGGTTACCTTAAAAAAACATAAATAATGGTAATCATAGGTGTCTGTTATTAAATAGGTACTATTCAACTTCATGAGTATGTGGATAAAACTTGAACTTTGAAGATGATCAAACTTGGTATTACTTCTTGAACTGCTGGATACATTTTTTAATTCATATTAGCTTTAGTGGTAAAGCTAATATGAAATAAAAAATGTATCCAGCAGTTCAAGAAGTAATTTAATGCTAAAGTGGTTTTAAATTTAAGCTTTAGTGGTAAAGCTAATATGAAATAAAAAATGTATCCAGCAGTTCAAGAAGTAATACCAAGTTTGATCATCTTCATTGAAATGAATTCCCGTGACTTGGCCTGCTTAGACTCAAATATCCACATCGAAACTGATACCTAGCACGATTAGGATAGGTCATTGTTTTATTGTATTTATTAGTGCCAATGTACCTACTTAATTGAGAATTAAAGCCTTAAAGATAAATATTTGATCACTATAAACATAGAGCCCGAGTTGACTTCTATTATAGAAGTGACTTTAACACTGCCTGTTAACAGCTGACCGCTGGCGTGACGGTACGCTGGAAGAACTTCCATTGCCATGTGAAAGTCTGGTGGTATGACCCAGTGCAAGCTACCACTTTCTTACTCGCTAACCTGCCGCCAAATAGCAGTGCTCGCGTTATTGCATAAGGTAAGGGGATGAGGCAGCCGGTGATATTACTGGCATAAAACCATTCTATTTTAGACCTCAGGGTTGGAATAGCATTCAAAATCAAGCTCAGGTGGAGTCTCCACAAATATCTATTCAGGTAAATAATCAGCTGATATGAATCATTTCTAACGACCTGATACGAAACCCGAGTAGAAGGAGAAGATCTTGGCTGAAGAATCTTTACCAGTAGTTTGGAAAAAAATACTCGATTGTAAACACACCTGCGCTGTATAAAGGATGCGAAACGTGGACCTTACTTTAGAACGAAGATGGCAACGTAAGAAATAAGAAGAACCGCCTTGAAAAATCTAAGAAGAGTAGGTTCTCGATAAAGCTACATTTAATGCTATGCTAATTACAAGACGATTCTAATGAACTGAAACTCGATGGACTTACTAGCTAGTAGGGTGGGTAGGCACTAGTAGGTACCTAGGTATCTCAGGAAGATCAACTCGATGATTTGGTTAGGTTCGGTTATATTGTTGAATTGTCATGCGATTCACATGTTTTGATAAGTTTTATAATAATAACAACAAGTATTACAAGAGCGTTAAGTTAAGTTAAGTAACTTAGTTACCTATACTTTATGACGACCTCATAAAAATGCTGCAAAATAAGTATATGCTCATATTACTGACCTCTACCAGGAAGCAAAAGCTTTTCGGGATGTGAAATCATGGCTTCGGTACCCGACTCGGTATGTTTCCCACAAGATGGAAAAATATTTAGTAGAAAGTTGCGGGAATCCGCGAAACGCGGGCGGCATCGGACACCGTTATATTATGGAAATCATTCAGGCAGAGGATGTGCAACAGTAGACGTCGTTAAAGTGAATCTTGATTAATCTTGTTAATTAACATTAATTAGACGACATTTCTTTTTCTAATAACTCGCTTCCCACAGCAAATGAAGCCAAGCGCCCCAGTTAACAATAGCATTAAATTACCTGTCCAATGATATATAAATTATATCTATTGGACCTGCGGCCAGGTTCCATACATTTTTGCCCATTCTCATTTGGTGCGAAAATCATAGAAGTGCTAATAAATGTTGTGGAATTTCTTCGTGGATCCCATCATCAGAATCAAAATATTTAAAAAAGCACAAGGACGACTACTATTACTTTTTTTTATCGGTCCATAAACGGTAATTTTGGGATATGAAATATATAAAATTAGAAATGCTTTTTTTAAGTCCGATAAAAATAACAGAATTAGTTTCGGAAAATAAACCGAACAAATATGATGTTCAAACTAAATATACAAGTGCTATAAACGGCGAATTTTCAGCATCCCATTGGTGTTTTTTCAAGATAGCGAGGGTACAATTTGTACAGGAAAATGGACATAAAAATGTGAAAATAGCATTATGAAAATGCTACAATGGTCGTAATAGTAGAGCGGACAGATAACAAATATCTCGTTTTCCCTTTACTAGTTGTCTTGACCCGTAAAGAACTAGCATATGAATATTTATCTAACGGATGTCTACCGGCCGTAAGGACAGTAAAGCCGAAAGGTAAACATTCAAAGAAATATTTTACCAAAACCTTGAAGTAAAAATACGGGAAGTAAATATTTTCGGGACAATTAATATGCTCACAGCAATTCTTCTACTGTGAATAGACCTTTACAACAATAACATTGGGGTTTTCTTGGATGAAGATCTAGTGAAAAGATTTCGTGGAAAGCAATATTATTTTCAAAAATGTTTTTCGTTCATATCAAGATTCCCCCAGTACGACTTTTCATACAAATGTAGTTTCACTTTTATTCCCAAATGACTAAACAGATTGACTCGAAATTTGGTACACATAACAAAATCATTATTATCTATATATATGTATAAAACAATAATCTGCATTAAATTACCTGTCCAATGATATATAAATTATATCTATTGGACCTGGGGCCAGGTTCCATACATTTTTGCCCATTCTCCTTTGGTGCGAAAATCATAGAAGTGCTAATAAATGTTGTGGAATTTCTTCGTGGATCCCATCATCAGAATCAAAATATTTAAAAAAGCACAAGGACGACTACTATTATTTATTAAAACTCAAAGGTGACTGACATAGTGATCTATCGACGCACAGCCCAAACCACTGGACGGATCGGGCTGAAATTTGGCATGCAGGTAGATGTTATGACGTAGGCATCCGCTAAGAAAGGATTTCCCGAAATTCCCACGGGAACGGGAAAAAACGGGATTTTTCATTTTAATATTTCTGCGCATACGAAGTTGCGGGGAAAGCTAGTTTTCTTATAAGCCGCGTAATTATCCTTTGAGTTTTATATATTTAGATTTTCTGAATGCATCGTTTCTTAAGTCATCTTCTTGAGCGGAGCTTATTTTTTCAGTTATAGACGCGTTTTACCTTCAGGCTTCTAATTAGACATAGGTACTCAACTTATCACGTTACTATTGCCTGTCTTGTCAACATCTCATCAGCGTTAAATAAATCAATATTCAAAGAATTCACTGTCGCGATGAAACGACGCATCATCGGAGAGATGATTAAATGATTATGATTATGAGATCAATCTCGCGCATTGAGCGAGCCGGGAAAGAAAATAGGATGTATTTATGAAAGTAGTAGTTGTGCCCCGCGACTTCGTCTGCGTGGAATATAAAATTGCCGATAACTTTTGTTTTCCACATTCGATTTTAAAACATTTATCTTTTTTGTAGCTCCGAATGATGATCTATGTACCTTTGAAAACTGCATTCAAATCGGTTCAGTATATCCGGAGACTCTAACAAACAGGCAGACAGACAGAAAGAAAGAGACAGAAGAACTACACTTTTATTATAGTAAGATAGATAGAAAATAGAGACCCTCTCATGATGAGGGGAAGCCTGTGCCCAGCAGTGGGACGCAAATAGGCTGTAGTAGTAGTAGTAGTAGATAGAAAATAGAAGATACTACTACTACAGCCTATTTGCGTCCCAGTGCTGGGCAAAGACCTCCTCTCATCACGACATCACGAGAGGGTTTGGGCCATAGTCCCCTCGCGGGCCCAGTGCGGATTGGGGACTTCACACACATCTTTGAATTAGGTACTTTGCAGATGCGTGCAGGTTTCCTCACGATGTTTTCCTTCACCGAAAAGCTCAGTGGCAAATTCAAATTGAATTTCGCACATAAGTAAACTTAAGAGGTGCGAGCCGGAATCGAACCCCCGACCGAACCCCTGCATGAGAGGCGGTAGAACCACTAGACCACCACGGCTTAGAAGATACTAGTCGTTACCAATACCGTTAGCGTTAACTTCTTTCACGAACCTAGACTTTGAAATGAATTTGTCTTCCTACCTGATGATACTTCGTACAAATTCAAATTCAATCATTTATTCAGCAAATTGGCCGCATAGGGGCACTTTTACACGTCAGAAGAAGATCCGAATGTACCAGCGCTTCCTAGACCCATTGCTTGAGAAGAAGCGCCGCAACAAACTCAAGCAGAAGGCCTTTTTTTCAAAATTTACATAGTTACAAAATTTACATTACATGTATAAATTATACATATAGGTACGTACTAAAATTAAATTGAAGGGATGTATATAGTCCCTAACTTAAACTTAAATCTAAGATCTTAGAGATGTATAGTCTCCAAGGGTCCAGAAAATAAATATTATGGAGATGGCCTCCATTGTCAAATAAATAAAAGAGTTCATTAATACATGTCAATAAGAACATGATGAGGTCCCTCGCTTAAAATGTTTGACTTAATAATATATTTAAAGCTAATGATTACCTTACATGGGTAGAGCTATAAATGGGTATATGTTGCTTGGATTGAATTCAGACGTCAACATTCGTTTTGTATGTAGGTAAACAGTGTAACGTTCAGTGGCGGAGCGTCCATACATTCGGATTCCTCTCGGGTTTACCTACGGAAAATATTCAAGCACTACCAAAACGCATCTCAATAAAAACCCTTTTCTCAAAAATGGCGGGGAAACTCGTCATTGTCTGCTTTCTATCAGACCGCAAAGTGCGTCATTGACAATCAGTCAATAATTAAAAAAAAAAACTCAACTGCATGCCCCGGAAATTTGTATGAATTTACTTCCGCGGCATGTATAAGCGCAGGGAATGTTGTATGAAATTTCATTATCGTATACAGGTACTTTTTTTTTTAAACTGATAAATACGCGAAGGAATTCCCAAACAGCCAAGTCTGCATGTTCTGTATCTGTCAATTGACGCGAAACCAAACGTTTTTATCCGTGTCTGAAACAGCGCAATGTATTTCAGAACGGAATTTAAAAAAAGAACGATCCATAAAGGGCGGGAGTTCTTGTCTTGTATCAGATTTATTTAGCTAAATTTCATGAAAATAGTTTACTAGTTTGGTTTAAAATTAATAAAAGGTCTTAATTTTTATAAAAAACGAGAAATCTACATGCGAGTTTTTAACTTGCCGTGTTAGTGTGTCTGTTAAAGTCAAATATCGGTGAATACGAAATAAGACTGGCGTTCCATTGGATTTGTTGTAAGTACTTGACTACCTTTGCGTGCGTGTCAATGCTGTATTATGAATACCTAATATCAAGGTTTTTTTTCATTTTTGAGAAAAGCACTATATAAGCCTCGGCACGTGAAAGGCTTTGCAGGCTTCGTACATATTAAAGGGCCTCGGCGAAGCCTCGGCCCTTTAAACCAGTACTCAGCCTGCAAAGACCTACTTTCCCGGCCACGGCAATAATGTACTATTATACTTCTAACGCAACGCACTAACAAAACGCTACGTAACATTTATTCAACCTATAACTACTTCACATAATCACGCATACTATTAAATGCGCGCGAAGAAGTTCGTGGTGCATCGGAAGCAAACCGAGTTGTCCTCGCGCACACACGCTTGAATCAAACGCTATGCGTATTAAAAACATGCACCCAAACATTTAAAATATGTCAATGTGTGCGCGCGAAAAAATCACCCGTGGTCCATCGTAATATTCGGGATTGTCCAAGTCAATTTTTGTTACTTTCGAATAGATTTTAGTTTCACTAAATTTAGATTTTGACCATTATTGGACTATAATACAGTCCTTTTTTAAATGACACGATTTGTTCTTATTCAAAACAGCGCCGCGTCTCAATCGCGTGATTCGCGCCTACATAACCGTGCTGTCAAACAGCTGATGCCTCTGCTCAGCTCTCAATGTTTTGTTGTGGAATATGAAAGTTTTAAGTTGTGTCAAATAGAATTATGCACAAGGCAAGTTCGAGATTTAAATAAGCGTAACAGTGAAATTCAATTAAATGGTGTACGTGTAATAAATGTGTAGTATAAGGCGGAAGTGATTTGAGGTCAGAAGTATATTTTTAAAGGTTAGTTTTTGTTTTGGAATCGCTTGGTTTTCGGTAAAAGGTACACCTATTCAATATAAACTGATCGAAATGTCTTTTATTTGTGAAAGGTTTAGCTTTGTATTTGGGTATTACCTAATTTCAAAATGTGATAGGTGCTTAAGTAGGCAGGCACCTTTACCGTATTTTTAAGATTTTGCTTTGGGTTTTGATTGGAACTTTTGTTTGGTTTTCTTTTCGTTTCGAAATAGGTAGGTATAGCACGACACAACTTAGAAGGCGCGTGGATTAAGCAATAATAGACTCTGCGTCAACGGCTTAAGTGCTTCGCCGCGCGCCTTCTAAGTTGTGTTCTGCTGTACCTATATTTATGTTCGTATCGTACTGCCCAGTAAACGTCAAAGTGGCTTAAGTGGCGTAGTTTTGTGATATTAAATAAAAAATTAGAGAAAGAAACGACGATTATAAATGACTTTCTTTTTTGCTCCGGCTTTACCTACGAAAAATTTCACGCGCCGCCACTGGTAACGTTACACTTTATTTTCTGTCTAGGTGGATACTTATTAATAACTAGCTTCCACACCGAGTTCGCCCGCGTGGAATTCGGTTATCGCGTTCCCGCGGGAACTACGCGTTTTTCCGGGATGAAAAGTAGCCTAGGGGCCGTTCAAGTATTACGTAAGCAGATTTCTTACCATTTTTTACCCCCCCGCCCCCCTTGTCATCAAAAGTAAGCATAGCTCTTACCCCCTCCCCCTATGCTTACGTAAACATTTTTAGTTATAAATGTTTTTTTATATTGTCATTTTAAAAATAGGAAAATCCATGGAAATATTAGGTTTAACTGATACACATAGAGTAAGGGACAAAAATATAATATAATAGATGCATTAATTAGACAAGTGAATAGCGCGCGGTAATTTCCCTAATGTGCGGTAATTCCCCTAATCGGTTCTCAAAGCGAGTGCCTAAACATATGCATTATTTGCGGGAATCCTCGAAAATGCGTTTCGTTTTCACGCATAGACAATGTGAGGGTTGCCATTCGTGTAAAAAAGTACATAACTAACGATGACGTAATCATCATCTAGACCCCCCTACCCCCCATGTCATCCAAAATAAGCAAAACAGAGCACCCCCCCACCCCCCCTTGGTGCTTACGTAATACTTGAACGGCCCCCTACATCCTTTCCCGGGACCCCAACTATCTCCATGCCCAATTTCGTCTCAATCGGTCCAGCGGTTGAAGCGTGAAGAGGTAACAGACAGACAGAGTTACTTTCACATTTATAATATTAATATGGATTTAGTATGTTCTTATACTTAGCCCCACTTGCACCAAGCCGCTAACCTCGGGTTAGCCTCTTACCCCCGTCAAGTTCATACAAACAAATCTGAGTTAAGAGATTAACCCGAAGTAAACAGTTTGGTGCAAATGGGCCTTGGTTACCAGTTTTAGTTCTCGCATTTTTTTGTCAAAAACAGGTTAATAGTTCCTGTTTGTGTATCGTCTAACATTTTAAAAACCACAAAATTAACAGGTTTAGGTTTGAATCGATTAACATATTCATGAAGGTACGAAAACAGAGAAGTTGTGCATAATGTGAAATGTACAAACAAAATAATGGAGAGGCTCTTCTTCGAAACGTCACATAGGGAAAGGGAGATTCCCAATCCCTGTGCTCTCGCGTCACGGCACGCTCGAATTGAACTTTAAATCTAGCTGCTTAAAAGTGCGCCGCGACGCGAGCGCAGGGATTGGGTATCTCCCTTTCTCTATGTAACGTTTTAAATAGAGCTCCAGGTTGAGTTTATATTTCGACGTGAACGAGTAGACGAGAGCTTTGATTCAGTTGGTAGGGTCACCTTCACCTGCTCACTGTTCCGAAGGTCACGGGTTCGAATGTTTAGATAATAATAATTGTGGTAACAATAATGATATTATAATAATAATAAAGATTTGAATTTTGCTCAAAGGTTGGCTGGAAGAAATCCCTTAGGGGAATAAGTTCGCCTATGTACAATGTTATTATTTTTGTGTATATATTTATTTTGAGGTGTACAATAAAGTGTTATTTACTTACTTACATTTCACACATATTGACCTAGCCCCAAACTAAAACAAACTACGCTTGTATTATACATATAGACAACGATATATACTTATAAATAGAAATATATAGATACGTATATAAATACTAAACATCCATGACTCGCACAAAGTTTGCCCCGAGGCGGGACTCGAACCCGCGACCATCGGAACAGAAGGCAGGGTCACTACCAACTGGACCAATCCAGTCGTCGAAGATGGATCATATCTCAGAGTAAGGATAGCTCAACATGACAACCTTGCTGCTAGTGCTACTAGTAATAGAGCAGAAAGTGCTGCTTTCTGAGTAGAGTAGTAGTAGACGATTGTAAAAAAATGTCTATACATATAGTCCCTATTTAAAGACTTGATGTTTAGTATCACTACATAGTATAAAACAAAGTTGCTTCCTGCTGTCTGTCCCTATGTATGCTTAGATCTTTAAAACTACGCAACGGATGATGCGGTTTTTTTTTCAATAGATAACATGCATGTAGTAGGTATATTTATTATCAGCTTTGCACCTGTGCGAAGCCGAGGCGGGTTGCTAGTTATGATATAAAATGATCGTAATGTTTCAAAAGATGGTTTCCGACGAATTGTATGTGAGCAACACACCAGCAGTAAGCTTTGAACTCCCATGTAACAGGTTAGTAAGTTAAAAATATAATCTCGTGTTACGCATCAGTTGTTGTGTTGCGAAAACAAAATGTTCTGCGCCGTAAAAACGTCGATCAGATCATGAGGCGGGAAGTTTTCCTTGTCATCGCTCTTGAAAATAAACAAATATAATAAATTTTTAACCCGTGAGTAGCTGAAAATGTACTTAATTAAATGGACCTTGCTTTTCGAAAAGCTTAGAATTGGCTATGGTTGAAAAATGACAATGTGCTCGATTAGTTTTTTTATGGATAGGAATAACCTTCCGTATCAAAAGAAAAAAATCTCAGATTTTTCCGTGCATCAGATTTCGCGTAAAAAAAAGAAATTGATTTTGTGTTAGGGCGATTTAAATAAAGGTGTTTCCTCGGTCCAGTATGCAGCACTACTTCTTAAAAAAAAAGTGTTGACACTATTGACGGTGACAGTTCTTGCTTCATTCGTAATTCGTACGAATATAAATAACCAAAACCGTACGTGTTTTGCTAAATTTTTGTAAAATAACTATTAAACGTCTGCTAACGCTTACTGAACTTTCGATACTGCTTGCCCCGAAGACGACATATGCTTCGAAAACTGGATCTGACCGCGATTGCTTACCTGACGATCGACCGCTGGCATAAGAATAATGGACGCGGTTGCTTCCTTATAACCACCATAAGTTGATGCATTTATGCTTGAAGAATTTATGAACAACGTGACAGGCACAACGTGGCCGAAATAAGGGGCGTCAAAGCTTTATCGTGAGTGTGAAATGTTCCCTTTTGTAGCAAATAACTATGTACCTACTGTAGTAATTTTATTGGGCGACCGAGCCGCTCGGCTCGGATGAAAATAGCTACTTAAAATGTCTACCCAAATATTACACATAGTGATCCCCTAAAGTCAGCTATGCGTTGTCATCAGTCAGTGAGTAAGTTCGTTTTCTTTCACCGAAAAGCTTCTTTGGTGAATTAAGTATAATTCAAATTGAATTTTGCACATCAGTAAACACAGAGGTGCAAGCCCCGGAAAGATTTGATTGGATCATTTTACCATGCTTTCATTCGTAATAACGTGTTTAAAGCATACGTCGTCGTTCGGGCCAAGCAGAAACGAAAGCCCAGTAAGCAAAAGCAGTCATCATTAAGCTATTTTTCCAATAAAATTGTTAAAACACGTAAAGTTATGTTCGTACGAAGGAAGCGAGAAATGTCACCGTCAAATGTCACCACTTTTATCCCGAATCATTAAATCGTCATAACGCAAAACCAATTTTATTTTTAACACAAAATCTACGCCACGGAAAATTCTCAGATTTTTTCTCTTATTACGGAAGGTTATTCCTATCCATAAAAAAATTATCAAGCACATTGTCATTTTTCACCCATAGCCAATAGTACGGGTTGCTTTTCATCAGAAGCAAGCCAATAATGTTTTGAATTTGAGTATATTTGAATGAATGAACGTTTACAATGAAATACTATAGTCGAGGAGAAGTAATAACCGACATTTGACAGCTGAGACCCAATGAAGCTAAAACGTACTGCTTAATCATCGACATAGAGTAACAAGTAAAGACATTATGTGTGGCATCCTTTTATTTTTAAAACTAGAGTACTTTAGCGCTCTAATTACCTAGTTCCTTAAATCGTTATAATCGATGATAACATTTCTGAATGTCGAAAGATCAAAGCGACTTTTTTTAATGAAAAAAAAACATTAACTCTTGTTTTTCTTTAATATTAAGTGGGTAAGTATGTGGTTTTATTTGTTTTAACATGTTCCGTGTCCGATGCAAAACAATCAGACGATTAAAATATTCCTCATTAACGCATTCACTGCCACTTCTGTTTTACGAACTTTCGCCAGGTGCCACATCTGTCATTAAGGGAACATTGCAACGCATATGTGCGTTCAAGGCACTGCGCGAAGGTCGGCAAAACGCATATATGCGTCGGTGGCAGTGAATGCGTTAAGTTCGATTTAATCGATCATATTCATAACTGGATAATATCAAATGCCAGTTATTAGATCTCTCCGACTACGACCACGACACAACATAGAAGGCGCGCTGACTAAACAATAATAGACTTTGCGTCAACGGCTTACCTAAGTGCTTCGCCGCGCGCCTTCTAAGTTGTGTCGTGGTATACATAGGTACTCGCAACTTACTACGAAGGTACCTGTGAACGTATTTACTTGGTGGATATGCTGATAAGCATTGTAGAGAATAAAAAAGGACTCTGAGTCGATATCCAAATATGAGTGGCATTTACAATTTACCAGCAGGCTGCGTTTGTCCGGATTAATAATAATATATATTAATACCACAATATCATCTCAAGGAGGTTGTAACTCTTTAATAACCGACGTATTTCATTATCTTGTCTGTCTATCCGGATTTTGGGTCTAAGCAATCCAATTGAAGAAATGGATGGATGATATGAATATACACTTCATAAGTTATGCCACAATGGATAATGGGATTCCCATATCCCGAAATAGTGATATACTATCTCCCTATTTAACGAAAATTATGTTAAAATATTATCCTAATTAATGGCGTCTTTAAGTTAAAGACAGGAGATATGTTTATTTAATAAGTAACTTTTTAAATAAAATAATATGGAAGCCCCATAAGTACCTGTCCCTATTTACAAACTCGAATAAGGGCTTGTGTACAAATCACAACAGATCACGTTGGGGGGGAGGGGTATACGGAGACCTGACAATAGGGATGACGACAACTGTTTTTTCCTTAGTCTATCAGGAAGATTATTGAATATATAGTATTGGACACGTATTTTTTCTTTTTTCACGTAATCAAACTTATACGGAGATATATTGAGTTGAAATGTCGCGTGACGTCACGGTTAGGTACGATTTATACCTAACGGTGACGTAGTTAGCCTCCACTCTCCAACTTTAATGCGTTTTAACTTGGTCATTCTTTGTTAATTTGATAAAACAAAAAATACGTGTCTAATATTTTTTTATTACCTGACTGACGGACTAATTAGAAATTCGATTTCTTCACCCTGTCGTCATCCCTATTTTACAATTTGGTTGAATGAAAAAAAAGGAATGATGGTTACCCAAGACCCTGACCAAATATCACCAGGGGGAGGGAGGTCAAAAATTAGCCGAAAAAACCTCGCGTGATTTGTGCACAAGCCCTAAGACCAGGAATAGGTAAGCTCGTAGAGCTCTACGACATTTTTTATTACGATGAAATTCACGTCCATTAAATTTACATCGATAGAAGTCTATTTTCAGAAATGATTCATTCGTGTAAGCGACAGGTGATGGGGAGTCAATACCTTTAGAATAAAAAGCCCATAAATATTTCCGTTCGGGCTAACCCACCCCATTTGTGATTAAGGTAGTACAGAATAAAAGAAGATATCTACTTAATGTAATGTGTGAATTAGTAATGCTTACCTTGAAGGCGTTTCTGAACTTGTTCGACATTATGTTGTAAAGAAATGGATTGATGGCGGTTGACAGGAAGTACAGCACCCCGGACAAGAATGTCAGCACGATGTACACCTGTGGAGAAAATTACTGTTAATAGAAAATTATCAATAGGTATACCGATGACAACGCACAGCCGAAACTACTGGCCGTAGAGAGCTCAAATTTGGCATTGGAACTGCCAGACAAAATTTCCCGCTCGAACAGGAAAACTGAGATTTTACATGTTATTAGTTCATGCGCAGACGAAGTCGCGGGGAAAAGATAGTGTACATAATAATATGAGGATGACGACACGATAGTTGGGTAAGTAGGAAATAATATCTTAAAGGATGTCTTTATTAAAATTTTACACATTTTATTAACTCAACCGATCCGACTGACTTCATCCGCGTGTAGGTAATTCGGTTATAGAGTTCCTGTAGAAACTATGAGTTTTTTTTTGGATAAAAAGTAGCCTAAGTATTCCGATCAGTAGTTCTCGAGTTAAACCCGGACGGACATAGGTACATACATACGGTCACGTGACTTTTTCTATTTTCAATTCAATTCAAATTCGTTTATTCTCCATATTAACATAAAACATACATTAAGTTATTAGCTTAACAAATCACATAGGTACTTTGTAGTTTAACAAATAGGTGGGTACTTATTTTAATTATCATGGAAAAAGGGTATGGGTACAGCTAATGCTACAGACTTATTATTAATATAGATAATTAATGAAAAAAAGTGAAAATAATAATATTAGTGTCGAGGATTGTGTTAGATCCATTGACCTATAATAACATATGGACGAACAGTGCCTAACAGAATACTTCAAAATATTATAGAGCAAACTGACATTAGAAAATACGTTCCAATATGCTAACAACGCCTCTTTATAGTATGTGCCAAGATAAATATTTTATACAAATGTAAACGTAACACTATAAGACTTTCAAGTGTCAAATTTACCGAGCGCCAAACGGGTGCCCGAGTTGTTCGGGCACCCGTTTTGACGGGACATTTTTCCCCGGCTGATTGTGAATCCTTACTTATAATATATCATACTGTATTACATAGATATATTGTTGCAACGCTCTTATCGAATGAAAAAGATATTTAAAATACGTTTTAAGATTTAAGAAACGTAAGTATCAATTTGGTATTGTTAACGTATTTCATTGTCTTTTGGAAAGGATATCAGAGGATGAAACAGAAATACGAAAAATTTACTTGCCAGCTGGAGTATTCCTTAATTCGAAAAGTTTCAGGCTTTATATCAAAGTGGAAGGTTTAATCTCCAGATACGAAACCAAGAGCGGTAATGCCGAATTTGTCGAAGATTTATTAACCCCGTGTGATTTAACTAACCAAATATTTGGTTTCAAGTTAGGTAGTTTCTATTTTCCTATAGCATGCTAATTTAATAAGTTTTAATTGCCTTAAATTATTTAAAAATCCGTGGTGGCCTAGTGGTTCGACCTACCGCCTCTCATGCTGAGGGTCGGGGGCACGATTCCGGCTCGCACCTCTAAGTTTACTTACGTGCGAAATTCAATTTAAATTTACCATGAGCTTTTCGGTGAAGGAAAAATCGTGAGGAAACCTGCACGCATCTGCAAAGTAATTCAAAGATGTGTGTGAAGTCCCCAATCCGCACTGGGCCCGCGTGGGGACTATAGCCCAAACCCTCTCATGATGAGGGGAGGCCTGTGCCCAGCAGTGAGACGCAAATAGGCTGTAGTAGTAGTAGTAATTCACTTACAGAAATAAATACATAAAAACCGATTAAGAATCATAAGTAGGTACCTAATAATTAACACCCTAGTAATAGTAATAAGGGCCTAGAATCTAAGATGTTTCAACAATTTTGAACATCGTATTATTAAAGTTATGCTTGGGAAGGTACTGAATTTGAATATAACCAAGAAAGAAGAAAAAAATAAATACTTTGACTTATACATTTAAATTAACTTTTTCAATACAGAAATAAAATCTCTATTTATTTGAAATGTTTCCTTGAATGCGTATTCATATTTCATTGGGATTCTACGCCGTAGTCAAAACGTTACAGCATTGAAACTGAACTTAACTTTGAAGTTCAATTTGAGCGCCGTGACGTTTTTACGTTCCCTATAGAATGCCCATGAAATCCCTTTGCTTCCTAAATGAGGCTCCAGGCCTCCTCTCATCACGAGACGGTTTGAGTTTATACTTACAGATTCGTGTTTTTTTCTCACGACGTTTTCCTTCACTGATCAGCTCAGTGGCATATTGAAAATGAATTTCGCAATACTCAGAATTGCGAGCCTGGCTTAAGCCCCCAATCCTCTGCATAACAGACGGTAGGTCAAATCGCTATAGGTTCTTATAGGCTACAATACAACGGCTTCTAATTCGTTAGTCCCCCAATAGTGAGAATTACATAGAACTAACGAGGAAAATAAGCCAAAGAAACCTTGACCCATTTAGTGAGTATAAAGCCTCAACTACCCGATGAAGCGGAATAAATCCATACAGAATTTTATTGTACCTTTTTGTGGATATGACAAACTATAAATTACAGCCTAGTACCGGATCTGACAACACCGCTTCGCTGAAATACAGAGCTATGAACTACATCGACATTACAAAATATAGCAAAAACTTTGTAAACAAGTTCAAATTAAATTATAAAACTTTTTGGTAAGATTACATTTTTTTGCGTGCGCATTAGATACCTTCTGCCGCGTTGAATCTTGTTTATTTATGTTCTAGGCTTACAATCAACCAACGCACCTATACTGCTAAAAATAGATATGAAAAATAAGTTAAATACTAGGAGTGTAACTGAGAAACAACCGAGAGCAAAGAATTGCTATGGTAAAAGAACATCCAAATGTATTGTGGCAAAAACGGTAAATAAAATAAATTTATTAAGACAGACACCTAAATTAAGTAAAAATGTATTAAAGTCAAAACTAAAGGATTTCCTTCTCGATAACAAATTAAAAATGTGATAGAAATAGTGTAAAACGGGTTATCGAGGGGTAAATACCTATTTTTAGAAAGTCCTTTTAGATAAAAAAAGATATTTACTAGTTTAATAAATATATTAATTATTTAGTGATAAAATCGAGCGCGTCTCGCCATCAAACGTAACAGTTTGGCGAGTAAATAATTATTGTAATAAACGTGTATTTTCTTTTTGGAAAAAAAAATAAAAAAAAAATGCTATGAATTACAAACTCTATTGCAGTAGTAGGTGATTATACCTATACCTATACCTTATACAATGCACTCCAGCCTGTCAGCAAAAATATCGATATCTCTTGGATCTGTGAGATAAGGTCATTGAGCAGGTCCTGTGCGCGAATGCTACTTACAGCTTATAAATTAAAAAAGTATGTCCTACCACGAAGTCTTAACCACAATCCTTCATCGAAATGGTACCTGTGAAAGCGTAACAGAGAAACAAAAGGAGGTACATTCGCCTTTATAACATTAGTCTGGAATATGGATTCCACAGATTACCGAGGATTCAGTTTGGAGTCAGTAGATCACCGTTTTGAAATATTCTTGCATGTCTGCAGATTAATGTTTTGGTTGGTATATCGTCTTACCTGCTAACCTGCCGCTAAGAACCAGTGCTGACACACTGTTGTGTTCCGGTAGTAGAGGGTTAATGCAGCCGGTGAAATTACTGGCACAGAGGCATTCCATCTGAGGGCTCAGGGTAGGGCAACGAATTCGAGATCTTATGTTTCCTTAATAAGAAATCATTAATCTTAATTACTCCTATTGCATATTGTAAAATAATACTTAAATGGAAAAAACGAATGATCTAAATTTAGATCCAATCCTGTAAGATGCGCTAGAAGTGCATTAAGTTTTTCGAGTGTAGGGGTATGTATGCACGCTCTGTAGCCAAAACGGCTTGATTAGTTAGCGAGGTATTTTTTGTGAGGTGTCGTTAGATTCGTCCTGATTGTGAGGATGACACTGGGTATATCAAACGTTTATATGCAGTATGTTTTTATAAAAACTAAATCTCAACCTACCTGTCTTGTAACTGTTATTGCTACCCTCATCACTTTACAAACAAATTAAGTCCGGGCTCGCGCTAAGAGCATTCTTATGGTAATGCGGGTGAAGCAAAACAAAGTGGAAATAGGTACGTAGTTGACCGCCAGTTTTTGTCAAAAAATGGGTTTATACCGAAACATTATTGGCTGATGGCCGATGGGGCCGGAAAGTTCTCGAGTGGCGCCCGCGAACCGGGAGACGAGCTGTCGGTAGGCCTCCAACAAGATGGAGCGACGACCTCGTGAAGGTCGCGGGAAACCGGTGGAAGCAAGTAGCACAGGACCGGTCTGAGTGGCGAGCCTTGGGGGAGGCCTATGTCCAGCAGTGGACGTCTTTCGGCTGAAATGATGATGATGATGATGATGATTATTGGGTATTTGTTTCGGCGATTTCCTCTCCATTCAAGGGTTTATCTTTGAAATTGAAATACACGAGTGTCGAAATACTGATGAGCGAACTGAACTGAATTACCTACACGGCGCGAGAGACACGGGATAATGACCTAAGCAGGTAGGTATAATAAGTCGCTTTATGTCGGATATTGCGTACTGGCATCGCGTTTTTGTTTCAAAAACACACACCGTCAATACAATGAGGGCCACCGTATTTTTTATGGAGGGTGGAATATGTGTTGGTAAGGAGCGCAATCTTATATGGCGAAACGGTTGAAAAAGGTTCTTACTGATTATATACGCAATACAATAGGGACTATCGTTTCTTTGCTCACCAGTTGGCGCCACTGTTGACTAGGGTCCAGAGGTATAGCTGTCTAAAGCGACTTTATAAGATCGGCGCCGAAACAAAGTTTTCGATCTGGAATCTCATTAAGTTTATTAATTATAAATAACTATCATCATATCGAGTAGCTATGCCGCAATGATGTGCAGTTCCGTTTTGTTTGGAAAAAATGATTTTTTTTTCAAAGCGTTTACATTTTTATCCAAATAATCCATATTTGCGATAATTTCACGAAGAAGATAACTTTCAACAGGTAAATTAAAGAAATTATGATTTATATCACGAAGCCCGCCAAAACCAGTGGAAACTGAATGTGACACGCGACACTAGCGCCTCTAGTGGCAAATTCACACGCGATAGCCCCCATTGTACTGCCGTGCCGCGTGGCGGCAAGTGCTGCGTGGGTCGAACTGGTAAGTGGTACTTCAGTTGCGACCGCAGCGCCATTAAATTAGCACCATACTCGGTGGCACTTTTGGAAGTATACCTAAAGCTCCTTTATCTCAACCCTCCCTCTATAGTATTCCTGTTCACTATCTATAGTGTTGGCTGTCAATATCAAAGTTGGTCACTTCATTCAATAATGTCAACGTCACTGTAAAATTTGACGTTTCGGAGAACAATAGTTGCCAATGGGGGCTATCGCGTGTGAATTTGCCACTAGAGGCGCTAGTGTCGCGTGAGGTCCAATAACCTTCACTCTTCACTGGTTTTGGCGGGCTTTGTGACATAAATGATAATTTCTTTAATTTACCTGTTGAAAAGTGGTCTCCTTCGTGAAATTATCGCAAATATGGATTATTTAGCGATCAATGTGAACGCTTTGAAAAAAAAGATAAAAATCCGAACGAAACGGAACTGCACAACATTGCGGCATAGCTACTCGATATGATGATAGTTATTTATAAGATTCAAGATTTAAAACTTTGTTTCGGCGCCGATCTTATAAAGTCGCCTTTGACAGCTATACCTCTGGACCTTAGTCAACAGTGGCGCCAATTGGTGAGCAAAGAAACGATAGTCCCCATTTAGCGTGCTATATGGTACACGATGTGCTAAATCGGCAAATACTGCACCTCATAGGACTCAAGCGCCTGTAGCGGAAAATAGTGACTGTAAGACTTGGTAGCATTTTGACCTACTGTTCAGAGGGTCGGGCATAAAACGCTCCAGCTCTGAGTCTGGGGTCAAGTGAAAGAAAAAAAATAGATTCAGCGAAGCTATTCAAATATGTGTTTACCCGGGCCCACGTAGGTAGATTGTAAGTAATGTAAGTATAGCCCAACCATCAAACTTAAACGGATATCTATATAGTAATACTATATTAGTTTATTTTACAGTCCAGTGGACTTACATAAACTGAAGTCAGTTTGAGTAATTGAAACTTGTTATTGTTTAGTATTCAAAGTAGGTAGGTACTTCGATTGTTTTACAACGAGAATGGAAACAGATCATTTACCCAAGGCTTTAAATTTCTTGATCAATAACGACCTCAATTTAATTAAAATGAATGTTTAAAAATATTCAAATCTTAATTTGGCCTTCTTTGGTATTAAATTAAATAGGTAGCTAATGTTTTTATTGTGTATATTTCCATTTGCTTATCTTGCTGACATTAGTTAGTTACCTACTGCTGTGAAACGAGGTTCCATAATATTTAATTTGAATGTTTTCAATTTAATGTTGCATAATTAATAAATAAGAAGTAAAAGCATAGAGTTAAAAAAAATTAAATTAAAAAATAGAACCGACTTCAAACTCCGACAGCCTGTGAAGTTGGTGTCAAGTTCACTATAAGATAGTCATAGCTTTGGGGCGGTTCACTTATACGATGGGACGTAAGTCTTTGAAATTGATGCCAAAATCATACACATGCTAACAAATTTCGAGGAGTTCCCTCGTTTTGTCATGGATCCCATCATCAGAACTAAACCAAATTATCAAAAGGGTTCAAGTTGGAGGTACCTACACCTTTCAATTAAAAAAAGAATCATGACGGAGATATGCGTGGTCATACATAAAAAAATATATATAATATATACGCGTCGAATTGAGAACCTCCTTTTTTTTCAGTCGGTTGAAAATAACCTACATTGAAGCTTGCAAAGACGCGTAAAAAACTATCAACAAATAAAAATGCCGTAGATATGAACTATGGTCCGTTCTATTCGGTATACCTATGCTATGAACAATAAAAATGCCGTAGATATGAACTATGGTCCGTTCTATTCGGTATACCTATGCTATGAACAATAAAAATGCCGTAGATATGAACTATGGTCCGTTCTATTCGGTATACCTATGCTATGAACAATAAAAATGCCGTAGATATGAACTATGGTCCGTTCTATTCGGTATACCTATGCTATGAACAATAAAAATGCCGTAGATATGAACTATGGTCCGTTCTATTCGGTATACCTATGCTATGAACAATAAAAATGCCGTAGATATGAACTATGGTCCGTTCTATTCGGTATACCTATGCTATGAACAATAAAAATGCCGTAGATATGAACTATGGTCCGTTCTATTCGGTATACCTATGCTATGAACAATAAAAAGGTTAGGTACGATGAAAGAGCTTAATATTCGATACGGACTCGAAACGTGACACAATAAAAAATATTCATTCGGTTTAAGCATCCGACATCCCGGCGGAAACAAACAAATAGGGTTTATGTTTATACTAGCGCATTTAGAAAATGGTATACCTTACCTACAATCAGATTTGAAAACGGAATTATATCGAGTAGGTTATACCTAATGTGAAATAAAGAGAGAGCCAAACTTCCACCGAAAATTGGTTTGAACGAGATCTAGTAAGTAGTTTTTTTTTTTATATGTCATAAATCGTAAACCGCAATTTACCTTACACTATTATTAAAACATCGATCAAAGTTACAACGAACTCCAAGAACTTTTAAATTATGTTACTTGCTGCTACGGAACCCTTCATGGGCGAGTCCGACTCGCACTTGGCCGCTTTTTTTAAGTCGTTTCAAAATAAAGTCATTCAAAGGACGATCGAGTCAGTCAAGGTCCGTGTTCCACCGATATTAAATCGAATCAGGTAATGACCCATCCCAAAAGCCCAAAATCGACATGCGATCAAACTATCAAACTTTTGGACCTTATTACAAGGAAGTAAGGTGAAAAAGTCTCTATATATTGACGAACTCGACCCTACAAATTGTGTGAATAACTCGTTTACTAACTGCCAGTGCCTATAAAAGTTTTTTTTAAATAATGAAGGGAGGTTGTGGTTACCTTGCAATGTACCTACTGGCCATTTTTACCACGGTGGACTTTTGAAAGCTTTACATAGTAGAGCGTTTAAAGTATAAAATTTAAGCTAGGTATATGCAAAAGTAGACTAGCAACTCTAGCAAGGTCTACAGCTCTCAGAGCCAATAGTTTATAACGCTCTATGTCTTCTAATTAATGTCATCATATAATCGTCTTTTGTACATGTACAAGACGTGATGTATGCGGAATTCGTTAGTTCAAGTTAAATTTTGACTTGCGCCATCTTGCGCCCTACCTGAAATGACGGCTACCCTATCTTAAATTCAACTCTAGCTACGGCCCTGGTGGCGTTCTACCTCATCCGTTCGCCGCGGCTGCCTGCTAAACCTGGCCAGTCGAAATAAAAAATCGTCACTTTCTCGTCTGAGCCATCGGCACCATGGTCTAAGAAAACAAGGTCTGCCGATCCGGGTGACGTGTCACCCTTACGTCAAAGTCGCGTTGCCACTTTATTGCAATAAACCAAAATCATTGATCTATTATAATTAAGGATTCACAATCAGCCGGAGAAAAATAGCCCGCCAAAACGGGTGCCCGAACAGTTCGGGGCACCCGTTTGGCGCTCAGTAAATTTGACATTTAAGTCTTATAGTGAGTGTTAGGTTTACTTTTGTGTAAAATATTTATCTTGAAACATATTGTAAAGAGGCGTTATTTTCATATTGGAACGTAATTTCTAATGTCAGTTTGCTCCATATATTTTGACATATTCTGTTAGGCACTGTTCGTCAATCCCAAAAATGAAGGAAATATTTGCTGCCGTTATAATGCAAAATTAATTATTTGTGCATTACAATTGTCATTTAATTTTTTAAGCACACAAAATGGGACCAGTTATAAACATATGAACGTATTAATTTAACGAAACTCTCAGGATACATGGGGGTCGGGGATTATTTTAATACACCACTTGCAACACACAGCAGTGTGAATGACGTTAGGATGACACCCACACTACTACGGAATACCGAACTGTCATACCTGGCGAAGTATATTATTGTATCATGATCGGCACGACAACATCTCCTGGTTATTTAACCGACTTTGCTAATAAGGAGGTTCTCAATTCGTCGAAATCTTTTAAATCGTGTTATACCTAAATAATCATTCTGTAGAGTTTTCATTCCTATTGTATATAGGTACACTTCCATCCTTCAAATCTACTTTCATTTCTGCATAACTCCTATCAAGCACATTCTTCTAAATTATCACAGCGAATTTTCTAATCTATTAAAAGCCTTGATTTCCTTTCTCTTTTAATTTTTGGAAGCGCGACGGCGTCCCCACACGCCCAATTTACTTCATTCAATAAATAAAATCAAATAAAGTATGCGTGCCGTGGCAACTGAATCAAAAAGACATTTAAAAAGCATTTTATTCAGGCGGCGCTTTGAATTGAGTAAAAGGAATTGAAATATTGTTCAAGAATAATGGACCATTGACTATTTCATTTTTATTTTTATTTAATTGCGTATTTTACCACAATTTGTATCTACTACTTTTGGACATCAATAATGATGATTTACACATAATTAAAACATCATATGGGTGTATGAAAGTACGTTATTTCGAGTTAATCTGTTTATAGTCAATCCATACTAATATTATATATGTGAAAGTGTGTTTGTTTGTTTATCTTTCCTTCACGTCGCAACGACTGGACCGATTTGTAAGAAATTTGGTATGGAGATAGTTTGAGACCCTGGCCGTAACATAGGATAATATTTAACCCGATAACTCTACGGAAACGGGTTTTCTACGAGTCAAACCAGTTTTTTCAATACTTTTATAACTATAACTACCTATATGTATAGTATCATCGGGTACGCAAATTTTTCTAAGTCTACGCGGGACGAAGTCGCGGGCAAACGGATAGTAGGGAATAAAAGCGAAACGCGCGTTTAATGGTTGAATTAAAGGGGGAAAGTGGGTTAAGCTGCTTAAGTTGTTATGTTGAACTTACCAAGTAAAAAGTGTCAGTGGGGTGCTCCAGACTCTTCCCGTAGATGGCGAGCAGCCGCTGCACGTGGAAGGGCGCCCAGCAGACGAAAAATGACAGCGCCACGGCCACTGAATAACAAAAGATCGAATTACCCCTGAGAATTAACCCATCTGTCTTCAAGGGAACTGAGCGACTTCGCCAACGAAATGAGTTCGAATTTCAAATTGATGGGTCATTTATAGTTGAATAATACTTTTACTTCTTAGTCCAATTAAATGGCACACGGCATGTGCAGGATTCAAATTAATTGGGTCATTTAGGGAGCGTTCAAGTTTTACGTAACGAATTTGGGTGGGGGGGAGGTCTTGTAAAATGTTACGATGCGTTACAGGAGCGAGAGGGGGTTTTGAACTACGCGTTACGTAACATTATTTTTTTTAGTTTCCGGTACTTTACGCCACATAATTGTGTAACTTTTAGGTAAAAATGGTCACTTGGTGGTTACGTAACGTTTTACTAGAAGGGGGGAGGGGGGGTACAGAAAAACGTTACGGCGCGTTACATAGGCGGAGGAGTGGGTCCAAAATCCCCAAAAATTGCGTTACGTAATACTTGAACGCTCCCTTATATCTCAATAATAGGGATGACGACAGGGTGAAGAAATCGAAATTCTAATTAGTCCAGATAATAAAAAAATATTAGACACGTATTTTTTGTTTCATCAAATTAACAAAGAATGACTAAGTTAAAACGCATGTAAGTTGGAGAGTGGGGGCTAACTACGTCACCGTTAGTAGACCAAGGAAAAAAACGTTGTCGTCATCCCTTTTCCATATGCGAAGCGACTTTTTAGTCATATCGATGTGAGTGCAGAATTCATATCGCAGCCGACACGATACGACGTCTATACGACGACGAGACGATACGAGACGGTTGAGTTTATTATGAAAATTTATAGATATGGAAGATATAGATTTGGTTTTCTGTTGGTAATTTATTTTTGAACATGAATTTTCGCGTCACGATACCGATGTGTTTTAAAAACGCTCATAACTTTTTAAATAAAACTGAAGAGGCACGTTTAAAGTTGTAAATGAGCGAACTTTAAAATAAAGCTGGAATTATGCTACGTTCTGTGAAAGGAAGCGTAGCAGGACTTTACGCATGAAGTTGCTTAAGGAAGAGCAAAACTTTCTCCATAAAAACATCAAAGATTCTACAGTGCAAGTTACAGGTACAGGAGAGTTATGGTCACTTCTTCATTCAATAGTACATTACTACAGAGGCCAGGAAGGAGGAAGTTGCAGGCCGAGTATTATATACGGCCAAACGAAGTGAGGCCGGATAGTTACGAGGCCGACAACTTCCGTTCCCCGCCGATGTATGTATAGTGCTTTTCTCAAACATGCAATGAAATAAATAAATAAAATAATATTTTATATATAATATATTTTGTCTTTTTTACATAAATAAAACTGCGCTACCTATGTAGCAAATATGGTTCATGTTTTTTTAAAGCTGTATTGGCAGAATGTCATAGCGAACCATAGAGTAAATATTGCTTGTAGCTTTTTTAAATTGCGGAATGCCAAGATTCTGTGTCACAAATATCAAATGGAAATTTTTAAAAAGTGAGTTGCCGGCCTAGGCCTGCAACGTTTGTATGAAATTTCATTATATACCAATTTGTCTAGCCGCGCCTGAAACGTGATACTTCCCAGGCTAATAAGAAGAACTAATATCAATATTTCATTGCATGTTTGAGAAAGGGACTATTTCATCATTAACTTAAAATGTGCCTTTATCACCCTTCTTCAGGCATTTTTTTGTAGTTGAAAATAACTAAATAATTTTGAAATATAGCTTGATGTCTGCTACTACTACTCGGACTCGCTCTTGGCCGGTTTTTCAGTGTTCCGTAGCCAAATGGTAAAGAACGGAACCCTTATAATTTCGTCATGTCCGTCTGTATGTCACTGCCATTTTACTCCAAGATTATGGGTACTTTACTGTAATATGGGTACTTTATAGTAATAAGAACCTCTACAAAATGATGTACGTAGCTCGATTTTGAGAACCAAAAATATGGTGGCACTGTGATATGCATGTAACTACGGGATAGTAAAATATTTTATCACTGGATAGGTCTTTAGGAAAGAAAACGATATGGAGGTTCCCAAATAGTTTTTTACTTACTTATCAATATTTTGTGAGTTATTTACTTCTAAAGTAAGTGCTCGAAAGAAAAAGGCTAAAAATAAGATTTCCCAGACATGAAACTTAGCTAGATAGATTTTCCAATCCTGTAAAACAATATAGGTACACTCAAAAGCAATGAATTCGGGTCACTTTGTATTTAAAATGCTATAGTACAGAGTGACCGGAATTCATGGCTGTTGAGTGTATTTAAATTTCCGTGCAAATCGTTTATATAAATACTTAAGAAAAACTGTACAAAATAGCGCATTAAAAGCATACGAGTAACAGGAATGTCTCGTGCTTGCCATTTATGTCAGTCAATTCAATATTCATTGGCTTGAAAAAAAAAACGGCCAAGTGCCTGTCGGGCCACGCGCAAAGTATAGGGTTCCGAAGTTGACGATACCCACAGTACCTTTCTAAGACTTATTAGCATCTAGCTAGCCTGTGGTATGACGTGCCCGCCCGACGCCCCCGCTCGAGAAAAATCATTGGTATTTTAATCATTTCATAAGTTGGTCGACTATTACTCGTAAGTTTGTACAGCCTACTTAGCTGTGATAGTTTTTCTTTTAACTACGTTATATATGCCACAACCGTGTTTTTTTTCAGCCATCTAAATACCACCATTTATTTGGCAGGGGGGGACACGTGACTCTAACAAAAAATAGCACTTTAAAGCTTAATATTTCGCAAACGCATCACTTAATCGAAAAATTATTTGAACAAACCCATAATATTTTTTTAAGACCTATTCAAAGATATGCCACATGGGGTACGCAAGAAAAAAAAATCCATCCCCACTTTACGAGTAGGGGAGGTACCCTATAAAAAAAAATCAAAATTTTATTATACCACTTTGTCAGCGTAACTAATATGTATATTCATGCCAAATTACAGCTTTCTAGAACTAAGCATCTCCGAGCAATAGTGCGGACAGACGGACGGACGGACGGACGGACGGACATGGCGAAACTATAAGGGACTTCGGAACTCTAAAAATGTGTCCTTTATTTTGCAAGGACCTGTGCGACCGAGCCTTGCTCGGGTGAAAATGGCTAAAACCGAGTTTCCTCAGATATGATCGATTTGTCGCCCCCGTAAAACCCTATATTTCAAATTTCGTCCAAATCGTTACAGCCGTTACTGAGCTCGCTTGTATAGATAAATAAACAGAGAAATATACAAGATTAGCGCGTTTAAAGTATAAGATTTATTGATGCTGTCATCGTGTCATTACTAGACGGGTTACTTCATGTTAAGAGGGTTTGTTCAGAGAGTTGGTAACGTCGTAAATAACTGTCAAACATCGCTATGTTCATTAATTTCTTAATATTACTGAATGAATATTATATTCATATATAATAGGTATACTAGCTGACCCCGCGGACTTCGTACCGCCTTAGATTTTTTTTTGGTATGAAAAATAGCTTACGTCCTATTCTCAGACCTACTGAACATACACTCCAAATTTCATAAGAATCGGTCGAGCCGTTTCGGAGGAGTTTGGTTACAAACACTGTGACATGAGAATTTTATATATTAGAAGAGATTATTCTTATGTAAACGATTAAATAAATGAATTATATTAGAAATAGTGTGAGGCTAATGGTTTTTTATTCTATCCATATTGTTTTTAAGACTACCGACACTTTCTCTGTTTTACCCTATGGTTGACTGGTAGAGAATGCCATTGGGCATTAAGTTCGCCATTAGTACATTTTTGTTTTGTTGTGCAATAAAGTTTAAATTAATAAATAAATGAAAACATTAATAATCGCTCTATCATATCATTGAATAAAAACATGTATGGTCGATTGCATCAATTATCATCGCAACACGAATTTTTAGCATTATATAAGTACCATATGTAGAAATAAAATCGTTTGAAAACTTTCCATCACATTTTCCATGCATTTTAATGTACTTGCCTACTTTAATGCCTACATAACAAATAGAAAACGACACTCGTTATTCAATAACAGAGAGATATTTCCTTTATCATTTAGTAATTGTGTAATTAATAAAAACCACCAAATATTTGACAGCTATATGCGCCGTTGATAAACCCTCTTAAATTGAAATCATGAAACAGTTTAACAATGCGTGTGTGCCGTGGTAACTGAATGAAAAAGACACAAAAGCATTTTATTCAGACGGCGCTTTGAAGTAGAATGAATTTTAATTAACAATATTTAATTAAAATTCCTTCTACTTCAAAGAATAATAAAAAGTAGGTATAATGTAATTTAAAAATGAAACGCCACAAGTAGGTTCCGTTTAGGTTCAATCAATGGATCTGTATCACGGGAAATGAAAACACATTTTAATTAAATCAAAAACGTACATTTATATTATTCACAATCCAGTGAGTCTCCTTATTTCATTTTGTTGTTATTATAAATACAGAATGGCAAATTGATAATTAAAGGTCCGTTAAAGATGTATTTACATGTCTACAAATATATGTAATAACTAGCTTTTACCCGCAACTTCGTATGCGCAGAAATATTAAAATGAAAAATCCCGTTTTTTCCCGTTCCCGTGAGAATTTCGGGAAATCCTTTCTTAGCGGATGCCTACGTCATAACATCTACCTGCATGCCAAATTTCAGCCCGATCCGTCCAGTGGTTTGGGATGTGCGTTGATAGATCACTAAGCTATGTCAGTCACCTTTGAGTTTTATATATTTAGATGTATAGAATATATATTTAGATTGTACAGAATGATCAGATTTTAACAATGACTTTATTCAAGAATATTTGACATTAAATAATCATGATTATAATTAATAAAACCATGAAGATTGTTTTTTCCAGACAGGCCAGTTTTCCTGCTGTTTGAACTTTATAATGTACTACAGCTTCTGACCGCGACTTCGTCCGCGTGGAATTTGTTAATAGCCTTCCCGCGAGAACTATGCATTTACTCGGGATAAAAAGTAGCCTATATGTTGACCAGTGTTATAAACTACCCCCATACCAAATTTTGTTTAAATCCGTCCAGTAGTTTTCGAGTTAAATCCAGACATACATACATACATACATACAGTATTTTTTTCTAAAAATCGATATTTCGTGTTAGTATCGTTCATATCAGGGATGTTGCGGATATTCGCATCCGCATCCGCAACCGCGGAACATCCGCATCAATTTCAACATCTGCATCCGCATCCGCATCCGCATCAAATCGATGCGGAGCTGAAGTGGATGCGGATCCGTGCAGGTCGCAACGCGAACGAAGCTCAGCGGTAGTGGCGTGTGCCTCCTAGTTGCCTAGTGCCTACATTCACTTATTAGCCAATGATAGTCGTCTGTTCGGTCGGTGAAATGTGATTGGTTAGTTGGTTGGTGTAGTTGGTAAATGCACATCAGTTCGTGTTGTTGTTGACAGGTAGTGACGCGTTCTATTTCATTAGAGAATTAGTAAGTTTAGCAATCGATCGTTTTAAAATTAGTTTCGTATTGTTTTGTTTAATCAGTGAATAAATGATAAAATGCCGCCGCCAACGCAAAGTGTGATATGGACCTATTTTAAAACAGATGACAAAGACCGAGAAAAAGCACAGTGCAAGATATGTAATAAAAGCTACTCTCGTAAAGGACGTACTACCACGTCTTTGAAAAACCATTTAAAATCGATGCACCAAGAGCAATATAGTCAGTTTTGTGACGATAACGAAAATCAAAACCAGGAAAAAATAGATAATTCAGGTAAGGTTTGATTGTTTTAGCAATACTTGTTTGTTTACTAAGTTTGTAAGTAGAACTACAAGGATCGATGAAACTTAAGTGTATTTTTGAAATTTTTGATTGGCACAGTCAGGCTCCGTCGCCTTCGGTAAAAAGTTTGTGTAATAGTGCGGTACCTAATTTGCATATTTTTGTACCTAAAATTTACCATTTGACGTTTATTTCATTAAATTTGCCATAATACCAGAAAAATACGAACTTTGCTTGCACATCCGCATCCGCATCCGCATCCGCGGATGTGAAGCCTCAAAAATCCGCATCCGCATCCGCATCCGCGGATGTCAAAAAAACTGCATCCGTAACAACCCTGGTTCATATAGTCCCTTTGACTTGATAGTTTCTTTTAATTTTCAATTTTCAGCCGCGACTTCTTCTACAGAATTATTATTTATTGTATGTATAGATTTTTCCTTTTTTTTCTCTGATTCATTAATCTCTTATGAATAAATAGTTTAGTGCCAAAATTCATTATTTAGGTAATAGCAGACTGGTTTAAAGAATGTTTTTCACTTCACATGCTCTTAAAATGTTACTTTAGTCTCTGCACATCGGGACTAAAGCTCTTTTTTAGTCTCTAGGGACTAAAGTATTTTTTTTTTATTTACATTGGAAACCCGCCTAAACAGCCAACCACAGAGTTTGTGAAAGGAGGATTATCCCCATTTCCAGTGAACCTAGACAATTTCTAGTACGTGAATAAACGATTTAATTTCGTGAAACACGATTTAATGATTACGAATACTCTTGTTTTATTAAAAGTGAATTCATTTAATAATGCATGACCCAATTAGTTTTAAAATATATTAATAGTATTTAAGTTTGAATCTGTTGGCTACATATCATTCAAAACGGCACGTGATAAAAAACAGGTCAAGTGCGAGTTGGACTCGCGCACCGAGGGTTCCGTACCTACAAACTTGTTGATGCAAATTTAACAATACAAACTTATTATTTGCGGTTGGTGAAGTAGACACGGCTACTGCGCCAACCGCAAATGATAAGTTTGTATTAGTAAATTGGCTTTTCTTGCACCAAAATATATATTTTTTACGGTTATCAGATTTATTCCTGTACGTGTGCTGTAAGACCTTGCTTCTGGCCAAATTTCATGATTCTAGGTGATCGGGAAGTAGCCGGTTATCTACTTTGCTATATAAATATCGTAATTTTGTATGGTACTGCGTTTTTTTTTCCTCGCATTCGAAGTGAAAAGCAGAGTGTTTAACGCGTGACTAAACAACCATAATGACACTCGAACTATAGCCACCCTCGCTCTGCTCGGGTGGCTAAACATCTCGTGTCATAATGGCTTGTTTTAGTCCCTTGATAAACAATCTACTATTAGTGAACTCATCAATCATTTCCTTTTTACTGGACAATAGGCAGGTAATCTAACAGTAGGTAATCTGCATAACGTGTTTCTTGAAAGTGTCTGTAATCTAGGATTATAATTTAATTTTTCCCGTTCCCGTGGGAATATCGGGAAATCCTTTCTTAGTGCTCCCCTACGCTCCCCAACGAATCTGCGTGCCAAATTTCAGCTCTCTACGATGATCCCCGCGACTACGTACGCGCCTTAAAATGTAAAAAAAAACATTTTTTCCCGTTCCCGTGGGAATTTCGGGAAGTCCTTTCTTAGTGCTCCTCTACGCTCCCCAGGGAACCTGCATGCCAAATTTCAGATCTCTACGATGTTTCCCGCGACTTCGTACGCGCCTAAACATTAAAATGTAAAAATCCCTTTTTTTCCCGTTCCCGTGGGAATTTTGCAAACTCCTTTCTTAGCGGATGCCTGCGTCATAACATCTACCTGCATGCCAAATTTCAGCCCGATCCGTCCAGTGGTTTGGGCTGTGCGTTGATAGATCACTATATCAGTCAGTCAGTCACCTTTGAGTTTTATATATTTAGAAGTATAGCCTAGTAATTAATGGCTAAGATATTAATGTATACTTGATTAATACTCCTGATCCTGCAGTCAAACCGTTCTCTAGTTTTGTGGGATTTTTTTTATTAATATAATTGAAATTAAATTTGGTTTCAATAAATAATAAAATAAAAGGGCCACTCTGCTTTTCATACTTGAATTTATTGCTTGTTCACAATACACATTGATAGCATGAGAACCGCGCTGCGATTGCGATGTTCAATTGCCCTGAAGAGAATCAATTGAGAGGATTCCTTGTGAGATTTATGTTTGTTATATCACAACACAACTTAGAAAGCGCGCGGATTAAGCAATACCAGACTCTGCGTCAACGGCTTAAGTGCTTCGCCGCGCGCCTTCTAAGTTGTGTTCTGCTATACGCACGTAGGAAGATATGCTGCGGAAACTGATCCGAACTTTTTATAATAAATTTTGTGCTGTCGTATTTTTTGTAATAAAGGAAGCACGGCAACGCGGTGACTATTTCGAGGTAGACGGAGATTGTCTTCCGCCTTTTATGTAAAACGTGTTCCCTTTGACAAATTTAATTATATCCTACTGTTAAAAATGCATTTAAGGTAAGTAGGTACGGACATCGGTAGAATATTTTAATAACCCGAAAGTAAAAATAAGTAGAAAATTGAGATATTCATATCATGACCTAAAATAAACAATCCAATAATTGAAATGATGACATATTGTCTGATTCAAATGACGAAAATAATATAATAAATAATTTCCATTACGCAAAACTGAAACGATCCATGCCCGATCTAAATCTAAATTGGTAATATCATTCTTTTCATAACAAATTATTCAGTGTAATGGAAAATCTAAATTTCCTTTTTTTAATCATTCCAATTATACTGAGGACTGAATACTTGGAAATTAGAACTTAACAAAATATTGATAAATTTGCTGTCTGTTGAATTAAATTAGACCAAAAACTTAATAGAAAAAATACGGTCTCAAGCAGGATTCGAACCTGTATCTCCAGTAATATGTGCACTTTAAGTACTACTGAACGACCGCAGGCAAGGACTCGATATACCTATACTATCGAATCCTAGCTTGCGGTCGTTGGATGTTGGATGCACGCCCTTTGGCCCATCATATGATACCTGCCGTGTATTTTTTTCATCTATTATATATATAGAAATGGAGCTTACCCAGCATTCTTATTACCCTCCTTTGAGAAGCGCTGGTCCTGTACCGCGCGGGGCCCGCCGTCCGGCCGTTGCTTTCAACTGACAGTTTCTTCGGATGCAATATCCGCGACGTTCGCAGCTTAACACCTATGAGCGCGTACAACACAGTTATCACTGACATCGGCACCACAAAGAACACAAAGCTTGATATAACGAACACTTGGTGCACTCCGTGCCCTTTCACTGTGCACACACTCACGTTCTGCCCTTGGTCCACGTACGACACTACCCCGAACTGCATCGCCTGCGGCACAGCGGTACCCAGAGCTAAAAACCATATCGCAACTATAAAGCGCACAGCTCTCGACAGTTTCGACATGGTATGAGACATGAATGGACGGCAGATAGCTATGTACCTTTCCACTGTGAACGCGGTTATAGTCAACACTGTGGCGTTGGCGGCTGTTTCTGACGCGAGTCCTAAAATTATGCAAGGTGCCTCTCCGAGCGGGTAAGTGTTCGGGTTCCATAGTCGGTGGAACTCGAAGGGTAAGCCGCAGACGAGGAGCATGAGATCAGAGATTGCGAGGCTGAATAGGTAGAAGTTGGTGGCGGTGTGCATGGAGCGGTTGCGGGCGATGACCACGCAGGTGCTGATGTTGCCGAGGATCCCGGCGACGAAGATGGTGGCGTACGCGACGCTGAGCGGCACCAGCAGGTCCAGCGAGTCGGGCTCGCCGTAGCCCGCGCTGAGCGCCGAACTGTTCGTCGTGTTCAAGTACACATCGTCGAAGTATTCCTCCATCCCTAGCTCTTTCTTGATGTCATAACCTGAGAACGAAAAATTTTAAATTAGGTTTCCATTGCCTGTTTTGCATTACAAATGTAGTTAGCGGGAAATCATTGTCTCAGCTCCACTAGCGAAAGATGTAAATTTCACTCAGCTTTGTAGATCTTAATTAAATTATAAGGGCTCTAAATAATAACCGTTGTAAAGTTCTGCTGCTTATGCAAAACAATTTTGGGAAGCATAGGGAGAGTAGAACTTCGAGTATCTTGAAGGATACGCGAGGCGCCTTCCATTTTTTTCCTAAACGGAAAATGATATTTTTATCACCACATCTATTTATGGTTATGGTAAAGGCTGACAGTTTTCGCCACTATTTGCGACAAAATAAGGCGATAATACTATATTTACCTAAGTCGTAAAGAGTTTTAGGTACTGTTAGTGATTTTACAAGTTTATAAAATTCCGGTGACCCTACAAGAAAACACAATGTAAGGTGAATTATTAATTATGTACAAGAAGTTGAACAATAGCCCTGAACGTAATCAAACATTAACTTCAGGTCAATGACTGCTAATGACATTGAAAGGGATATTGTTATTATACAATTGAGTTCGTTAATATGTGTAAACTTTTGGACCTTATTACAAAGTTGTAAGGTACAAATGTGTGAATTTTTTGGATAAGTCAACTGTATTGTTTTGCTTTATTTTATTTTAATTATTTTGAATGCTAATTTTCAATACTAATTTTCTATAGGTATTTGTATAAATCCATTAAGGCCCGGTACCTACATCCACAAAACTCGTCGTTCTGTTCAGAATTTGTCAAATTTTAACAGCTATTGAAACTTTGCCAATTGGTTGTTTCAAACTATTGATTGGTTCGATTATTTAAGTAGTACGTACTACAATTTATAAAAATCTATTATTCATCTAAACCAGAATAGAACACATTTTATTATTGCTAATAGCCAATAACATCAGAAATGTGTTCAGTTAAGTATTATGTAGATAACATATTTCGAGTCGACCGTCAATCCAATAATGATTGGAATTCGGTTCGGACTCGTTGAACGAGTTTGTAGCAACATTATGTGGACCTGTTGTAAAAAAAATTGTTTATCATCATTATTATTAATTAACACGTTTATTCATTTGGGTTTTACGTTTATGATATTTCCTTCTTCTTCACAACAGCGTCCCACTGCTGGGCACAAAGTCCTCTCATCACCTCTTTATAATATTTATGACTTAACAAAACTGATTTAATATAAGGTAGGTATCCCTTATACCCTTAAAATTTCCCGATATTTGTAATATTGTTTTAATCCAATAGGTACTTCAATAGAGTTTATATGGTGGCGATTTCACAATTAAGGTTTTACTCACCACGGTTTCCGTCACGGAGTGACTGACCGATGACAACGCACAACGGAACTACTAGTCGCAGAGAACTGAAATTTGGGATGTAGTTCCTTGGGGAGTGTAGGTAGAGAAGGACTAAGATAGCATTTCCTGAAATTCCTACTACCCGGAACGGGAAAAAAACCGGCCAAGTGCGTGTCGGGCCACGCGCAAAGTATAGGGTTCCGAAGTTGACGATGCCCACAGTGCCTTTCTAACACTTATTAGCATCTAGCTAGCCTGTGGTATGACGTGCCCGCCCGACGCCCCTACCGCTCGAGAAAAATCATTGGTATTTTAATCATTTCATAAATTGGTCGACTATGACTCGTAAGTTTGTACAGCCTACTTAGCTGTGATAGTTTTCCTTTCAACTACGTTATATATGCCACAACCGTGATTTTTTTCAGCCATCCAAATACCACCATTTAGCTGGCAGGGGGGGGGGGGGACACGTGACTCTAACAAAAAATAGCACTTTAAAGCTTAATATTTCACAAACGCATTGCTGAATCAAACGGATCCCACGCTGATACCTATTTATGAATTAGTTAATGTTAGTATTTATGAAGTTTTGTTTGACATCATATGAATACTGCATTTTATGGACTTTGTTAGTCGTCAAATCGTCATGCAAACCATCAACGACTGACTACTTAAGTGTAAAGTAAATGAGTATGACTAAAGTTACCAAGCTAGTGCGTGTGTAACAACGATCTGCGAAACCGAAAGGAACCGACTCCTTTTCCAAAGACCTATGCATAATTTATCGCCAACAGTCAACAGGTACTTGAGATCTGATTTAGCCATAGTAAATTAGATCTCAAATGCCTACTAATACTAATATTATTACTAATCGTCTCAATTAGTTTATTGTATGTTTCATTTAAGTTTATGGTTAAAATCATGTTAAAATCTTGCAGTAATGTAATATTCTATTTTTATTTAGGTACAAATTAACTCAATGGGGGCTATCGCGTGTGAATTTGCCACTAGAGGCGCTAGTGTCGCGTGAGGTCCAATAACATTCACTTTTCACTGGTTTTGGCGGGCTTCGTGACATAAATTATAAATTTCTTTAATTTACCTGTTGAAAAGTGAAATCCTTCGTGAAATTATCGCAAATATGGATTATTTGGCGACCAATGTGAACGATTTGAAAAAAAATTAAAACAAACGGAACTGCACAATATTGCGGCATAGCTGCTCGATATGATGATAGTTATTTATAATTAATAAACTTAATGAGATTCAAGATTGAAAACTTTTTTTCGGCGCCGATCTTATAAAGTCGCCTTTGACAGCTATACATCTGGACCTTAGTCTACAGTGGCGCCAACTGGTGAGCAAAGAAACGATAGTCCCCATTGTTCGAAAGATGTGTTCACCTGTAATAGGGGCACATAGAAAACTAATGCCTGTACAATTTAAAACTGTAACTTGTTATTATGTGCTCTGTTGGTGTCCCGTATAAATAAATAAATAAATAAAATAAATCGCCGGGATATGTACCTAGCCTATTCCGCTGCATTAAGGTCCAAAAGTGTAAACATCTCTTTTACTGTACCTACCTTTACCTGACGCCCTTTTTTCAATTACATACAACACTAGCTCTTCGCTGAGTGGAAAATTATTTTGAGTCGAGTTTTTGCAGCCTGGCAGGAAAGCCATAAGCACAATCTCTTTTTACCTTGTCGCGGAGTAGGCCTAGAAAACTTTTAATAATATTGTGGCTGGTTAATATAACTTTTAGTTCAAAAGAACGGGTAAAGTTTGGTTGCTTCAAATGTTTATCGCCGTCCGGTGGATGCTAAGCGGATATGGAGTAACTTTAGTACTATCACTTATTCTGTGCTTTTAGACTATAATAAATCGCCTAAGGTAGAAAATCGATAGTGGGTAGGTACTTTTAAAACAATCTAAATTTTACCATATTAGGTACATAGAGGCCCGGTTCCTATATCCACGAAACGCCTCGTTTTGCCTACGGACGGTTGATTTTTGACATTTGTTCCATAGAGAATCTGTCAAATTTTAACCGTCCGTAGGCAAAACGAGGCGTTACGTGGATATAGGAACCGGCCCTTAAAGCTTTCGTTAAAAAAAATGTAAATACTACACGTGCCTATTTCATTATATTACCATGTGATTAGGAAATAAGGTTGATCAAGAAGATGTACTCGTAAGTATTATATCCAACGATACCAAATTCCATCGATCACATACTATCAAACATAAAACAAGCAGGACGGCATCGCACTACACCCAAACCATGTATTAAAGTGTTCAATAAAGGACTACACATATTGAGCTACGGCATAAGAGTAACAATTAATGTATGTGTAAGACTTTATTCGATTACGTTTCGTTTCCGAATCCTGCAAATCACCTACATTGACTGACGGCCGGATTGGTCCTGTTGGTAGTGACCCTGCCTTCTGTTCCGATGGTAGCGGGTTCGAGTCCCGCTCGGGGCAAACTTTGTGAGATGAACACGAATGTTTGTACTCGAGTCATGGATGTTTAGTATTTATATGTGTATTGTAGGTTGGTTGGTGCTAGCTCGTGTAGATGCTGTAGGCACGGAGATCAGCAGTGGAACTTGAAGACACGGAGACTCGCTGGGCATCAGGATGATGTCTAGCTAATTAAGAAATCTATATCTCGCAGACTGGCCCTAACACTGCCCTATCACTTTCCTAATTAATTAATAAATAGACTTTTCTTAAAATGCATGTTATATATTCCGAGATCATTACTTTACAAGAGCTATCAAAAGACCAAACTAACAAAAGCAACACAATTCTACGCTCAAAAATACCTATATTCGAAAGAAAGTGTGTCAACTCACCGATTATACTCGGCCAGTCTCCACAGTATGTATTTCTCTAGCTTGTACTACTACTAGTTGTACTTGCTTAGTTTGGGCCTAGGTCATATGTGTGAAATGTCCCAAGATATTAATTTTTTTATTTATTAATTTTCAGATGACAGTTTTTTTTAGAATCAACTATTAAATTACTGTGTCACCAATGTAATATACTTAATACTTATCTGCAATATTGGAGGCCGATTTGCCATTAAATCTCCGACAGGTAATAAAAGAGGTCGAAATGCCGTAAATCCAAACGCCAAACGACCTTATTCTGGCTGTATGGCGTACATGCTTTTTATTAGTATCTTCAGCAAATATTTTGCCGCAATAACGATTATTTGTGTACTTTCAGGTAACTTAGAAGCAATACCTTGAGTTTTCAATATGATATAATTATTATTTCAGTGACACAAGGCACGCTTGGCTCTGTCTGATTTTAACGTGTATGTTTAATATTATAAGAGATACAATGAATTCAACAGTTATACATTTTAAAGTAATAAATAAATAGCAACTTAGTATTTATATAGATAAACATAATATTTACAAAAAATATAGACATAAAAAAGAACCCCTTACAAAAGATCGGACTGTCAGGATTGGCTAAGGAAATCCTTTGCGTGTTTAATTATACTTCCATAAATTCGATCTGATAATTAAAACTGTGAAATTGAAAACTTCTCTTAGTTACCAGATTTTCACCAGAAATGTGCATGAATAGATTATTTTTTAATCAATCGATTATAAAAAAACAATTATCGCTAAATTAATCACGATTAATTTATTTTGTCCTACCTACCCAAGTAACAATTTCTGGTTCTATAGTAGCCCATAGAACATTTCTCAAAACACCACCTTAGCCCTATAAAAGGCCATAGAAGGTTGAGTAACGCCGATCTGGCGCAGTTATATCTCCATTTAGTGATGTAGTGGAACCGTAGCAGCTTTAGTTGTGACGTTTTAGGTCTGTAAAGGTGATGTAATGATGACTCGTATTACAATTTAGTGACATACGGGCCACAGTAACGCTAATATAGTGTTTTTTTATACTGTAGTAGCGTTCGTTGATTCCCTTATAGTCCTATTTTAGTCTATAGTAGAATCCGTGATTCCTATTGAGGCGCTTTGTCGGCAAAGTTTGGTATTGTGTGTTTTTACTGTGAACTTCGCTGACGGATAACAAAAATAATTCAATTATATAAAGGAGTTCTATTCTATCGTTGTAAGTTTATGTTATCTTATTTAGACATTTAATATTTCGATCAATGCTGCAAAAAGCACGTGCGACTAAAGTTTTACTGATAGAATAGTATTTGATTTGCTTAGTATTTTCAATGCGCCCTCGATTAATTGAGTTTTGAATAAAATATATTGATATTATAAAATTAAATTCATAGTCATTTCTACTTTAGAGCCATTAAGTACATCCGTGGGTCTTATCGGCTCACTATAGTACCACCGACTCCTGTCATGTCAAAGTTTGAGTAAAATTAGAGTTCTTTATGTTATGACGGATCTACATACTCCATTATAGAAAGTTTCGGCCATATAAAAGAGTCATAGTCACAACTATCGTACGAGCCTATAATAGAGATTCAAAAACAATTAGAACACTTTTAAGTACTATAAAAATGTCCTAAAAATCGAATATAAAACAAAACCGCTCTATTACGGCGTCATGATGGCTACTAAAGACCATGTACTATAGGAGTGATTTGTGGAACCACAATATCGTAAAATCCTTGTATAGTAGAACGTTCATCACTGCTAAAACGCAAGATTTATAGCGGTTGTCCGGGAAACCTTATAGCGCAAATTATATACATAATGGTGATTTCAATCACTGTTATAGAGTAACATAGCTCTTTAGTGGCTTTATTTGAAGTTTTTATAGCACTTGACTATAATAGCCCTATAAAATGGTTCTAAAAACCTTTACATCAACCACTTATAGGATAATTTGGCTCTTTAGCTTATAGAGCAAGAATGTGTTCCCAAACGCCTTTATACAACTGGTAGTCACCGCTAAGACCTTTATACGACGTTTACTCGACCTTTTAGTGATGATAACCCAAGTTATAGGGCCAAAATGTTACTTGGGTACCTACTCCCCTACTTGCATAATATTTATCTAGAGTCAAGAGCAAGTGTGTACTCTACCAAAGCTTCGAAATATGTATTTACAGCGACCCTATATTGCTATTTCATAAGAGTTGCCATGTTGTTTACATATTAGGTCCTTACATATGAAATTGGCGTTTGGCGAACTGGCAACTTTGATTCAAAATATGTGGCGTTCGGCTAGGAATTCCAAATTCAAATTTATTTCAAATTTAAGACCATGTATTTCTGTGTTCGAATTACGAAATTTATTTGTTATCGCGTCATTTGTTTTTCTTTCACATCGTTCTGTTCACAATATGGAGAACTTAAAATATCGCTATATTTACGAATATGAGTTTCACCTCGGCACTAGTGCTGCAGAAACGGCTCGTAGGATTAACAATGCGTATGGGGAAGCTACTGCAAAAGAAAATACGGTACGTTATTGGTTCCAACGTTTCCGTTCTGGAAATTTTGACCTACAGAACAAGCCTCGTGGACGGCCGGAGACACAAGTTGATAACGAAGAATTAAAAGCAATTGTGGAAGCAGATCCATCGCAAACCACGTCAGAGTTAGCGGCAGGCTTCGGTGTGAGTGATAAAACCATTTTGATTCACTTGAAACAAATTGGAAAAGTGAAAAAACTTGAAAAATGGGTACCGCATGAATTGAGCGACGCAAACAAAGAAACACGCGTCGAGTGTTGCGTTTCACTTCTCAACCGGCACAATAATGAAGGCATTTTGAATCGTATCGTTACTTGTGATGAAAAATGGATCTTGTACGACAACCGGAAACGTTCTTCACAATGGTTGAACCCAGGTGAACCAGCCAAATTCTGCCCGAAACGAAAGTTGACTCAGAAAAAGGTACTGGTAAGTGTCTGGTGGACTAGTGCCGGTGTCATCCATTACAGTTTCTTAAGATCTGGGCAAACAATCACGGCTGATGTGTATTGTCAACAATTGCAAACGATGATGGAAAAGCTAGCCATTAAACAACCCAGACTGGTCAATCGATCTAGCCCACTGCTGCTTCAGGACAACGCTCGACCACATACGGCACGTTTGACGGCCGCAAAACTACGGGAGCTGCGACTGGAATGTCTTCGACACCCACCATACTCCCCGGACCTTGCTCCAACTGATTACCATTTTTTTCGGAATTTGGACAACTTCATGCAAGGAAAAAAATTCAATTCTCACGAGGCTGTCCAAACGGCCTTCAAAGATTTTATTGATTCTCGCTCACACACTTTTTTTAGTAAAGGAATCAATGAACTACCTTCGAGATGGCAAAAGTGCATAGATAGCCATGGTACATACTTTGACTAAATAAAAAAATAGTTTCATAAAAAAAAATCGTTTTCATTTCTGCCATATGAAACGCCAATTTCATATGTAAGGACCTAATATTTTGCCGCTTTGGCCAGATATATTTATATATTTGACCTTGACTGTAGCAAAGCCGTAGGTACGTATATTACTGCGTCTCGTGTGCGTGTCTTACAGTTTTCGTGTTTTATTTGGGCGAATCTCACGAAACATCCGACTCTGAGTGAACGTTGTCACTACTTCCAAGGAAGGAAAATCAATGAAAAGGGTCATAAATGATTCATTTACGGCTTTCCTTTCATTTAAAATGAACGGATATCACGAATGTATTGTGATCCTCCTCAAGAGATTGCTGAAATATATTTCTTATGTTTCACACCCTTATCAAGGGCACAAATATTGAATCGGTCCATTATAGACGTACAGACAAACTAAATATTGAAGTTCTGTTTTTTTTTTAAAGGTAAAGCCGTGTTGGTCTTGTGTTTCGACCTACCGCCTTTCATGCAGAGGGTCGGGGGTTCGATTCCGGCTCGCACCTCTAAGTTTTCTGATGTGCGAAATTCAATTGAATTAACCACTGAGCTTTTCGGTGAAGGAAAACATCGTGAGGAAACTTGCACGCATCTGCGAAGTAATTCAAAGATGTGTGTGAAGTCCCCAATCCGCACTGGGCTCGCGTGGGGACTATTGTAGCCCAAATCCTCTCGTGATTAGAGGAGGCCTGTGCCCAGCAGCGGGACGCAAATAGGCTGTAGTAGTATTAGTAGTTTTTTTTTGGAAGTTCTAAATTTAACAGGATTTTCGATCTGATCAGTATTTTTCCTATTTTGAAGTTCTTTACATAGGTACCTAATCAACTTGTTTACATTTACTGGTTTAATAAGTAGTACATCGCATGTCCAAATTCATTTGACGACCTCATTCCTAAATAATCCGTGGCATCACGGACCCAGAAGTTTTTAATTGGAACGCCTGGATGACATCCGGTCCGTCCTCGCGCGTTAAAAGGTTTAGAACATTTGGGTTTACTGGTCTCATTTTTAGGGTTCCGTACCCAAAGGGTGAAAAACGGAACCCTATTAATATGCCTCCGATGTCCGTCCGTCCGTCCGTCTGTCTGTCACAGGGCTCTATCTCTTCAACGGAAATAGGTAGCGATTTGAAATTTTCACAGAATGTGTGTTTCTGTGGCCGCTATCACAACAAATACTAAAAAGTTAAAATATATCTATATAAATTGGGGTCTTCATACAAGTAACTGTTTTTTTCTTCGTCTCATTTCAAGCGCTCTATCTAATGAACCATTATTGTTAGACACCTGAAATTTTCACAAAACACGCATTATTAAAGCCTTCATCACAACAAATATTGAAACAGTCAATAACTTTATTCACAATGTGGATTTTCACACAGGAAAGTTACGTATTTTTTCAAACGTCGAATTAATACAATACAATTTTATAAGAATTTAAAAAAATTATTTCCTGCTTCTAAAACAATAAAAAAAAAGATAAACTGAAAAAAACTCAATAAGTATAAAAAAAAAGAAAAAAGTGTGGAAGGTTTGGGATTTGAACCCACGTTCACTTGAATGAGATTCCACGTCTCTCACGAATACGCCACAGAGCACTTACTACGCTGACGAAATTAGGTATCCATGTTCCGTAGTTAGAACGAATAGAACAAAAGTCTAATTCAAATTTCGAATATTTTTTGTATCTTCATTCAAGTCCATGATATTATGACTAAATAGTTTAATGTTGCCAGTGTTGTTTTTTCTAATGGACTCGTCGATGTCGCTGACTAAAGAAGTATGTTTAGTTTAAAAAAAATAGTACATAGTTATGATGAATTAATAAATTCTATACAGACGATGATTCACAATTCCGATATGTGAATTTTCTCCTATCTTCCAATAAAATCTTGTCCGGCTTCGACCCTGTCTGATAGGGTCATCATAAGGTACTTAGTGTTGTGATTAAATTGATTTGGTCGAGGGTTGACAAAAATATACGGCCGCCGGATGCAGATATTATCATAGACCGGGAAATACTGACAGACAATTCCGAACCATTTGTACCAGGCTGGCGACTCTACAGGGGTATAATTACGTAATGACGAAAAGAAAAATCATGGTCATACCGCCAGCACCGGTGGCCCAATCGCGTAAGCGCAAAATAATGAAAAAATACTCCTTTGGAGCGGTATGGTGGCCATTTGGCACCGTCGGAAAAGTATGGGATTTTCGTGAATCGCTACTCGACGATGATTAGCTGTGCAAAAATTAGCCTGGTACAAATGGTTGAATTTTTGGTTTTCAATTAACGTGTTTTCATCGATATGGCGGGATGTAGGCCGCATCAGAGAAGTATGACATTACCGCCGAATTGTTTTTTTTTGTGGTACCTAAAAATCGCCCGACTTTCGTAATTTATCCGACACGTCCGATTAATGCTCACGCGATTGGGGCGGCCTGTACTGGCGCTATGACCATGATTTTCTTTTTCGTCATTACGTATTTATACCCCTGTTAAGTCGCCAGCCTGTTACAAATGGTTCGGAATTTTCTGTCAGTGTCTCTCGGTCTATAAAAATGTGAATTTCAGTATTTTTATGATATTGCGTGAAATTCTAAATAACGGACACATTTACGGTCCGGTATAAGTACCTAGTTCATACCACACTACGTCGAAAATTTGATTGTGTCGTTTGACAAAATTTACTTAGTGTAGAAACCATCGAAAATCATGATGCAACCACGGCACAGAATAAGACTGCGGTGCGGAACCTACTTACAATATGCGCGTGGCTATAAGCACGCACATGGCCGGAAGTTTCTTTTTATATTTAGATTAAAGCCCGTCACAAATGGGGCGATAAATATATATTAACAATACCAAAATAAGTGGGATAATATGTACGAGTATACTAGCTTTTGCCCGAGACTTCGTTCGCGTGGAATTCGGTTCTCGCGGGAATTATGCTCTTTTCCGGGATAAAAAGTAGCCTGTGTCCTTTCATGGGACGCCAATTGTCTTCATACCAAATTTCATCAAAATCGGTCCAGTAGTTTTCACGTGATGCGCAGTCAAATAAACAGACAAAAATTCTAAAATCTGTTGGAATGGTTCTGTTATCGATTCTAAGTAGGTATCCTCAGCCAACTTTTTTTGAATATCTCCCATGTACCTACAGACTTTCGATCCTCTTTAGCTTTATTATCTGTAGACATAGATTATTATATGATATAATTTATTATTTGTATAGATAGATATATTACAATATACCATCACACACGGCGAAAGATGCAATAATTTCGAATTTCTAATCTGAAAGCGTAGGATCTTATAGCATACTTGCCACTCTTTATTATTCTTATCTTATCCCACTGCTGGGCAAAGGCCTCCCCTCCTCTCTTCCACTCCTCTCTGTTCTGTTCCAGTTCTGGTCAATCTGATATAAACTTGTCTAGGTCGTCGCGTCATCTCCATCTAGCTCTGCCTCTGCAACGATGTCCGTCCCGAGGTAGCCACTCGGTGGCTAATTTTGCCCATCTGTCATCGTGCATGTGGCAGACGTGTCCAGCCCAGTTCCACTTGAGTTTGGCAGTCTGTACCCCAACATCAGCAATCTGAGTCTTGGAGCGCAGTTCTGAGTTCCGTATCCTATCAGTTCTTCGGACGCCAGAGCAATGGAGCGCAGTATCTTAATACTGCGCTCCATTGCTCTGGCAAACCTTGAGCTTGGGCTTTTGTGCTATTTATTATCTCATGATTATTATTAGGTTTTTAATTTTAACTTACTTGATTAAAAATATAACTTAATCACTACTATTACGTAACTGTGAAAACTTCCATAGTTTCTATATTATAGTTGTAAATGTTATAGCTGTAAGTTTTCCGAATAAATAAATAAAATTAAAAAATAAACAATATATATTTTACTATCATGGCCGCTAGGTCCTAAAATAACTAGTATCGGGCCGTTTGTGATGGGCTTAATTAATAGATCTGTTTCTACGTATTGGCAAAGTCGTAATTTGCTCATAATAAAAATCTCTTACTTTTAATAAGTGCCTCTCAAAAGCTCACTTCATTACCTAATACGACTATACCTACGTGCCGAGACGTTCCAACAAATCTGCGCCTAGAAAGTAATTACTGGGAAAATCTTCTGGGACGATGGTCCCAATTTGTCAGAACACCTTCATTAATTAGCTGTTATCATGGTCCCTCCCTCTCATCACGTGTGCGAACGGAAAGACAGTATTAAATTTCACATTTTGTAAAATTATTCCTGTCACCGTAGAACAGCTAGCTGACAAAATTATTATAATTGAATTACCTTCATTAGAGATCTTGTAGGTAGTATGGTTAGTTAATTAACTAGACAGTATTTAAATACACAGTAAACGGTTTAGAGTAATGAACGAATGGACTTTAAAAACTTTACCTTCTTGGTAAAGTGCAAGTTTTGTTTATCATCAATACCAGTTCAAGCAGTAAATAAAAAAACCGGCCAAGTGCGTGTCGGGCCACGCGCAAATTATAGGGTTCCGAAGTTGACGATGCCCACAGTACCTTTCTAAGACTTACTAGCATCTACCTAGCCTGTGGTATGACATGCCCGCCCGACGCACCTGCCGCTCGAGAAAAATCATTGGTTTTTTAATCATTTCATAAGTTGGTCGACTATGACTCGTAAGTTTGTACAGCCTACTTAGCTGTGATAGTTTTCCTTTCAACTACGTTATATATGCCATAACCGTGATTTTTTTCAGCCATCCAAACATTTAGCTGGCAGGGGGGGGGGGGACACGTGACTCTAACAAAAAATAGCACTTTAAAGCTTAATATTTCACAAACGCATCACTTAATCAAAAAATGGTTTTAACAAACCCACAATATTTTTTTAAGACCTATTCAACAATATGCCGCACCATGGGGTACGCAAGAAAAAAAAATTACATCCCCACTTTACGAGTAGGGGAGGTACCCTATAAAAAAATATATTTCAAAATTTTATTATACCACTTTGTCAGCGTAACTAATATGTATATTCATGCCAAATTACAGCTTTCTAGAACTAAGCATCTCCGAGCAATAGTGCGGACAGACGGACGGACGGACGGACGGACGGACATGGCGAAACTATAAGGGTTCCTAGTGGACTTCGGAACCCTAAAAAGTGATGTATCCGACGTTTGAGAAACAACGAAGGCAAGTAAGTACTATATATTTAAACTTAGTTGTTTAGACTCTTTCATGTCATAGACAGACTTTCAAACTCAATCTCCGCTATGACATTATTTCGGCAGAACCTTGCTTGAATTTGACTACTTACCTACTTAACTCGCAGCAAATTACTCGATAACTTTTCTTCTGGGTAATTAAATAGGTAACTTGTTTTTGCCCGACGATTTCGATTTCAATTCGTTGAACCCGGTCATTTATCTCCACTTGTAAAGAAGTTTTTTACGAAGATCAAATCTGTGCTTTTTTAAAAGAGTATTGTTCTCTCGGGTCCTCAGATATTTGGGGTAAAGTCATTGGTTTGGTTTTCCAAGTTCCCTTTAGACGTCGGACCGTAATTTAGACTTTTCTGAATCGACCTACTAAGTTTTCTCTTTAGTTAATAAAATAATCAAGAATTCCCAACAACCACTTTTTTCAAAATTAGGGAAGAGAAATTGTCCTTGAATCACACGGTGGACACGGCGTATAAAAGCACGATTTCGAACACAATAGGGATGACGACAACTTTTTTTCCTTAGTCTATCAGGAAGATTATTGAAAAGTATTGGACACGTATTTTAAATTTTTCCACGTAATCAAACTTATACGGAGATATATTGAGTTGAAATGTCGCGTGACGTCACGGTTAGGTACGATTTATACCTAACGGTGACGTAGTTAGCCCCCACTCTCCAACTTGAATGCGTTTTAACTTAGTCATTCTTTGTTAATTTGATAAAACAAAAAATACGTGTCTAATATTTTTATATTACCTGACTGACGGACTAATTAGAATTTCGATTTCTTCACCCTGTCGTCATCCCTATTCGAATGAAGTGTCAATGTTTGCGTGCGAGGACGTCTGTATACTTGTAAATGTGTGTGTACTACTACGCGGGCCAAAGATCCACTCACCATCTCTGGATGAAACAAATGACTGTAAGGCGAGTTGGGCGCAAATTGCGCGCGGGCTAGATTCAAGCGGGTGACTCCGTGGCCATTCTGTACGAAGTACTATTAAATATTCTGTGCTTGAATGTGATAAAAGGTTTGATAAACGGGTTTTGATTGACAAAATCTGCCACTAGGTGTGTGTGTGTGTTTATTTGTGTGCGTGTTTATTGAAATGGATCACTGACGTGGTTAGCAAATATCCGGTAGGTATATTAAATTTCGCTATGGAAATCATACGGGCATTTGTCCCTACTGGATGTAATGAAATTCCAAACATCCTTTTATCCACCCCTTTTAATCGATTCCTGAACAAATAGGTTTGCTGAAAATAATCATATGTCCTGCATCAAATTCATAAATGGCATCAGTTCTGTAGTAAAGGTCCAGTTTCTAATTAGATATAGGTAAGTACCAATTAGATGTAGGTAATATTTTTGTTATCATCATCATTCTATAAAAAGTAGTCCATACATTGCTCAGTGTTATAATACCTCCATATCAAATTTTATAGTAATCCAAACACTGTTTGTTTTTAACTCGAGATTTTAACTGTTTGGCAAACAGTTAAAATCTCGAGTTAAAACGAGACATACAAACGGTCGCGTAACTTCTGCAAACGTTTTCTTAATCATTTACAACATTATTCATCATAAATAGGTAAACTGTTGTACCTAGAATGTAAGATAGTAGTAACTTTGTTGTGCCTATATATAATATCTGCATATATTATAAATTGAAAATTAAAATTACTCGAACTGAAGGAGAAGTCAGAGAAGGCCGGCCTGAGAATGAATGCGGGGAAGACTAAAATTTATGACTAATATTCCGGATGTCGATAACTACCAGCTTCCTGTGGGAATAGTGACAAAATATATCTATCTTGGTCATAAAATTACGTTGGGCTTCGAAAATCAAACGGCAGAAGTGGAGCGAAGAATAGCCCGAGCCTGGGCCACTTTTGGAGCCAATAAACATACCTTGTGTGGCAACATCCCCTTACACCTAAAGGTTAAAGTTTTCGAGCAATGTGTTATGCCCGTACTCACTTATGGAACTGAAACCATGACGCTTACACAGAGATCGGCTGGAAAATTCCGTGTTGCGCAGAGAGGAATGGAGCGGGCTATATGCTATATGTGAAGGATGTCATGGTGGTTATTGCAAAGAAAAAGTGGGCATGGGCGGGACACATTGCTAGGATGGATGTTAGTCGCTGGGCTCGAAGAGTCCTTGAGTGGAGACCCAGAGCCGACACTAGAGGGCGCGGCAGACCCCCACAGCGTTGGGTCGATGACATCAGACGACACGGAGGCCGGGACTGGATGAGAGGGGCGCAAGACCGCCGGAAGTGGAAACAAAGGGAAGAGGCCTACATCCAAGAATGGATACTTATGCGGCCACCATGATGATGATGATAATGATATTATAAATAGAGTAGTGCAGGAGTTAGGTCCAATGTATAGTTTCACGGCAAGAAATATAATAGAACAGGAAATCATCACTGCTTATGCTTTTTAAAAATAAATGTAAGTAATATTTTATATCCATATTATAACCACCTAAGGAGCAGAACCGCTAACACGAGTGAGTCTCTCGCTCAAAGACGAAAGAGCGTAAACGTTGTGCTGCACGCTGCACGCTGCACAGGTACAACCGTAAACTTTTTGAAATTGGTCCCCCGACAACTTACAGTGTGACAGTACATGTGACTTGTCACATGTATAGTAACCTAACTCCATCCTAACTCACCGAACCGATAACTGTGGGAAAGAAAGGATGGACACGTTTGCGTTCGGCCATATTGGATGGAGGAAAAATGTCCGAATTTCGTACTTTATTTTTTCCTGCTACTTTTATTCCACATGCCTACTCAAATAGACTATTCGACTAAGGATGAAACGTTGTTGTGGCGCTTCTTCTCAAGCAATGGGTCTAGAAAGCGCTGGTAAATTCTTTTTCTGACGTGTAAAAGTTCCCCTGTATGGCCAATTTACTGAATAAATGATTGTATGTATGTATTTTGAATTTTTTGATTGTTCTCTTAACTTTATCTACATTAATCGCTGATATCCGTGATCGAGCGATTATTTATGTATAATTAGATGAAAATATCTTGCATTAAGTTATGTCTCTCTTTTTATTTAAAAATGACGCGAGAAAAGAAGTGTGCTACATGTTTGACGTGTGTATCTGTAAGACTTGATATGTCCTTAAAAAAAAGGATGATGTTTTGATGATGCATCAATCAACGCTATCAACCCCATTAGAATTCAATAATCGATAGATTAACTCATTCAGGTACTCTGAAAACTACAGAAATATGAGTCATACTCCCTGTTTGCCAGATACACTGGAAATAGACTGAACTTGAATGCCTCATTTACTAGCGCTGAACAAGTCGTATTTCTCCTGCTAATGTGCTTGTAAGTACCGACTCGTATAACTGTTCGCCACTCACTTACTATGACTGTATTATAAATCTCAGTGGGAACTGCTCTTGGATGTAGATTATATTTTATTAAGTCAATCTCTTTGTTTAAGTCATACATTATTGTGTCTACTATCTGTTTTTTTCCCCAATACAGAAAATAAAAATAATAAAACCTACATACCGTGATCAGAATATTACGACAGATAATTGTAAGCCGACACACGCACGCCGAAATGTCTCCTTACAAGTTGTGGTATACATATGAACTGCTCACAGATGTGTCAGGGGTGCGAAAAAGTCAATGTGAAATGTCGTCGAACCATTGCCCCGTCACGCTTGTTTCGAATCGTGACATCTTGCTTGCCTGCCTATTTTAAGAAGTAATAGTAGCCTCCTCCTTTGAAAATAACAAATTCATATAAAGAGGGTCCTGATGTGCAAACATACTAAAAAGTTAAAAACGCTCGCGCTCTGATAACCCACTTGAGGACTAGTACAACAACAACAACAAAACTTTTTATTGAACACTATATACTATTCGTAGTAAGTACTAGTATATTGTGTTGACTAGTATTTAGGTAAGTATATTCATCTGACACACATCAGACCATTAACTGCGCCAATTTTTAAATATACACAAATTATTTCGCCTGATTGCTCATTTCAGGGCCTGTAAGTAGGCTGGCTAATTTTTTAAACTTTTTTCATCAGATAGAGCCGGTCGTAAAAACTTTGCCTTTCAATCAATTAAAAATTCCAGGTTCAGATATTATTTTTATAATATTCATCTCATCCTCGTACCCCCGCTTTCAAGTTCATGAAATCTAGCTCACGAATCTTTATGAAAAAATGTCACTTCAATATTATCCAGTGAGGGGATCCGTCCCCAGAAATGACTCGCCCTTTAAATAATTTCAGACGGTATCTCGGTTTAAGGGCGATATAACGTGGGATTGAAATTCTAAATGACGTTTTAATTCTCCGTTGGAATGTTGATTTTATTCCGTTTCGAAGTTCGTATCGAAAGTCAGGTTATTGTGTGGCCAGTAGGTATCTAATCATTAATTTGACTCTACCTTATCCCCCACTACAATATTTAAAGGTTGTTTTGCAGTATTTGTTAGAATAAAGATTATAAATAAATTTGACGACCAGGTTGCCTCAGCACTTGGTAGTGACGGTGGCTCGGATGCCCACTGGGCCGAAGAACACAGATTAGTGGTTCATATACCGCTATACCACTGAACTGAATTTGAAGATAAGGTGACGAGGCTGATACCGTACATATTTGTATTGCAATATTCTTTCAAGATTCTTACATAAATATTTCTACAATATTGGATTTATAAAGCTTCGCTTTGCCAAGTTTTGTTAAGAAATATCAATAATCGTTATGTACCTACTGAAATCCGATCTGACAGTTCCATTTGCGGAGCTAAAAAGAACCCTTCAGCATGAAGATTTTTTTCAGAAAATGCGTTAAAACAGAAACCTCTCGGGGTGGATAACAATTCAATTCAATTCAATCATTTATTCAGCAAATTGGCCACATAACGGCACTTTTACACGTCAGAAAAAGAATTTACCAGCGCTTCCTAGACCCATTGCTTGAGAAGAAGCGCCGCAACAAACTCAAGCAGAAGGCCTTTTTTCAAAATTTACAAAATTTACATTACATGTATAAAATATACATATAGGTACGTACTAAAATTACATTGAAGGGATGTATAGTCCCTAACTTAAACTTAAATCTAAGATCTTAGAGATGTATAGTCTCCAAGGGTTCAGAAAAAAAATATATATATAAAACTATGGAGATGGCCTCCATTGTCAAATAAATATAAATTCCATAGATGTCGACAGTCTCAAAATGTCAATAAATAATAAAATACATCATGTATAAAAGAGTTCATTAATACATGTCAATAAGAACATGATGAGGTCTCTCGCTTAAAATGTTTGACGTCATATATTTAAAGCCAATGATTATTTTTAAGTCCTTGCAAGCAAACCGAAATAAATATGATATTTGAATAATATAGGTATATACCTGATTGAAATTGCTTTATTTCACATTTAGTGTTCATACACAATTTACTCTCATTTTATTTATAACTAGAACTATTTATTTGACATATTTTATATTTTTATTAAGACTGATAAAACAACTTTGCAAATGGAAAGGATCCCATGATTAAGTGGACCGTTAAATTCATTTTGTTCTAAATTTCCCAACACACTATTTGGAGTTCAAAAGCAAATAGTCAAACCGCCGAAAAAGCAAATGTTTGCTTTTTTTCATTGTTATCCTATTTCTTCATTGCTACAATTGCACCTCAGAACATACTCGTACACTAACTATGGTAACTATAAATCTGTAGAAACATAATTCAGAATTGTAAGCGGAAAGTGATAAATTGGCGATTTTTTCTCAAAATTACATTTAAGTATTTCTCATAACTTTACCCTTTTATAATATGTCATTAAAATTATTTACTATTATTTATTTATTATTTATAAATGAGATACAATTATAAAAATAGTACTCGTACATTGCTCCACAAAACTGCTTTCGCAGTTTGACTGCAGAGTCAAGTAGGTAGTCCTATTACTCATCAATCATAATAAATTAACCAAATAATTATGCAGTTTTCTTTTAAATATACCGTTACTTCGCTCCTGTCTAATATCTGAGGGCAAGCTGTTGAGGAAATACGGCAATCGCTTGCGGGGACATCTATCTCCATAGTAGTGGGTTACCCTCGGCACAACATATCTACTGCTGCCATCAGACACACCTATATGGCAAGCAGGATTTTTATGCAACTCTAGGAGATCCTGTCTGCCATAATTATTTACCGCTAGTAAGAACTTATGTTTAAGACTAATAATAATAGTATACTTGTACCTAGGTTTAGAACAGAAACACTCATGATGATGCGTTGCGATGTCTGTCCCAGACAAGTACCATATAGGGCAGCTGCACGCAACTCAGCTAATCTCAGGGCCAAAATAAATATTTACCATCCCTTAACAGTGTCACTGGGTCCGAATATTAATGACTTGCCAGACGTTGTTTGGCTCTTGTTTGGAGTGAACGTAAATTATACACCCATGCCCTTAACTTCTCTCGTTTCGGGCCGTTAATAACACTCATGATAAAATATTTACGAACCATCGTGTAAGTGTTATATGGGAACGGGTATAGTTTAAACTTGTACCCAGATGTAGCCTATTTGCTGAATAAATATTTTGATTTTTTATTACGATTTTGATAACCGCCACGCCAGTCGGTCACTTCCGTACATTGTAAATATTGTTGCCAGAAAAATCGAGAGCCAAATTAATGCGAGAGCTTCTGAACCCATCTTAGAGTACCCATGATATATGTTTAGATAAAGTAGTGTATGCTCTGATTCTATACTAGTTGCATAATAAAGTACCTACTATAAAATATTCATGTTTTGTCTATATCACGTTTTTATTCATGCTTGTGCCATGCTTGTGGGTATCTTCGTTGATTTATATACGTACCTACGTACGTAGGTAGTGAACTTTACTGTTATCATTACTCATTTTGTTTATATCGGTGAGAACCTGTAATTGGCTCTTCAAGACATTATTATCCCATAAAAACATATTACATGTAAAAAGATGCAAGTATCGCACCGCGCAGTTTTTCTAAAACAAAAAAGTTTCAAGATGTACCTAATGACAAACCAAGTCGGTTATAATAGTAGTACTGATTACAAACTTGTTATATTATAGAAGAAAAAGAAAAAAAAAACGATCTATTGCCACACACAAAAAAAAGCAATATAAAATGATAGTAAAAACATAGAAATACATGAAACATAAAACTAGAATAGGTACATCACGAGGTACATAATGGCAATTAGGTAGGTGACAGAAATCGGCTAAGCATTAGATAGTGGGATGGGCTCAGAATGACCAATGACTAGTAAAAATAATAATAATATTCTAATGTACATAGGCCGCAGTGACAGCTTACAGGTGGTCTATGGGCCTAATACCTAGCATTAACCTAAAATAGACTAAGTATACGTACGTTTGCAATTGGCATTTTGGACAAAGAGAGATTTAGGCTTTAAAATAGAACAGAGTGACGTCTCGTTGGGAACTGCTTTCTGACGAGGTGGTAGTTTGACTCGTTTAATGGACTGAAAACAGTTTTCGGTTTAGATCCTCTTTAAAGTCTTGTAATGTTATTTTAAACATGTGTACTTATGTTCAAACAACATTCTTAGCATAACGTAGATCCATAAGTAGTAATTTTACCTACAACCTCTCAAGTGTCTGTAAGCGTGAATAGGTAAGTAACAGACCGACAGAAAGACGGACAGAGTTACTATCGCATTTAGCTTCTGTCCGCGACTTCGTCCGCGTGGGATTCGCTTACAGCGTTCCTGCAGGAACTATGCGTTTATCCGTGATAAAAAGTGGTCCATAGTCATGGTCTATCTCCATACCAAATTTTATAACGTAACGGTTAGAGCATTATGAGGTAACAGACAGACAGACAGAGTTAATCTTTCACATGCGAAAGTAACACTGTCTCTCTTTCTGTCTGTCTGTTACCTCTTTACGCTTCAAAGGCTTGACATGAAATTTGTCATGGACACAGTTGAAATCCCAGAAAAGGACATAGGTAGGCAAAATTTAATCCGCGGAAAACGCATAGTTCCCGCGGGAGCGCGATAAAACGAATTCCACGCGGGCGAAGTCGCGGGCAGAAGCTAGTACTTCTATAACTATAACCGTCCGTATGTTTATTATCATCACGCACACAAATTCTAAGTCTACGCGGGACGAAGTCACGGGCAACAGCTAGTTTATAATAATAGTATGGACTAATGGAGTGTGGATGGATGGATCAAATGCAGGTCCATATAACCAGTTGGTAAACGACATATTATAAACTAGTATTGCTCGAAAAAAACCAAACCTTAATAAATAAAATCATAAGGAAGTTGCTCCAAAGATCAAACTACATGGATGTTCTAATGCAGATTGAGCCGGTTTGTAGCTAAGCTTGTTATTTATTTGGCCGTCCGAAGAGTATCGTTGCTCCGTGGGTCAAACCACAAATTCGTATTCGTATTTTATTAAATCATCCCTCGGTTTACCTCCGGAAGTTTTTGACGTGATAACGTCACGCCGGCTGCACGCACGTAAAAGCATGACTCATTGTCACGTTCCGCCTGAGTCGAGAGCGCGGAACAAGCGATGGAGAGGCAAGATCGGCCTAAACGTGACGTGATAAAATTATCGTCCGTAAATCGACCTTACAGACAACCAATTTTTTCAATTTGCTTAAATTTAATTACCTACAGAACACACTGCAACCCTGTTTGTGAAACTGCTGGACCGGCCTTCACTCATCACGAGAGGGTTTTGGACTACTTAGGCTAAGTTCAGATGAACGCGCGGAGACGCGCGGTGTTTGCGATTCAGCTGTTTAGATGACGGGGGCTTGCGCGCCACAGTCTAGCGTGAAAACTAAAAGGGTTTACTCCGAAAGTTGGCAACGTCGCAAATAGCTGTCAAATATTTCGCTGTTTCCATTAATTTCTGAATATTACTGAATGAAAACATGAATTATCGCTCTATGGTTGAATAAAACATTAAGTATGGATTGCAACAATTATCATAGGAACACGAAATTTTTAGTATTATGGAAGTAATATCTTTTGAAAACTTTCCATCGCATTTCCAACGCATTTTAATGTAATCTTATCATTTGAATGCCTAACCAACAAATATAAAACGAGACGCGTCATTCAACCATAGAATGATAACTTCTTTTTTTAACTCAGTAATATTGAGAAATTCATAAAAACAGCGAAACATATGACAGCTATATGCGACGTTGCCAACTTTTGGGATAAACCCTCAAGTGAGAAATGGACACGGAGGAGGCAATTTGCTTGTGGGTTTTATACCGCAAACTGCGACGTCGTCGTCGAAAGCAAAGACAATACTGGATGCACCCTATTTTAAGTCAAAGACTTTCTTTAAGCCTGTTTGTGACTTAATATCCCATACTAATACTACACGAAGATCGATATTTCAACTACTTTAAGATGCCGATTGATTGATACCTTTGACTTTTCCTCCACCATTTCGTGATTCGTTTTTTGTAAGGTACATAGGTACTTAAAGAGTTATGAATCAAGTTCCCTGAGACCAAAGTTTATTTTCACAAATTAATTTAGTGATTTTATTATTAAATTTTAATTTACATGTGAAATAAAACGGTATTAATGTAGGGATTCCCGGGTGAAGTCCTCTTAAATACCTGAACCTGATGTAATGGGACCGCAAATGTAAATTGCGTGATGGGTTTGGTCCACGGTCCAAAATGTTTTCCTACCGTCACAAATTAGTGAATACCCAAATTAGGATTCAGCTGTGTAATATACAATTTGATGTGTATGCGGCGACTTCATTATGTACATACCTATTACTAATCTTTATACAAATAATAAGTCTGTAAAAGAAGTCGCGTCTGAAACTTGAAAATTAAAAGAAACTATCAAGTCGAGGGGACTATATAAACGATACTGAAAACTGAACTGTACTGTTGTGTTCCGATAGGGGTTAAGGTAGCCGGTGAAATTTCTGGCACAGAGGCATTCCATCTTAGGCCTCAGGGTACTTAGGCACTGCATTCGATATCTTCCACCACGACAGCCTATTTCAAGGCCCACTGCTGGGCACAGGCCTCCTCAGGTACGCTCAGGTTTGGACTATTAGTACCTACGCGGGCCCAGTGCGGATTGGGGACTTCACAAACATCCTTGAATTACTTCGCAGATGCGTGCAGATTTCCTCAAGATGTTTTCCTTCACCGAAAAGCTCAGTGGTAAATTCAAATTGAATTTCGCGCATTAATAATTTCAGAGGTGCGAGCCGGATTCGAACCCTCAACCCTCTGCATGAGAGGCGGTAGATGAAACCACTAAGCTACCTGCTTGTTCGAGATCTTATGGTTTCTAAATAGGGGATCAAAGGATTTCGTTGTCCACTGGCCGCAGTGACAACTTACCATCAATTGAGCTGTGCGCTCGTTTGCCTATACCAATGACATAAAAAAATAGATACTGATACTTTTCCTGATTTCAAGCCAACGTCAGCTATAAATACCACCATTCACGTCTCCCCTTCTCTACTGATCACGGACTTTCTGACATAGGTAACTACTTGATTAGTCTGATCTGATGTGGATACACCAAGGATATAATACAATAGATGTTACCTAAGGGTAAGCAGTAATCGTACTGATTGGAATTTTCATGCTTCGTTCACTGAAACCGAATAAAGTATGGAGTGTGGAATGTGTCTTGGTAAGGAGCGCAATCTTATATGACGAAACAGTTGAAAACGTGTCCAGCGGATTTGATAAGCAACAAAACAAAATACACTCTCCACACAACCGTTTTCGCTTCGTTTTTGCTTCAGCAGCGTCATCTGAAAGCGCTACTGCAGACTATCCGCCTAGGCGGCTTGACTGGAGTGACAACCGCAGCGCCCCCAATCTACACGATTTAGTGTCCACCTTTGGAACTATAAAGATTGCGCTCCTTTACTTCTACCCTCCATAGAATAAAGTCTAGGATAAAATTAAAAAGTTTCCAATGAAGTCTTTTGACGCACCACTTCGGCACAGGACTGACGCGGCTTACAAAACCACGATTTCGAACACATCGAAATGGGTATTTTGACATTTCATGTAAAAAATATCCGAGATTTTTCATGAATGTTGTCAAGTCTACACGAGGAGTGAGTGAACCCTGCTCGCAATTTAATCCGTTCACTTGAAATACATAAATTATTAGCTGCGTTTTTTAATGGTGTGCCTTGTTTAATATTTAACAAGAGAACCGTGATTTAATAAATGTTTTTTAATATGAAAAAAACGCTTGAAGCTGCTAAGTAGAAGGTTAAATTCATCATTATATCCATGACCCTAAGACGAATCTTTAATCCATAATCATATGCTAATTAATGAAGTAAAAAAGTCATTTACACAACTGCTGCAATATTAAAACTAGCTTTTGCCCGCGACTACGTCCGCGAGGAAATCAGTAATAGCGTTCCCGCGGGAGCAATGCGTTTTTCCGAGATAAAAGTGGTCTATATGTTGGCTAGTGTTATTTATTATAAACTACCCCTATACTAAATTTTGTTGCATTCCGATCAGGTAGGTAGTTTCCAAGTTAAATCCGGACATACATACATATGTACATACACATAAACAATAGTTTTTTTTCTTAAAATCTTTTTCTTATCACATTATTAGTAGATTGTAGTACCTACCTACAAATTGATTAGACACTTAATATTGAAAATGTGATAGATGCTTATTAGTGGTCCATATCCATATTAATAGTATAAACCGCGCGACCGATTGAGATGAAATTTGGCATGGAGATAGTTGGGGTCCCGGGCCAGGACATAGGCTACTTTTTATCCCTGAAAAACACGTAGTTACCGCGGGAACGCGATAGTCGTATTCCTCGCGGGCGAAGTCACGGGCAGAAGCTATAGTATCCAATAAACACGAAATCGGATGTAAAATTAACAAAAAAAGAACATGAAAAACATGCTCACTTGAAGTTCTGTTCCAGTTACTCCTCCTTTTGTTTTAACCAAACATGTCAACTTTTAATCTTGTTTCAGTCAGTCAATCACTAGTTCACTACTACAACCCGAACTTCGCGCTGAGGTAGCTCCGACCGCGAGCGTCATCCGGCGCCGCGCGCGTGCCTGCGACTGCCGCCGCGCCGCCGGCGAAGAGTCCACGCACGCAACTAAGGTCAATGCCAATAAATTAGCCGACGCAATCATCATTTCTTTAATCTCAAACCCCAATCATAACAAACAGGCGAAAATAAAAACCCCAATCTCAGTTTAATTTCTAAACAAACTTTAGGTCCGAGTGATCTTCGCTCCGGCAGTTTTCCGCGATAAATAAAATAAATGCTGCCAACGAAAGATTGCCGCGGATGTTACAGCTATCCATACTTCCAATATAATTATACTATAATGTTATAAACTAGTTTCTGCCCGCGACTTCGTCCGCGTGGAATTCGTTAATAGCATTCCCGCGGGAACTATGCATTGTTCCGTGATAAAAAGTAAACTATATGTTGACCAGTGTTATTAACCTACCCCCATACCAAATTTTGTTGCAATCCGTCGAGTAGGTAGTTTTCGAGCTAGATCCGGACATACATACATAAATACAGACAATTTCTCTAAAAATCGTTATTTTATGTTCAGTATCGTTTATATAGCCCCCTCGACTTGATAGTTTCGTTTAAATTTCAAGTTTCAGACGCGACTTCTTCTAGATTTTTCTTTCACGGGAAATAAACACAGTTTTGGAAAAAAGTTCGCCAAACTAATGTTTAATAGCGAGTATTACACTCACTTTACGCAATAGCATGCACCTTAACGTACCTTACAAAAAACTATGCTATCACTTCATCGTACTTTTTAATTTGTTTAATTTGGTAATTGGAAAACTTACATTAGCTGACAAAAAGAAATGAAAACGGAGATTATCATTTTACAGTCGAACAGAATGAGGGAAGGAACTTGAAAAGTCATCTATCTTCTATATCTATCTATAAATATAATACAGCTAAAGAGGGTCGAAAGTCTGTACATGGGAGATGAAAAAAATTGACTGGGGATACTTACATTCGAGAACAGGGCACATTCCAACAGTTTTTAAATTTTTGTCTGTTTATCTGTTTGTCTGTTTATTTGACCGCGCTTCACGTGAAAACTACTAGACCGACTTTGATGAAATTTGGTATGTAGATAGTTGGAGTCTCGAGAAAGGACATAGGCTACTTTTTATCCCGGAAAACGCATAGTTCTTGCCGGAACGCGGTAACCGAATTCCACGCGGACGAAGTCGCGGGCAGGAGCTAGTATTTATATTTAATGTAAGTGATTTTTCGCTTACGACCTTTCTATGTAAGCTAACGCTGTACCGCGGCGTTAGTTCGTCTCGGGAATTCGCTTAGGGATATGTAAGGCCGAATTCAAAAATCATAGTTCGCCGATGCTTCGCCTTGAAGGGTTAAAATGGAGGCGGAAGTCTAATAAGAAATTCCACTCAGCTACAGGAGAAAGCTAATAAGAAAGGTAAGTAAATAAGAAAATTCGATAAGAGTTTTCATCTTTAGTTTGTAAAACTCATGCTAAATAGTGTATAGGTAGTACCTGTAAATTTTTTATGTTAATTAGGTATATTATATATCTTTAAAGTCATTCAAAGATGTGTGTGAAGTCCCCAATCCGCACTGGGCCCGTGTGGAGACTATAGCCCAAACCCTCTCGTGGTGAGAGGAGGCCTGTGCCCAGTAGTGGGACGCAAATAGGCTGTTGTAGTAGTAGTAGATATTTTTAAAGCTATCAGCAAAAAAATGTTCTTGACTTGTTTATGCTATAGTTCTGGTATTACATTTATCATTTTAGTTGCCAAAAGCTGTACCTAAGTTTTCCTATCATAAGTTGTATATTTATTGACAAAAGGACCTACATTGCAAATATGTTACACACATCACTTCAATACATTTAAGAAAATTCATGGAATGAAAAAATACTACAAATGTGAGCGAAGTTAAAAATCATAGACGTTGGCAAAATCTAAAATTGTAAAAACTAAATAATGTACCAACCAACAACTTGTTTTCATATTAATAACGTGGACTGTCCGCTCCTAACATTTTTTTACTATTTTTCCTTGTGTACAAGCTTGTGATGAAATTACTCAGCGAAATAAATGAGTTTTTATAAGGTTTCGAAATATTCCGTCGTATTCGAAGTTTAAGGTCGTCGTCCTGCCCTTGGTTGGTTGAGTTAGTTATTGGAAAATTTATAATTAATGTTATTCATGCTATAATAAATGTACATATGCTACATAGCAACACATATCTACATAGATATGTGTTTCATTTTGTTGGTTTGCTTTTCCTTCCTTCAACGATATGATAAAATTAGTAATTTCTTTGAAAAAAATAATATTTTAAATGATAATCAATACGGGTTTCGGAAAAATAGCTCAACCTCTCATGCATGCTTTGCTCTCATAAAATTGATAACCGAGAGTCTTAACAATAGGATCCCCATTGCAGTAATATGAGTAAGGCCTTTGATTTTGTTTGCCATAAAACTCTTTTAAGAAAATTGGAATGTTACGGGATAATAGGAAATGCCCATGACTGGATTGAAAGTTATATCGAAAACAGAAGCCAATGTACTGAAATCGTTTCCCTCCAAGCGAATGAAAAGAAAGTCTATAGGTCGACATATAGATTTAACCACGTTGGGGTGCCTCAAGGCAGCATTTTAGGCCCACTTTTATTTCTAGCCTACATCAATGACCTGCCGAATTATGTAAATCATCCATGTATACTTTTCGCAGATGATACAACAGTATGTGTACAATGTAAAAATAAGTCTCAATTTGAAAATGATATAAATAGGGCACTGTCCACTATAATAAGATGGCTAGAGGGAAATAATCTTAAAATAAATATAAATAAAACGAACTTGATTCAATTTCAAACCTGTAGAGCCAATCTAAGGGAATTGTGTAATGTAACTTATAATAATCAACAAATTAGAGAGGTACAATCAATTAAATTTTTAGGTCTTACATTAGACAAATACTGCAATTGGAAAGAACATATTAATTCATTGTGCAATAAAGTGGATAAATTTATATTCGCTCTAAGTAGGATCAAATGTATATCCTCGCAGGAAGCAGCTCTTGCAACTTATCATGCATATGTATCTTCGAGTTTGAGATACGGCATCATTCTCTGGGGCAATTCGGTGGAAGCTGATCGCGCGTTTAAGGCTCAGAAAAAATGTATACGAATATTATGTGGAGCTAATTATAGAGATTCGTGCAAGCCATTGTTTAAAAAACTAAATATTCTGCCATTGCCAAGTCTGTATATAAGGGAAGCATGTATTTTTGCTAAAATGAACAGTGATTTGTTTAAAAAAGATGCGGACATATTTAGGTCTGACTGCAGAAGGGCTAACAACCTATACCTCCCTAAAGCGAACCTTACCCTATTTAGCAGAAATGCATTTTTCTCCACAATAAAATTATACAATAAGCTGCCAAATTGTATTAAAGACAGTATGGATAGGGAATTTAAAAGAAAAGTAAATAATTATTTAGTTAGTTTATATCCCGATATTACCACGGAACCGGGTTTTCCACGAATTTTTTTTTTTTTTAATAATTCAAATGGTTTAATTCAAAGACTACTTATATTAAAATTTGTTAGTTACAGAAGACCTAAAGATAAGTTAGTACTTTATCTTTCAGTATAATATTTAACTATAACCATACCTATAGATAGATGCATTTACGGGGTCAGGCAAGACGTTGTGGCGATATAACGAACAAACAGACAAAATTTTAAAAGTACCAAGTCGTTTTCAGTTACTTTTTTTAAACCGCCCTAGTTAGTTTTTTTGTAAATTTATTCATTGTACAGATTTTTTAGTGTCTACAACTCTATTATATGTATATGACCATATTGTACCCCAGAATCAGCTATCAATTCTATATAAGCGCATGTTTAGGTTTTAATTTTTTTAGAGGTGTTAAAAATAATAATTTTGTATAGGATTGATGGTGGGAGTGATACCTGAATCCCATACAATTTCTTTTTTATAGCAACTCAAAAAATAACAATCCTAATAAACAAGCATAGAATCGATAATCTTGTGATTAAAGTGATGAAGTGAAGAATAGATCGCGAATGTGTTGCCAACCCGAGGATCGCCTGAGGTTTGGCCCTCACGATCCACTTACCATCAGGTGGACTGTACTGTAGGCTAGTTTCCCAACCAATTACATAATAAAATTATAAATAATGTATTTGCAACTAGCCTATGTACTTAGGGCATACTGAAAGTTTCTGGATTCTAATAAATTAGACTAGATATCAGACTTACGATACATTTATTGTTTTTTAAAATATATCCCCTCACAATTAATGCATTTTTGCATTCACTGCAACCATTGTACAAAGCAGTTGGACCAGTCTTCCTTAGGGACCTCTTCCATGGCTTCATGGAACGCATTCACCGCCGATTCAGGGCTCGTAAAACGTGTACCTCTAAGTTTGTCTTTAATTTTTGGAAACAAAAAGAAGTCACAGGGTGCGAGGTCCGGGCTGTAAGGCGGATGAGTCGACAGATCCACATTTGAAGCCTTCAAATAGGCTTCTGTTACCTTAGCGGAATGTGAGGATGCGTTATCGTGGGGAAGGAGGACATTGCTTCAAGGACGCTTTCGGCAAACTTGTTCTAAGACTCTGGGCAAGTATTGACGTAATAATCTGCAGTCACTGTCCTTTATCTTCAAGCGATACTGTTGTGTAATGTCCTGATTTGCCGAAAAAAGAAGCAACCATTTTTTTACCAATGCTTCGACTTTTCTTAACTTTCGTCGGCAAATCTTCAAAAGGAAAGGGGCACTCTGCCGACTGGCTTTTTCTTTCGGGTTCAAAACAATACACCCAGGTTTCGTCACCTGTCACGATATTATAGACAGCCAATGACTGTCCTCCGTTAAACTTTTTAACCATTTTACGGCACCACTGGACACGCAGACGTTTCTGGTCCTCCGTTCAGTCATGCGGTATCCATCGAGTGCAAAGCTTCCGAACTTTTAGATGAACATGTAAAATGTTTTGCTCTTGGTTCATTCCAATGCCTAACAAAGCACGAATTTGCTGGCAAGTAATTTTTTTATCACTTTCAATAAGTTGTCGTACGGTGTCAATATTACAGTCTGTAACCGCAGTCGCCGGCCGACCTTCACGTACCTCGTCATGGAGATGATCACGTCCACATCTAAATTCTCCAAACCACGAATACACAGAGCTGCGACATGGTGCTACATCACTAAATGCCAATTGAAGTATCTGGCAACTCTCTTGTTGACTTAAGCCACAACGAAAATCGTAAAAAATCATTGAATGTAAGTGTTCACGAGTTAAATTCATTTTGATAGCGACACACAACTTTCGTAAGGACGCCAGAATGAAAAAACAAATGTCAGTCTCGCAAATTAAAAAGTAACATGTTCCCAAAGAGTTCCATTTTCAAATCCCATAATGGTTTTTTATTTTTTTTATCATAAGTGGCCAGATCCAGAAACTTTCAGTATGCCCCACGTACATACACGTTTTTGATTAAGTTACAAACGAATCCCACTGGGTAAGGGTAGGTGAATGCTCCCTATTCTCCCTAATCAAACTTATCCCGAAACATAGACCTTTTTTCCTGGAAATCGGAACTATCAGGTCCAAAATAAAAGTAGGTGGTCCGGTTCTTAAATAAACAATTCTACACAAACCGAATATACTCATAACTCGATTTAAAAAAAATACCCGACTGTCACGATACAGGGACCGACTGTACAGGGTTACTTTTAATATGCTGACAACCTCGCAGGGGAGTATTCCTCACATGAGAAGGAACAACTTTTGACCTATCGCCTCATGCGGAGAGTGGGATTTTACCATAGAGAAAGTAAGGTACTTAACCTAGAATGACCACCTTCAAACAAATCAGCGTACGCCGGAAATAAGTGCTAAATGCGATAATAGATGTCGCTGCCTAGGTGACATGTATGAAAATTTTAACTCCAATATCCAGCGGGAGCTGCACAAGCTAAGTTTGAAAATTTGAAGCGCGCTCTGGATATTTTTGATGTAAGTACGCCGTTATGTAAGGAGATTGCAATCTATCTATACATATAATTTCCTTGTTTCTGATTTTTCTGTGAACGAAAATATTGTAAGGTAACAATAAAATTAATACAAAACGATTAGTCTTATAGAAACAAGATTTTATTGTCATTGTTTAGCTAAATACAGTGAGCTCGGAGTTATGGCTTTAAGTTAATCACGGGTACACGGGGTCGCGGAAACCGGCGTCTCACGTTTAAACGAATGGCCGTTTGCACACAGCCCCACCCAATTTTTTATTCTATTTTCGCCAAATTAATATTTTATTTCACTAAAGCCGCAAAATGGCGAGGTCTGTTGAATTACTGTTCGGGCTTTAAGTGTTATTTATAGGATAAAGACAAAATGTAAACGAAAAATGCCGAAACTAAGCTAATCTCTATTTATTTATTTATACAGCCCTCGGCTACCTGGAATTTCTCAAACAGTCATCTGAATTCGCAATAAATCAGATATCTCTCGAATTCTCAAAGGGAAGAAATCTTATCTTGGCTTCACGGTAAGGGCTATACAGTAAACCTAATACGAGTTTTATTTGCGAACTACTCTTTGCAATATGCATGGCAAGCTAATATTGTAAATGTGGATAGTGTGCTTGTCCTTCCTTCACGTCAAAACGACTGGACCAATTTTGATGTGTATGGAGACAGTTTAAGACCCTGAAAATAACATAGGATATACTTTTCATCTCGATATTTCGACAGTTTTTTTAGGGTTCCGTACCCAAAGGGTGAAAAACGGAACCCTATTAATATGCCTCCGATGTCCGTCCGTCCGTCCGTCTGTCTGTCACAGTAGGGCTCTATCTCTTCAACGGAAATAGGTAGAGATTTGAAATTTTCACAAAATGCGTGTTTCTGTGGCCGCTATCACAACAAATACTAAAAAGTTAAAATATATCTATATAAATTGGGGTCTTCATACAAGTAACCGTTTTTTTCTTCGTCTCATTTCAAGCGCTCTATCTAATGAACCATTATTGTTAGACACCTGAAATTTTCACAAAATAGGCATTATTAAAACCTCCACCACAACAAACACTGAAACAGTCAATAAGTTTATTCCCAATACAGATTTTCACGCAGGAAAGTTACATATTATTTCGAACGACGCTCTTTACGTACATTAATACAATAAAATTTTATAACAATTTAAAAAATGATTTCCTGAGTTTAAAACAATAAAAAAAATATAAAAACTGAAAAAAAACTCAATAAGTTTAAAAAACAAGAAAAAAAGTGTGGAGGGTTTGGGATTTGAACCCACGGTCACTTGAATGAGTTTCCATGTCTTTCACGAATACACCACCAGAGCACTTACTACGCTGGCGAAATTAGGTATCTATATGTTCCATAGTTAGAACGAATAGAACAGACGAATAGAAGTCCAATTCAAATTTCGAATATTTTTTGTATATTCATTCAAGTCCATGATATGACTTAATAGTTCAATGTTGCCAGTGTTTTTTCTAATGGCCTCATCGATGTCGCTGACTAAAGAAGAAAGTTTGGTAAAAAAAAAAGTACCTACATAGTTATGATGAATTAATAAATTCTATACCTACAGACGATGATTCCCAATTCCGATATGTGCATTTTCTCCTATCTTCCAATAAAATCTTGTTCGGCTTCGACCCTGCCTGATAGGGTCATACATAAGGTACTTAGTGTTGTGATTAAACTGTTTTTTTTTTTTCACCAACAGTGAATAGGGATCACATAGAGACGCTCAGTTGTACGGAACCCTACATACATGTGCGATTCCGCATTTGACTGATTTTATTTAATATTTCTATGTATAACTGTAACGTTCTGTAGGTATCAAATTCTAAGTCTATAGGTACTTACGCGAGACGAAGTCGCTGGCAACGGCTAGTTTTGTATTAAAAAATCCAATATTGACAGTTATCTTATTATAGTATTACGAAACCTCGATTACTTACTTAGAATGGGATTGAGCACGTATTCACGTGTGTTTGTTAAGTCCCTAGGGAGTAAGAGCGTAATTAACGTTTGTGTGAATAGTCAAACCGCGTCCAACTCACTGGCAGCTATTAAACCGTGTCTAAATGTTTAGAATCCCCTCCGCAAAGGGATGATTAGGTGCGTTGAACGCCGTCTATTATTTTTAAAGCCCTGGAATATGTCCACGCTTAAAACGATGTTTACAAGATGACTTTGTAAATTCTGCTATTCTGCTCCATACCAAATTTAATCCAAATCGGTCCAACGGTTGAAGCGTGAAGAGGTATCAGACAGATAGACAGAAAGACAGACAGACAGAGTTACATTCGCATTTATAATATTAAAAATATGGATACGACACAACATAGAAGGCGCGCGGGTTAAGCAATAACAGACTCTGCGTCAACGGCTTAAGTGCTTCGCCGCGCGCCTTCGAAGTTGTGTTCTGCTATATCTAGGTACACACGATCGTGCACACGATCATGACGTGACTTTCACAGACTTATTATTTAATTATTTATTTTATTTATTTATTTATTATAGTTGTATGGATTTGTATTCGCTTTGTCGGTACATTACGTACACCTACCTAACTATCAAGTAATAAAGAAAGAAAAAAACGTTTATTTGGCTAAACAAGTACAGTTATAAAAAAAGATAAGAAAACAAAAGACACAACAGACAATAAAAATAAAGAAAACACGTATTTAAGCTGTATAGCCGAAAGGGCTGCCAGCTCAGCGATATGCTGCGGTACGGAACCGCAGCGCTGATTTTCAGCTGGACCCAAGAAAGAAAAGAATATGTTTTATAGGCAAATTAAACTAAGTATCTGCTGACAGAAATTGCTGCATAACATATTAGTCATCGGTCTTACAGGTGCTTATTTCTACTTGTGCAATTAATAAAACGTCATATTTGTTTTTCTTATTTAGTGTCCTGGATCTGAATAAAATCATACCCATTTACAACCATTTAAAAAGAAATAAAAGAAAGGGCAATTAAAGCAGGTATATAACAGCAAATGAAAATTTAAAACATGAAGAAAACATAAAATATAGAGCTGCAATATGTAGGTGGCTAGTGATGCCATTAATTTGGCGGCGACCAATATAGAAAAACTTCTAAAAGTCTCTAGCCTAGCCCCTGACGACAAAGTTGCAAGTTGGAAACTTTGCCTTCCACTGAAGCGATTTCAGGTCACGTGTGACCTTATCGTGTAGGTATCGAACCGCTTTGACCCTCAATGAAGACCCCGGCATCTCCGAGTCTGATTGTAAAAAATGACCTTGAAAAGAATTGTCGAAATCGGTCTATAAACGACGGAGATCTGAGAAAAAAAGAATAATAAAAAACATACAAACGAATTGAGAACCTCCTCCTTTCCATCCCATCCCACAAATGCTAGTGTCGCATTTTTATTGTAAGTAGGTACCCTATATAAACGTTTTCAGTATCTTTTTAGGGTTCCATTGGCAAAAAACCCTTATAATTCGTCATGTCCGTCTGTCTGTCCCCCCCCCCCCCTCTAACTTTCGAACTATGGAGTGAAAAATTGTGAAAAAATGTGGAAATATACAATTCAATAAAAACTTTCAACGAAAATAGGTTTGAACCAAATTCACTAAAGTTTCTGAGATATGGGATAGATTAGGATAGCTACGGAACCCATCATATAAGCGAGACTCGCTCTTGGTCGGTTATTTTTCGGTTAGTATGGGACGGACTCTGGTATTTTTTGTTTTAATTTAACTACTGGATATGAGACTGCGTTAGGCAATTAAATGGTCTCTTTTTGTCATGATTATAAAGGTTACGAAACAACAGAACCCTATAAAAGACGAATTGACTTGGTTGAAATCTGAAGCCATCTTGCTGGTTGTTAATTTGGTAGTATTTGGATTCGGAGGATGGGCCTGTCACCATGGCAACACTGGACGGTACCCCGGATGTAAAACATCTTCCCTTTTGTTGGAACAACAAACCAATTATGGAATTGCAAATTACGACGAAATAACTATATCATGGTAGACTAGTAAGACACACACACACTTGTTCCTATGTTTTTCTTTTTTTGTTGTCGTGTTTGTACTATTATTTTTGTGATTTTTTTGTGTATTTTTTTGGTGTAAACTGTGTCTTCTGTGCAGCGAATAAATGTCTTTCTTCTTTTTTCTTCTTCTTCTAGTATAGTGTAGTATATCCATATTATAATCTTTATATACCTACTAATAATAAGACTGTAGAAGTCACGTGACGCATCTATGTATGTCCGCATTTAACTCTACAACTAATGGTCGGATTATCACAAAATTTGGTATGAGGACTTGAGGATAGATCATAACCCGGGTAAAAATATAACCTACTTTTTATACCGGGAACAACGCATAGATCCCGCAGGAACGCTATACCAAATTCCACGCGAATGAAGTCGCGGGCAGAAGCTAGTAATCCATATTAATATTATAAATGCGAAAGTAACTTTGTCTCTCTGTCTGTCTGTTACCTCTTCACGCTTCAACCGCTGAACCGATTGAGATAAAATTTAGCATGGAGATTTGGAGTCCCGCGGGAAAGGACATAGGCTACTTTCTATCCTGGAAAAACGCAATTCCCGCGGGAACGCGATAGCCGAATTCCACGCGAGCGAAGTCGCGGGCGGAAGCTAGTAATAATATAAATAAAAACACGGAATGGAATTCATAAGTCGTCTTAATATCTACAGCAATATTAATCTACTGATTAACTCCGTTGACTGGTCCATTTTAATAAAATTAAATTGCTAAAGCGCCGGCCATTACGGAGAGCTAAATGGCATCTTAAGTACACTCAAGGTCAAATAAAGACTGAAATATTTGAACATCGAGGTACATAAGTGTACTTTGCAAAAGCTATGTAAAACAGGTGGTATTTTTTTTATTAAACTTATTGCTTTTTTTGGGTCCCACCCGTTTGAGAAACTCTTATTGTTTACTAGCTTCTGCCCAGTAGAAATAAGTAATTCGTAATTTATTCGACTAGCCTAGTTAAATTGCTGTGCTCACCAGAGCTCATGTTTGATACACACTAGTTATTAAGATCTGACTGTAATACAACATGAAATTGCAATAAACCATCTTGAATCTTGAATCAGTATTGTTTACTAGCTTTCGCAGTACGTACCAGCTCCATCGGTTCAGCTCCTCCACTTTATATAAAAACGTTAAAGCTCGTTCTATAAGTATTTAAAGTCTTATACCGACTTCGTCTACAGAGAATTTAATACTATATTTCCAAAGACATTTTTTCCATGATACTATTAAAATCTTTTCCAGGGATTTTCCGGAATTTCCAGGATTTCTGGGATTTTGCAGACTTTATAGGATTTCAAAGCAAGCAAAGTCCTTTTCCAGGTTCCCTCTAATAATTTTCCGGCACTTTCGGGATAGTAGGTAACCTATATGTTACTCCAGGTTACAAAGTAACTACATCACTGTTGAAATTTTGTTTATTTTGGGCAGGCTCGATGGGGTCAGGTTTTCTTTTGCTTGTCCTGGAAAGGAATTTCGCAGTTATTTGGGTCCCATAATGTATGCTCACCTCTTGGTATATTTCCAGCTTACTATAATTTAATTCCTCAAAACGCTGTCTCAAAACCAATCAAATTAGATCCATAATCTAATTTGATTGGTCTATAGTATGTATTACCAATCTATCTAATAATCGAGTGTACTCGTGCGCGCCGTTACGATAACATTACGTTTTTACCGTCTCCGTAATAAAAAACATAAATTAATGAAAAATCATATCGCCGCTTTAAGTGAGTTATATAATATTGTACTCAGTATAAAATAACACTAAATATGTTGTTGGAAGAGGCGACGAAGTTAGCCGGTCATACTAATTAATGTAGTGATTTGTGTGTAAACAGGTTGTTGAGAAATGTAAATGAAAATTATTACAATGGATTGCATTTTTTATGAATGAAACTAGTCTGAGATCTTGTCAAACAAATCACATACCTACCGTTATTGAATAATTGTCCAAATACTATGGATAAAACTAAAAAAAATTATAACATCCATCAAAATTGTAGATGTATACGAAATAAGCTTTTAGCCTTGAATGGAATAGCAGACAAGTATAAACCAAAAGGAGCTTCACTTTTGCTGAGACGTGGCTCAGCAAAAGTGAAGTTATTAATATTGATGGCTACATCCATGCGAGCCATTACATAAGAAAACGACAAATTCATGGAGGTGTATAATTTTTTGTAAAAAATAATGTAAAGTATAAATCTTGTAAATTAATTGAAAACCTGTCGATAGAATATCATTGCGAACTTGCCGCAGTCGAAATATGTATACATTTCCATAAGATGTTCATAATAGGTTTATACAGGACAGGAAAGGGGGATTTTACAGTATTAGTAAATGTAATGAAAAAATTACTTAATCATATAGATACAATTCCTCACACACGTATCATAATAGCTGGGGATTGGAATGTGGATTTTCTGACTAACTCCACTCAAAAAACAACTCTTGTTAATTTACTTGCTACTTGCGGGGCAATAAACATCGTCAACTTCCCCACGAGAATTGACGGCAATAGCCAAACATCCATTGACTGTATGGTAACGGATATTGAAGAGAGATTAATTGACATTCAACCAATACTTACCGGAATATCAGATCATGATGGACAACTCTTGAAACTTCCCATGAAAATATTACTTCTACTACAGCCTTTTTGCGTCCCACTGCTGGGCACAGGCCTCCTCTCATCGCGAGAGGGTTGGGCTATAGTCCCCGCCCCGCGGTATAGTGGGCCCGCGTGGAGACTATGAAAATATTAAATGAACCTAAATATAGAGAAACAAGGCCATCCTCTGATGAAAATATGCACGAATTCTTAGAAGCAATCTAAATATATAAAACTCAAAGGTGACTGACTGACTGACTGACTGATATAGTGATCGATCAACGCACAGCCCAAACCACTGGACGGATCGGGCTGAAATTTGGCATGCAGGTAGATGTTATGACGTAGGCATCCGCTAAGAAAGGATTTTGCAATATTCCCACGGGAACGGGAAAAAAAGGGATTTTTACATTTTAATGTTTAGGCGCGTACGAAGTCGCGGGAAACATCGTAGAGATCTGAAATTTGGCATGCAGGTTCCTTGGGGAGCGTAGGGGAGCACTAAGAAACGACTTCCCAAAATTCCCACGGGAACGGGAAAAAATGGTTTTTTTACATTTTAAGGCGCGTACGTAGTCGCGGGGATCATCGTAGAGAGCTGAAATTTAGCATGCAGATTCCTTGGGGAGCGTAGGGGAGCACTAAGAAAGGACTTCCCGAAATTCCCACGGGAACGGGAAAAAATGGGTTTATTACATTTTAAAACCCGTACGTAGTCGCGGGGATCATCGTAGAGAGATGAAATTTGGCATGCAGATTCCTTGGGGAGCGCAGGGGAGCACTATGAAAGGATTTCCCGATATTCCCACGGGAACGGGAAAAATGGGATTTTTACATTTTAATGCTTAGGCGCGTACGAAGTCGCGGGAAACAGCTATCTATCTATCTAAATATATAAAAGAAGAAACTGACTGACTGACTGACTGACTGACTGATTGACTGACTGACTGACTGACATATCAACGCAGAGCCAAAACTACTGGTTGTAGAGAGCTGAAATTTGCCATGCAGGTTCCTTGGGGAGCGAAGGGGAGCACTAAGAAAGGACTTCCCGAAATTCCCATGGGAACGGGAAAAAATGTTTTTTTTTACATTTTAAGGCGCGTACGTAGTCGCGGGGATCATCGTAGAGAGCTGAAATTTGGCATGCAGGTTCCTTGGGGAGCGTAGGGAAGCACTAAGAAAGGATTTCCCGATATTCCCACGGGAACGGGAAAAATGGGATTTTTACATTTTAATGTTTAGGCGCGTACGAAGTCGCGGGACACAGCTATCTAACTATCTAAATATATAAATAAAAGAAGAAACTGACTGACTGACTGACTGACTGACACATCAATGCAGAGCCGAAACTACTGGTCGTAGAAAGCCAAAATTTGGCATGCAGGTTCCTTGGGGAGCGTAGGGGAGCACTCGCGGGGATCATCGTAGAGAGATGAAATTTGGCATGCAGGTTCCTTGGAGAGCGTAGGGGAGCACTATGAAAAGATTTCCCGATATTCCCACGGGGACGGAAAAAATGGGATTTTTACATTTTAATGTTTAGGCGCGTACGAAGTCGCGGGAAACAGCTATCTATCTATCTAAATATATAAAAGAAGAAACTGACTGACTGACTGACTGACATATCAACGCAGAGCCGAAAATACTGGTCGTAGAGAGATGAAATTTGGCATACAGGTTCCTTGGGGAGCGTAGGGGAGCACTAAGAAAGGATTTCGCGAAATTCTCACGGGAACGGGGAAAAAAGGGAATTATACATTTAAATTTTTAGGCGCGTACGAAGTCGCGGGAAACATAGTAAGGATCTGAAATTTGGCATGCTGGTTCCTTGGGGAGCGTAATCGCGTTTTAATGTTTAGGTCGCGGGGATCACCGTAGAGAGCTGAAGTTTGGCATGCAGGTTCCTTGGGGAGCGTAGGGGAGCACTAAGAAAGGATTTCCCGATATTCCTACGGGAACGGGAAAAATTAAATTATAATCCTAGATTACAAACACTTTCAAGAAACACGTTATGCAGATTACCTACTGTTAGATTACCTGCCTATTGTCCAGTAAAAAGGAAATGATTGATGAGTTCCCTAAAACATTCTTTAAACCAGTCTGATATTACCTAAATAATGAATTTTGGCACTAAACTATTTATTCATAAGAGATTAATGAATCCGAGAAAAAAAAGGAAAAATCTATACATATAATAAACTAGCTTCTGCCCGCGACTTCGTCCGCGTGGAATTTGTTAATAGCCTTCCCGCGGGTACTATGCATTTCCTCGGGATAAAAAGTAGCCTATATGTTGACCAGTGTTATAAACTACCCCCATACCAAATTTTGTTTCAATCCGTCCAGTAGTTTTCGAGTTAAATCCGGACATACATACATACATACATACAGTATTTTTTTCTAAAAATCGTTATTTTGTGTTCAGTATCGTTCATATAGTCCCTTTGACTTGATAGTTTCTTTTAATTTTAAATTTTCAGCCGCGACTTCTACAGAATTATTATTTATTATATGTATAGATTTTTCCTTTTTTTTCTCGGATTCATTAATCTCTTATGAATAAATAGTTTAGTGCCAAAATTCATTATTTAGGTAATATCAGACTGGTTTAAAGAATGTTTTAGGGAACTCATCAATCATTTCCTTTTTACTGGACAATAGGCAGGTAATTTAACAGTAGGTAATCTGCATAACGTGTTTCTTGAAAGTGTTTGTAATCTAGGATTATAATTTAATTTTTCCCGTTCCCGTGGGAATATCGGGAAATCCTTTCTTAGTGCTCCCCTACGCTCCCC
>OZ020281.1:4215097-4268108 GCA_963971205.1 Aethes cnicana
TTGAAATAACACTAAAACTCATACTAAAATATTTAGATTTTTTTACTCCCTAGAGGTGTACTTCTGATATGTAAAAGTGAAATGACTGAATTTTGTTTTAGAGTTCTCATACTCAACCGTTAGTTCCACTAGGGCTTCTTTCTACCCATTTTAGTAAGTATTTTTCAACCGTTTTAACGTCAAGTTTTTTAATGCTAGGCGAGATAGCTCTCTCGGAAACCTTTTTTTTTATGCAGATGATATAGGCAATCGAGCGCACATCCCGCCTGATGGTAAGTGGTCACTGCGGCCCATGGACACCGAAATCAACTAAAATATCTCGAATGCGTTGCCTACCCTGAGGCCTAAGATAGAATGCCTCTGTGCCAGAAATTTCACCGGCTGCCTTAACCCCCTACCGGAACACAACAGTGCGAGCACTGCTATTTGGCGGCAGGTTAGGGGCCGTTCAAGTATTACGTAAGCACCAAGGGGGGGTGGGGGGGGTCTCTGTTTTGCTTATTTTGGATGACATGGGGGGTAGGGGGGTCTAGATGATGATTACGTCATCGTTAGATTTACTTTTTTTACACCAATGGCAACCCTCACATTGTCTATGCGTGAAAACGAAACGCATTTTCGGGGATTCCCGCAAATAATGCATATGTTTAGGCACTCGCTATGAGAACCGATTAGGGGAATTACCGCGCATTAGGGAAATTACCGCGCGCTATTCACTAGTCTAATTAATGCATCTATTTTATTATATTATTTCTGATTATAATATTTTTGTCCCTTACTCTATGTGTATCAGTTAAACCTAATCTTTCCTCTTTTTAAAATGACAATATAAAAAAACATTTATAACTAAAAATGTTTACGTAAGCATAGGGGGAGGGGGTAAGAGCTTTGCTTACTTTTGATGACAAGGGGGGCGGGGGGGGTAAAAAATGGTAAGAAATCTGCTTACGTAATACTTGAACGGCCCCTTAGCGGGGAATGACGGTGCTACCTCCCCGGACGGACCTAGCACCAGACCCTACCACTAGCAAATACTCACGAATCCAAGCCTCGTGGAGTGCGTCAGGCCAGCCGACGCGTGCACTATGTGCAGGGAGCCGTCGATGCAAGCGGCCAGTAGGCGCAGGTCGCAGGGCGAGCGGCGCGCCGCCCGCGCCGGCGCCGGCAGGCTCGCGGCCGTGCTGACCTCGCGCACACTCGACAGCTTGGTGGCTCGAACCTCCACGCCTGGTAGCTCGTAGCGGATCCATTCTAGGGTGACACCGTTCTGGGGAAAATGGACTAAGGTGAGATTGTTAAGGCGCTGATAAAACCTACTACTACTACTACAGCCTATTTGCGTCCCACTGCTGGGCACAGGCCTCCCCTCACCATGAGAGGGTTTGGGCTATAGTCCCCACGCGGGCCCAGTGCGGATTGGGGACTTCACACACATCTTTGAATTACTTCGCAGATGCGTGCAGGTTTCCTCACGATGTTTTCCTTCACCGAAAAGCGCAGTGGTCAATGCAAATTGAATTTCGCACATAAGTAAACTTAGAGGTGCGAGCCGGAATCGAAACCCCGACCCTCTGCATGAGAGGCGGTAGGCCGAACCACTAGGCCACCACGGCTTAAACCGGCCGATAAAACCTAAATTGACTTTATTTAAACAGTATTTAAGCTATACTGCTTTGGAACTCTCTACCTGTTGACCTTAGACTAGCTTAATCTCTTTCAGTGTTTAAGAACAAGGTTAAGGAGCATTATTTGTCACTTGTCTGATATATACTGCTTTTCTTTTCTTGGATAATGAATTACATATTTTAATATATTTGGCTGTTATCTATTTACATGCAAGTGTATGTATGTTTATATATAAAAGTATTTAAGTATGTTTATTACTTTTTGTGTTTGTTTCTTCTGCACATCTTAGTACAGAGCACCGCCTACCAACCTAGTTTGTTTTTCTTCATCTCCACTATCCAAAGGTTGTCTGGTAGAGATCGCTATTAAGCGATAAGACCAGACGGTCGTATGGGCTGTATGCCATACCTTTTTGTGTAATTACATTATGTCTGTACTGTTCCTTGATTGTGTGGTGTTCAATAAAGTATATTGTATCGTATTGTATTTAGACGGAAACTATTTGATTTTGCAAGGCGAGTAAAATATATGTTAATGTTCACTATATTATACATAAAAAAACTTGCTATTTCGTAAAAAGGATTTCATGAAATCGGTTCGAAGAAAAAAAATCGTGAAGTTACGTCTTCTAATGCTATTTAAACGGTTCTATGAGTTTATTTTTTTAACGCAGATGTCTATAATTAAATACACTATTCCGTCATACTAATACCAAAAAGAATTGCTAATTTATATTGTTAATGCAATGTAGGATTTTTTGAATCGTGCTTCTCGCTCCCCCCCATGCAAATAGACATTGTCCGCTGGGACAGTTGCCTGCCTCGATTGTTTAAGGTCATTAGTCCTCAGGGCGTTAGCCGAGCGCCTCGACTGCCCGCTCACCAAGTACTGGGTCGAGGTGGTCACTGGCATGGCCAAGTAGGAATCGAGGTGAGCTCTACTTGTCCCTGGCAGGGAGCAGGTTCGACCACTCGTATCGTAATTTTTGTGTATTGATGTGTACTAACTTAGTTCTTAAGGTTTTTTATTGTTACTAACCACATATGGGCTTTTAGCCTGCAATAAACGATTTTTATTTTTTTATTTTTTTTTATTAGCACTTGTCAGCGTCTTAAATTGCAAAAGGTGACCCCAAGTATGCTAAACATGAGCAGTAGAATCAAGGCGCGCTTAGGGCTTCAAGTTAAAGTAATTGAAATTAAAATCTATTTGTCGCTGGTAAAATATATTTGTTAGGATCTGGTGGATAGCTGGTAGGTCGTAGCGGTCTACGACCAGATTAGGCACTGGTCCCACCGCCGATGATGAGCGAGAAGCTATCGACTATAATAAATATTATGTGTCCCTTTTGCTGACAGACACCGGATCTTTTTTTGTTCGTTTTGTGAGCGAGAAAATAGTCGACAGCTGATCGCTTCCTCGCCCTTTTTTTTTTACCTATGCACTTAATCGTAAATTTCTGTAAAATTTCAAATCTCGTAATAAAACAACAAGTCTTCTATAACTTCTGCAAGATTTGTAGATAGTTGTTTACAGATTTACACAACTTAGAAGGCGCGTGGATTAAGCAAAAATAGACTGCGTCGACTTAAGGCGCGTGGTAAGGTGAAATACCACATTTAAGTCGCTTTTAAAGGCCTAAAACTAAAAATTGGCCCAAGATATAGGTCTCGAAAAAATATATATGAAGAATTGATATGTCCTCTTTAATCTGAGCTGCGGAAATTGCGATACGTCTAGGTCGTCCATGCAAAAAAAAACATAAAGTAAGGCATTTTCAACTTTTTAAATCGCTACTGCTCAATATCTAGACTATGATTTTACACGGGCTGTCCAGAAAATGAAACGTTATCCAGTTTTACATAATCTGAGCTGTGGATATTGTTAAATAATGATTATTTTGGTAAAAAACCGTAAATAACGACCATTTCCGTCATAAAAGTTGCGGTGGGTACGTGCGCGGACAATGCTTGTATACGTACCCAATACCCACCGCAACTTTTGAAGAGCATATATCAATTCTCAAATTATTTTTTCAAGACCTATAGCCTAATTTTTAGTTTTATATCTTTAAACGTGCCCAAATTGGGGTTTTCACCTTACTACGCACCTAAAGGCTTCGCCGGGCGCCTCCTAAGTTGTGTCGTGCTCTACAACTATTTATGACCAACATATTATTACATCCTAAGTAGTTCAACATTTTGATAGGGTGATCAAGGTTACATTGTTATTAGTATTTCTCAAGTTAAAGGCCAAATGTATTAAATTATGAACCAATAAAACTAAAAGCTCTTTAACTATCAAACTTCTATATTTTATGATGAAACTATAAATCACAATGTACAGCTATAAACTCATTTTATTGAAAGACATAACAACTAAAAGTTGTCTGATTTTTCTATAACAGTTAAAAGGCTATTTGTAGAGATAAATTTGGGTTACAGAACGCGTTTTGACCTTGTTTACTATTTTTGTACGAACAAAATATTAACCGACGGACTAATTCTTAGAAGTTATACTATAGATGTAATGAAATTGGTAGCATTATTTTAATTTATTAATTGTTTGGTACAGCTAGGTAGTGGGAATGGCATGATGAATATAACCATTCATGATGATGATGAAAATAAATTACATCAGTCACAGCTTACCTTATGGCATGATGTCTGCTCAACAATGTGAATTACATTATCATTGTTTTTTGAAATCTCAGCAGATAAAGTCTCATTTTCCAACTGGTGGTAGGCTATCAAACTCATCTGTTGCCTGCAAACATTTAAAAAAACTATGGAGTATTACTATTTAAAGGGAAAGCTAAGAAAAACACAATTTCTTCCTTAGAACAACAGACAGCTCTTAAATGAATACCCAATACATCTTAAAAACATTTCAGAGGGTCCAAGATTGGTGGAAAGAGGGTGAAAGATAGACAAATTGATAGAATGCTTTTTCCCTAGTTTTTTTATCTGCCATCAGTCGCAAGACTATAATCAGATTATGAGGAATGTGAACATTGACATTTTCAAGAGAAGCAGATCCAACAACATGTTTTTTTACAATTTTAGGAGAAGATATTGCTCCTTTTCAATCTTTTTATACTTCTAGCTTGCAGAAAATCTTTTGAGAGAGGATTTGGGTGGTGTGCCAGTTGTTAGAATGCTTAGATTAAGAAATTAAATTACTAACTTCTGCCCGCGATTTCATCAGCGTGGAAAGCGATTATAGCTTTCCTATGCGTTGTTCCTTCTTGGGGACTCGGAACTATCTCAATCCTAAAAATTTATCAAAATTGGTCCAGCGGTTTAAGCGTGAATAGGTAACAGACAGACAGTTACTTTCGCATTTATAACATTACTAGCTTCTGCTCGCGACTGCGACCGCGTGGAATTCGGTTATCGCGTTCCCGCGGGAACTACGCGTTTTTCCGGGATGAAAAGTACTCTATGTCCTTTCCCGGGACTTCAACTATCTCCATTCCAAATTTCATGTAAATCGGTCTAGCAGTTGAAGCGTGAAGAGGTAACAGACTGACAGACAGACAGACAGAGTTACTTTCACATTTATAATATTAATAGGTAATATGGATAGAATGAAGTTTCAGCACACATGATAATATTTACAAAACGGGATGACTGCCTGGTTTCAGTCGGGTGATTGGACTGATTAGTCCTCTTTTTGGAACCATTTCACCCAACACATGACAATAAGTTGCGAGTTTTCTTACCCTCTTATTTGATACAAGTGCATGTTGGCGTGGTCTTCGAGCACGGGGCTCCAGGGCGCCGGCTCGGCGGCCGCGGCGCCCCACACCAGCACACGAGGCCCGGCGATGCCGTCGTACCATGACACCCGTCTCTCCGTCCGGCGGGATCCTCCGAGCTCTAACGTCTGGGGTACGGAGTGTTAATTGTAGGAATCAGCTGGTAGTTTTAGAGCCCTCTGATGATAGGAGTTCTGGGATGTAGATAGGCTGTAGTGGTGGTGGTAGTTTTAGTAAGTATGTTGCGATTTTATTATCCTGTGTACAACTATCTCAAAAGTCACATTCTGGTACATTAATTATAAAAATGTGTAATTTGTTATACTAAAATTTCTTTAAAAAGTATTGGCCTTTTTTAGTAGGTGGGTGAATCAACTTTTTTATGTCAATAGTTACCATGGTTACTGTCTCCTGGGCCACTTTTAAAACTGCTATTCTGTGGGTTTATACACTAACTGTGGGGTTTCTTTGTCATTTTAATCCCTTCACTAATGAATCACTTTCTAAGCGTCTTAGAATTCTATATTATAACAGGTTTTCTAAGAAACCCCTCTCATATTGTCCCCTGGAAAACGGGACAGAATAACAACAAGAAATAGTTGATTGACCCAGGTACAAAAATTTAATGATTACTTAATTATTTTCTTATGTAAGCTGGAATTATTTTTTTATTTAATAATGAAAATGTGGATCACAGAGATCTTGTTTATCTTCCACATAAGAAATACATATCTGACCTGTGTACCCACAAATAAATAATATGAATAAGCAAGTACTTTGCATTTATTCTTGTTGAAACTTACTTGTACATGAGGATCTCTGTCTTTGATACGACAAGGTTGTGCACTTGAAGAGCTCTTTCCAAATGTGACTAATGTTGCTGTTCGGTCCGTGTGTGTAAATAATAAATGCGACTTGCAAAATGCAACTGTAAGTGGAGAAAAATAGAATTACAACTAATAGAAATTTAAAGTGTTTTCATGTGCTTTTTGATAAGCTTCTTGAACCAGATTTTTCAGTTCTTGCTTAGTAGTAATTAAATGTTCAGCTGGCAGATTTTGAAGTATATATAATAATCGGGCCCTATGACAGGAGCCTGTATTTGGCTGCTTGCCAGTCGAAGGGTTAAGAGATTACATTAAAAGAAAAGGAGTTGCAAATAGTTTCTCTATTAAAAGGTTGAAAACTTAGTTTTGTTTGTGTTCATTTTCTTGCATTTGCCAGCTCAGTGTACCTATTTAGTATAATAATTTCTAGTTCAAACTATAGCTTACCTCCACTAACAGTCTGACCAGACAGTTTCCCAACAAAATATCTATCAAACAAGATCTGTGTAACATCTAAAGTATTAGGTTTCACAGTGAGGTAGGCTATGGCACCCGAAGAGAACACAATCGTTATCAGATTGTCGTTCAACCAGTCGCAATAGACGGCCGTCCTCTCTCTAAACTTCTTCTCGAGCTGCTTAATCTGCCTAGGGTTATTAGCAGCCCAGTTCCCTCCCCGCCGCTCGCAAAAACTTCTCTTCCCACTGTCATACAAAGACTCCTCCACCCTCTTCTTTGTCTCATACCTACAACAAAATACCGCTAAGTAAAGACCAGAAAAAAAAACTTTAGAACAACACCAAAGTACTCCACTCACTTGGTACTTTTAAAGTCCCCGTTTTTCAATATAACCGATTCATCGCAAGTCAAGAATTTCACATTATAACTAAACATCATCACAACATAAAAACACTATGATTATCCGTACGCATTTTTCGTGTAAGTTTATGTTACGAATTTATTTACTTCTTCGTTAAAATACTGACATCACAATCACACACATGACAGCAGTCGCCGAAGAAATCCACAGATAATCTAAGTGACATAATTAGGAAATAATAATAGTACATGATGAGGGCTTCCTAAAAAACGCTCACCAGGTGGCGCATTGAGTCAAAATTCGGAAATTGGAATTCCGTATGTGGCCGGCCTTATTTGTCAAAGCCTGACCAGTAATAAAGCCGACGTCAACTTTATGCGGCTTAAATTCCTAGGTTAGGTTGATTCAAGCATAGTTGACGGACTCTTGGTCGTTATGGCCGCCGAGCTGTCATTCCATACAGAAAAGTCATTTTATCCCATGCCAAAATATTTAACGTTAACTTTAACGGACGGTTTGAATCAACCCACCCCTAGTGAAATAAAATGCTATCCGCCAATTGAAGGTCAACCATAAAAGTAGGAACTCACTCGCTGGGAGATCTCGCATCATCTGCAGGATTGATGGACGATGATGCTCTCGGAGAGGCGAGCCTTTTCAGCTGAAATGATGATACTGATGATGGAAAGTTACGATTGTACGGTAGGCATCTTACGCAAGTAGGTATTTCTTGAATTAAATTGCACAGTTAAAGCAGTAGAGCGTCTGTCACTGTCTCATTTGCAGGTTCAAAACGGAAAAGTGATATTTTCACGAAAAATACTTATAATCCAAATATACCTAAGCAACAGCTATAAACGCTATGCATGATTTTTTTTTGTTTCGGCCATTAGCGTAAATTACCATGAATTAACTATCTAATTGAAATTAATTTTAATGATATTTTATTTTTTGAATAAAGACGCCAAGTATCATTTCAAATAAATTCAAATCATCATATCATCATTTCGTATTTAATATTCAACTAACAAAGCACAATAATATTTACTAATAATAAGTCTGTAGAAGAAGACGCGTCTGAAACTTGAAAATTAAAAGAAACTATCAAGTCGAGGGGACTCTATAAACGAAACTGAACACAAAATAACGATGCATGTATGTATGTGTTTATGTATTGTATGTCCGGATTTAGCTCGAAAACTACTGAACGGAATGCAAGAAAATTTGGTATGGGGGCAGTACTATAGTACTAATCAACATATATATACCTTTTATCCCGGAAAAATGCATAGTTCCTGCGAGAATGCTACCAACGTATTCCACGCGGACGAAGTCGCGGGAAGAAGCTAGTATACAATACGACCAATGAAAATGAACCTCGTAATACAGTCTGGCATAAACCAAAGTAGGTACAGTGCCGGATTAACCATATAGCAGGAGTATTAAATGCTACAGGCCCCGCGCTTTTGGGGGCCCCGCGCACCCGGCGCACCACACTTTCTGACCGCAAGAAAATATCAATTTAGATTTGATTACGCTCCAATATTTTGCCAAATGAATGTAAAGTACTACTTTTTTCCCGAAACAATTGAGTTAGTAAAGTCCGGTTCACGTGCACGAAGAGATTCTTAGGTCATTGGTCATGTCATCGCTACTTTACTTGTCTAAGAAGTAAGTATGTCTATTGTATGTTAAGTATGTGTATTAAGCCTGAGCTGGGTCAGCTGGGCTGATAGCTGAGATGAAAAAAAAGCCCCCTGACTCAATTTGCTACGGGCCCCGCGCTAGCTTAATCCGGCACTGAGTAGGTACCGTATTGAAACGAAATATTAAGTGCAACAGATGTGCATGACGAATTTAACTCCCGGAATACGTAATTTTAGGAAATGTGGCGTGTTTTACAAATGGGGTGGGTGCCCGGGGAGGTGCCTACTCAACCCGAACGTCGCTCGTTTTAACTGAAACATACCGGAATTTCTGATCCATTGCGTATTACATAAGTATATTAAGACTGGCTAATGCCCGCGACTTCGTTTGTTGATAAACATCAACATGTAAAGTCCTGTTTTTTCTGTACTACTTATAGGTTTTTAGTACCTGGGCGACCGACCTTCGCTCGGGTGAAAATAGCTAAACAGAATTTTCCGAGATACGATAGACCTAGCTAAATCGATTTGTCGCTCTCATAAACTCCTAATATTATATTCCAAATTTCGTCCAAATCGTTAGAGACGTTTGTGAGATCGCTTGTATAAATATATTAAATAAATAAATACAAAAAGAAAATAAGTAGGTATTCAAGATTAGTTTAGTACCTATATCCATATCCATATTAATATTATAAATGCGAAAGTAGCTCTGTCTGTCTGTCTGTCTGTCTGTTACCTCTTCAGGCTTCAACCGTTGCACCGATTGAGATGAAATTTGGTATGGTGATAGTTGGGGTCCCGGGAAAGGACACACATAGGCTACTTTTTATCCCGAAAAAACACACAGTTCCCGCGGGAACACGATAACCGAATTCCACGCGGGCGAAGTCGCGGGCAGAAGCTAGTAGGATATAAGATATGAAGGAAGATCCGGTAAAAGTAGAGAAAATAGGCGTTCGTTTCATTTACTGAACCAATTGAGGATATTTGAGGAGATGCGCGTAGTTTTACTGTATTCGATGGTGTCATATTTTTAACGATCAATATTAACCAAGTTATGAGCCATTAAAGAAAAAAACTATGACGGTCTATCGTTGACATACCTATATATATATATATTCATTCAGATTCATATATATAAGATTTCGGTGTCCATGGGCCGCAGGGACCGCTTACCATCAGGCCATCAGAGTTGCAAGAACGTTGTTCATTCCCTGTTTGGTACACAAAGTTGGTCGTATAAACGTAGTTGTCAACGTTTACTAAAAGCGAAAAAGGCCCAAATTATACGACTTTTTCGTTACATAGAAGTTGTATAAAAGTCCGACAAGAACCCATTCAGTCCGGTAATGGTTCTATCCGGACTGTTATGGGACTTTAGTGGTTCCATATCAGTTGTATAGACGTTACAAGGTAACTGAAATGTCGCATAAGGGTTTAATAGCGACTTTTATGGCACACATTTGTCGTTCCTGACTGATATGTCATATGAGCATTGTGGAATTTTAAAGATAAGTTTGTAACTTGTAATTCTAATAAGAATTTTACTCAGAAGAAATTCACAATGACGCGAAAAAAGTGTGAGAGAAATGTGTTCAGTGCACCTATTTCTTATGGGACTTTTAGTTTTATGACAATATATAGGTGTGTTTTTGTCCAAATCTTTGCGCCCCCCTCGAATTCTTTGAATTTCAGTATATGTACAAAATTATTTACATTTTGTTTTCATACTAAAATTACAGCCATCTTGTCTAAGTTACAATGGGACTTCTATACGACTGTTTTCGGACTAAAACGTCGCATAATTGGTTTGTGAAACCAATGGTCGGCCATGATAAACGTTTTTAGGGTTCTGTGAGATAATCCATACTAAATTATTATAAATGCGAAAGTAACTCTGTCTGTCTGTCTGTTACCTCGTCACGCTTCAACCGCTGGACCGATTGAGATGAAATTTGGCATGAAGATAGTTGGGGTCCCGGGAAAGGACATAGGCTACTTTTCATCCCTGAAAAACGCATAGTTCCCGCGGGAACGCGATAACCGAGTTCCACGCGGGCGTAGTCGCGGGCAGAAGCTAGTAATATTATAAATGCGAAAGTAACTCTGTCTGTCTGTCTGTTACCTCTTCACGCTTCAACCGCTGGACCGATTGCGATGAAATTTGGTATGCAAATAGTTAGGGTCCCAGGAAAGGACATAGGCTACATTTTATCCCGGAAAAACGCATAGTTCCCGCGGGAGCGCGATAACCGAATTCCACGCGGGCGAAGTCGCGGGAAGAAGCTAGTAATCCATATCCATATTAATATTTTAAATACGAAAGTAACTCTGTCTGTCTGTCTGTCTGTCTCTCTGTCTGTTACCTCGTCACGCTTCAACCGCTGGACCGATTGAGATGAAATTTGGCATGAAGATAGTTGGGGTCCCGGGAAAGGACATAGGCTACTTTTCATCCCTGAAAAACGCATAGTTCCCACGGGAACGCGATAACCGAGTTCCACGCGGGCGTAGTCGCGGGCAGAAGCTAGTAATAATATTATAAATGCGAATGTAACTCTGTCTGTCTGTCTGTCTGTCTGTCTGTCTGTCTGTTACCTCTTTACGCTTCTACCGCTGGACCGATTGAGATGAAATTTGGCATGGAGATAGTTGGAGTCCCGGGAAAAGATATAGGCTACTTTTTATCCCAGAAAAATGGATAGTTCCCGCGGGAGCGCGATAACCGAATTCCACGCGGGCGAAGTCGCGGGCAGAAGCTATCCATACTAATATTATAAATGCGAAAGTAACTAACTCTGTCTGTCTGTCTGTCTGTTACCTCTTCACGCTTCAACCGCTGGATCGATTGAGATGAAATTTGTCATGAAGATAGTTGGGGTCCCGGGAAAGGACTTAGGCTACTTTTTATCCCGGAAAACGCATAGTTCCCGCGGGAACGCATTAACCAAATTCCACGCGGGCGAAGCCGCGGGCAGAAGCTAGTAATATTATAAATGCGAAAGTAACTCTGCCTGTCTGTCTGTCTGTTACCTCTTCACGCTTCAACCACTGGACCGATTGAGATGAAATTTGGCATGGAGATAGTTGGGGTCCCGGGAAAGGACATAGGCTACTTTTAATCCCGGAAAAACGCACAGTTCCCGCGGGAGCGCGATAACCGAATTCCACACGGGCGAAGTCACGGGCAGAAGCTAGTAATATTATAAATGCGAAAGTAACTATGTCTGTCTGTCTGTCTGTCCGTCTGTTACCTCTTCACGCTTCAACCGCTGGACCGATTGCGATGAAATTTGATATGCAGATAGTTAGGGTCCCGGGAAAGGATATAGGCTACATTTTATCCCGGAAAAACGCATAGTTCCCGCGGGAGCTCGATAACTGAATTCCACGCGGGCGAAGTCGCGGGAAGAAGCTAGTAATCCATATCCATATATCCATATAATATTATAAATGCGAAAGTAACTCTGTCTGTCTGTCTGTCTGTTAGGTACCTCTTCACGCTTCAACTGCTGGACCGATTGAGATGAAATTTGCCATGGAGATAGTTGGAGTCCCGGGAAAGGACATAGGCTACTTTTTATCCCGGAAAAGCGCATAGTTCCCGCGGGAGCGCGATAAACGAATTCCACGCGGGCGAAGTCGCGGGCAGAAGCTAGTAATTTTATAAATGCGAAAGTAACTATGTCTGTCTGTCTGTCTGTCTGTCTGTCTGTCTGTTACCTCTTCACACTTCAACCGCTGCACCGACTGCGATGAAATTTGATATGCAGATAGTAGGGTCCCGGGAAAGGACATATGCTAATTCTTATCCCGGAAAAACGCATAGTTCCCGCGGGAACGCGATAACCGAATTCCACGCGGGCGAAGTCGTGGGCAAAAGCTAGTAAACATAATAAGCAGCAAGATATATGTCACTATGCTTGCAATGTATTTTGCAAAATAAAACCTTTATTAACAATCCTTTTGCTAAAAATAAAATATATACGGGACCATTTTTTGGACAAAGTGGTTTAGTTGACACAATGGTACTTTATTCTAAATAAGTGCCTGTAGGACCTTTATATAACTTTTAGGTCCGATTAAAGTTCCCAAACCCTTTTATCTAACGTTTGTACAACGTTGTACCAATCAGTTGTATAAACGTTTGCACAACCTGTACACTGGCACCATTATGCGACGTTGCACAATACAGTCGTATAAACGTTTAAATATCTTATATTCTGGCACCATTATACGACGTTGCATAAAGAGTCGTATAAACGTTTACATATCTTATATTCTGGCCCCATTATACGACGTCGCATAAAGAGTCGTAAAAACGTTTACTCAACTAATTTAAAGGACCTTTTAGTTACAGGACTAAATCGTTGTATGAATTACGGTTATACAACGTTTTAGTTGTTAAGTTACTTCTATACGACAGTTATATAACCGAAAGTCGCATAAGGCAGGATTATAGGACTAATTTGTTTGTTGGGGGGGCCTAAAAATTAAAAAAAAAATGGTTTTGATCCACCCAGTACAGGTAGCCAAGTAGATAGGTTCCTAAAATTTTCAAGAATGAAAAGTAAGGAAATACTTATGTACGAATCTACCTAACGCAATGTATTTCCTCCAACTAAAAATATCCTTACTCTATCATTCAGTTTCGTAGTGGTTTGAGGTTTCGTACCTACTGGAAAATCAAAGGGAGGGGAGACGACAGGTAAATGTGTGCGGAATGATGGTTGGAAGGCCATAACTGTGCGTCTCATGATTCTCTACGCGGAAGCCATAGACATAAATAATACTTCGTATGGATCCGGCCTAACGTATATGTCATGTGTCCCCACTTCCTTGGTGTCCAATCCAAAGTTATACGTGTATCGTGACACTAAGGCTAGAACGTTGCACGTTTTTCCAACAACAAGACGAGTGTTTAGTTAGAGAGAAATTGTTTAGAAAAACAGTTAAAAAAACTTTTTGTCACGAACGCTCGGTGACAAAACTTTGGATTGGACACCAAGGAAGTGGGGACATATTACGTGTACGTTAGACCGGGTCTATATTTTTTACGTCTATGGCGGAAGCGCTAAAACTTCCTCGTCCTCTCACTGTCATACGATAGTATTTAAACGATGGAGAGAAAGGGACAACGTCCATTTTTATACATTGTCAGAGTAAACTCCCAGGTTGTTACGAAGGGTTGTACATATTTGAAACGACTGTTGTGGTAGAACGTAAAACCACATTTTACCTTGTTAGCCGTGTCATGCTGTCTTCATACCGGTGTTTATCCATAATGAATACAAGAAAAACAAATTAGGAACCCCTTTAAAAGTATATCATAATTTTAATGACAGTATTAGGTTAGCTGGCATAGGTAAGTAGGGTAAGGTAGGTATATTGGTCCATCGTCCACGTAATAAAAGAAGAAACATTGCCAACGCGCATCTAGGTATAGGTATTGTGGAAACTGGCCGAGTATAATCGGTGAGTTGACACATTTTCTTTCGAATTTAGGTATTTTTAAGCGTAGATTTGTCTAGTTGAATTTGTTTAGTCTTTTGAGTGAATTCAAGCAGTCTTATTATTTATTAATTAGGGAAGTGATAGGGCAATGTTAGGGCCAGTCAGCGAGTTTTAGATTTCTATATTAGCTAGACATCATCCTGATGCCCAGCGAGTCTCCGTGCCACCGGGTCTCCGTGTCTTCAACTTCTACTGCTGATCTCCGTGCCTACAGCAACTACGTGAGCTAGCACCAACCCCCTACTACAGTATCTAATTTTTTTTCAAATGTTGTCACTTAGGTTCCCTGAGAGTAGTTTATATAGGTAGTACCCATATTTGAGACTTCGAGAACTTTGTGCTGCAGTTGGGGGCCCATGCTCAACCCCACGTGTTCTGATCAAACTCTAACCTTTTATTTACGTGATGGTACTACTACTACTACTACAGCCTATTTGCGTCCCACTGCTGGGCACAGACCCAGTCCCACTGCTGAAATGAAATCTTGCAACCTATATGGGTGAGAGGTGGGATTGGTTGATTTTGACTGTTACTTCCGATTTTAATTAAATTTTTGGTCTTTCCAAGATACTTAGCGTCTGACTAAGAAGTTAATGGTCACTGTACTCACGGTATTGCCGCTCCCTGGCTATTGCCAATGTACCTACGCCGTAAAGTAAGGAGATTGACAGCCTATAAATAATTACTTTGTCTCTGATGGTACTTAGTAAAACATAGTGCTGTGTTATGACACCTTATGATGTACACCTTGTTTTTTGAATGACACCTAATCAGTATCGTGGAATTGTAAGAAAAACAAACTTTTCGTCAAATGACTTTTTTGTGTTTTTCGGAAGTTGCTAGTGTGGTAGGGCCTGGGGCTAGGTCCGTCCGGGGGGTACCACCGTCTTTCCCCGCTAACCAGCGCCAAATAGCAGTGCTCGCACTGTTGTGTTCCGCCAGGGGGGTTAAGGCCGGTGAAATTTCTGGCACAGAGGCATTCCATCTTAGGCCCTGAGGAAGCTGAAGTAGGCAAAGCATTCGAGATCTTGTAGTTTCTTAATGGGGGATCATAGCATTTCGGTGTCCATGGGCCGCAGTAACCACTTACCATCAGGTGGGCTGTGCACTCGTTTGCCTATACCATTGATATAAAAAAAGTCACATTTTATACTAAATTAAATATATCATCAAATTACGAAATAGTCGAGTAAAGTATTGAGAAGATAAAAATAACTTTTCTACAAAATAAAATTAATAACCGCCATCTGGCGTCGATGTCGGGCGTTAACAGTACAAATTATCACAATCACCTTGGATGGCTCTCAGGCAGGTGCCTAAAGTACCGTAAAATGGGGTGAGTAGGGATCGCGGGGGGAGTAGGGATGCCAATCCAGAATTTCTTTTTTCAGTATTTTAGATACATTAATTTTCGGGCTCAGGTTGCTCTTAAAGTAATTTGATTATATTTTTAGACATATTTTTTCGACTTTTGGCAACACTAAGTTGATCTAAAAAACTATAAGTAGGTACGTCATAAAAATAAAGGTCTCAACTTACAGAAAATTTAACATTCAATCGGTTTATGTAGGAGCATAAATAAAACATAACTTTGCTAAGTACATAAATAAAATATTCTCTTGACAAGTCAAGCTATTGTCATAATCCAAAAGTGTCACCCTAGCAATTTTCCCATCTCACCCCATTGCTATCCCTTCTAACCCCAACTACGGAGTGAGCTGGGATTGCCTACCATTATGTGTTTTTCGTTGAAACTATGAAATGATTCAACAAATTATCATTAACAAACTAAAATTCATACCCCCAGAATACTTTTTTTGTACCTATATTAAATCAATGTGCTACATATACCACGGCCACGGCGTGGTGGCCTTGTGGTTCGACCTACCGCCTCTCATGCTGAGGGTCGGGGGTTCGATTCCGGCTCGCACCTCTAAGTTTACTTATGTGCGAAATTCAATTTGAATTTACCACTGAGCTTTTCGGTGAAGGAAAACATCGTGAGGAAACCTGCACGCACCTGCGAAGTAATTCAAAGATGTGTGTGAAGTCCCCAATCCGCACTGGGCCCGCGTGGGGACTATAGCCCAAACCCTCTCGTGATGAGAGGAGGCCTGTGCCCAGCAGTGGGCCGTAAATAGGCTGTTGTAGTAGTAGCTCCATATAAAAATAAACTTTATCCAGGTTTGAACTTCGATTTCGTCCCTACTCACCCCATTTTACGGTACCTAGGTATTCTGTTTCGACACGAAATTTAATTAGGTACTTACCTACTTACCAGAGGGCGCCTTAGGCCGGCGGATACTAACTTCTCAAAATTAAGCTTTACATTTTGAACTGGATAAGGTATAGATAATCCAACCTTCTTGCAGGTCCTTGTTAGTTAACAAAGTTAAGCTTTTACTCAAATTGGTTTAACCTTCATTGGAGTTTTGAAATTACTACAGTAGGATTAGCGGAAATTAGAGCAAGTCATAGTGCGATTCTATTATTCGTAGATAAAAAATCTGAACAAGAAACGTTTGGATACTTACGTGCAACGCATTCAGTACCGAAGTGTATTTTTAGACAGTAAGAGAGTGAGCCCTCGGGTGATTTGTCGCCGGCGACAGTTTCGTCACTCGGGCAAGTCCAAGGACATGTATGGAGGTGCGCCCACGGGTGGCTTTTGTCACGCGTGACTTTTTATTCAGTTCGCTTGGAGACGTGACTTTTGAGGTGACAGAAACTTTTTTGGTCACGGCGAGAAAATTCACCCGTGGGCGCACTCTTTAAAATTATACGTTGATTTACTTTCTGAAAATTCTATAATTTTTAAAATTAGTTATATTTCATACACCTAATTATGTTATTTATAATGATTTTCAACTAAACTAAAAATAATCAAATTCAATGTAATTTTCATGTATTTTTAAGTATTTATAAGTAATTTTAAGTATTTTAGTTATTTTAAGTAGTTTTAATTCTTCTTAAGTATAGTAATAATTTTATATATATATATATATATATATACAAGTAAACTAAAATTTTCAAATATTACCGAATAAATTTGAAATTAGCATTGGAGGTAGGTACTAGTTTCCGAACACACGTTTAGAATTGCCGCCGGTGCTTTTGAGTCCTTCGCTAAGCTCATGATTCTAAATTGATATCACTCACTAAACGCTCGTGATTCAACTAAGTATAGAATCGGCACTCGGAGCAAAAAAACAATATCGCTCTTTTGTTGCACAAATAACTATTTCAATGTTTTCAAAGCCCGCGACCGACTTCGTCCGTGTCAAGCGTGGAATTCTGAAATAGCGTTCCCGCGGGAACTATGCGTTTTTCGGGGATAAAAAGTAGCCTAGGTATATGTTGACCAGTGTTATAAAAACTAACCCCATACCAAATTTTGTTGCAATCCGTCAAGTATGTAGTTTAAGAGTTAAACTAAATTAAAAAAAAAAAAAACTAAAAAGGGTCCTTGAGGCATTGTACCGAGGATGCTGGCAGCATTTCCTCGCTGCATAGCTACTTATGCTAAATAAAAAATTCGCCAGTCAGTTTAAAGTGTTCGTTCTACTTCTCCGACTCTTGCTTCTCGTCAAGAAGGGTTATGGTCGGTGAATTTTTCCGATTAGTCCGATTGGCCACCCCGGCATTACACGCTACGGCGCCCGCCGCGGGGGCTCCGGGCTCGACAATTGCCTATAAATTGCTCTATCAGGTGACCTCGGATATTTCGGCTCCAGATTATTAGCTGTTGCTGTTGACTCTGGAGAAATAGAAACGATGTCTTAATTCGATGAATTCAAGATGAATTCATTGGTAGTGTCACTAGTGTCACGTCATAGACGTAAATAATATAGACCCGGTTTAACGTACACGTAATATGTCCCCACTTCCACGGTGTCCAATCCAAAGTTCTGTCACCGAGCGTGCGTGACAATAAGCGTTTTTAAAAAAAACTTTTTTCGAAACTGTTTCTCAGTATCTCAAAACTCGTCTCGTTGTTGAAAAAAGTGACCTAGCTTTAGTGTCACGATATAAGTTTAACTTTGGATTGGACACCAATTAAGTGGGGAAACATGACATGTATCTACGTTAGGCCGGGTCCATACGAAGTATTATTTATGTCTATGTGTCAGGTCAATAACCTGTTACAGTTTTACACAACTTAAAAGGCGCGTGGATTAAGCAATAATAGACTCTGCGGCAATGGCTTAAGTGCTTCACCGCGCGCCTTCTAATTTGTGTCGTGCTGTACGTACTTACCAGAAAAAATATGTGGATAATATTGTCGATAGCACACCTTGAGTTATCTATGTCAAATGATGACATCGGTGTTGCCTTAAAAAGAAAATCAGAAGATTGAAAACATTTTTTAACTAGCCGTTGCCCGCGTAGACTTAGAATTTGCGTACCCGATGATACTATACATACATATTAGATGGTTATATTTATAGAAAGTTTGACCCGTCAAAATCCCGTTCCCGTGGAAATTTCGTTATAAAAAGTATCCTATGTTATTCCCAGGGTATCAAACTATCTCCTATCAAATCTCGTTCAAATCGGCCTAGTCGTTTCGACGTAAAGGGAGGACAAACAAACAAACACACTTTCACATTTATAATATTGTATGTCTCTTTTCTTGACCAACCGACTTCATTTCAGTTTTCCTTATACTTACGAGAAAATACCATAGTTACAGACTCATAACTCATACACCAGGGCATTTCCATAGGTAGATAGATACTAATTGAAAAGAGAAGAAAGAAAAACTACAAGGAGTATTAACTAGCTGGACTGATTAATTCTGTATTGTTATAGAAATAACAGGGAGGACAGTAATGAGTTGGTAATAACAGGGAGCTGGGGTTTCGAAGCGGAAGGATTTTAATATGGCATTATGTTAAAAATCCTTCCGAGAACTAGGGAAATTACAGTAGGGTACGCAAACGCAACAGTATCATTTATTATTAAACGAGCAATATTTGCATATTTATTTTATTCACGTTCTCGAAAACGAACCTAGAGATTTCGATGAAAATTAGAATAGGTATAGGCCTTTACGGTCATGAAAAATTGGACTAGCGTCTCATATCCGGGAAAAATAATTTTAGCTTGTTTCACACGAGTTTAAATTAAAGACTGGTCACATATTTGTAAAATGGCCAAATAACATTTTCTATATAAAAATGAACCACCGTTGCGACTTAGGTATTACCGTCTTTTCATCGAAGGGATGAAACTTGAATAATATTGAGTTGGTCTGGAATTTTCGATTTTCGTGTCTTACTTACCATTATTTGAAAATTCTACCAACATGCCCAGGTCTGAACTGGCATTATATCGGACCAAGTATTCCTAAAATGAAATTGCCATTTCATTGCAACAAAATTGCTGAAGTTACATCTTGAACTGAGCGTTTCGAAAGATATCGTTTTGAGATATTTCTGCTTTATATTACGATCAACCCCATAAATTCCCTTTAGTCCCAGTTCGGGCGCCACTGAAGTTACACTCAAGCGGCGGCCATTTTCACTTCGTTACGCGGTTGTATTTTTCAGAAACGTCGTCTCCGAAGCCGTAAAAAAGAAGAATCGCTCGCCAACATCCAATAAACAAAGCGAATACGGAGACTAATAAATCCAAGTTTGCTGTTAACTGCGATATCTACGAGTATTTGTAATATTTCGTTTTCTTAGGGTTCTATGCTTTTTCAGGGACAAACGACGCAACGGGGCTTTTGGCGCATTGACCTAGAATAAGTAATAACATACGGACGAACAGTGCCTAACAGAATATGTCAAAATATATGGAGCAAACTAACATTAGAAAATACGTTCCAATATGGTAATAACGCCTCTTTATAACGAAGTCCAAACAGGTGCCCGAGCTGTTCGGGCACTCGTTTTGACGGAGCCAATTTCCTCCGGCTGATTGTGGATCCTTACTTATAGTAGACCAATGTTTGGGCGGCATCTCAAGCGACGTAAATTCGCGCGAGAACTTTGATTATCAGTGTTTTAGTTTTCTCATTAATAAAGTGTCTCGTAGACAGCAAATTTATATTTAAAAATTACGACGAAACTGAAACTTTACTTCAGTTTACACAACAAACACAAACAGACATAATATTTATTTATTTAAACTTTATTGCACATTAGTAAAAAAAAAAACAATACAAAAGGCGAACTTAATGCCATAAGGCATTCTTTACCAGTTAACCTTTGGGCAAAACAGAAATTGTTGTAATATAAAATTTAATCAACATTTTGAATCCCAATGTTAATAATAATTATTGTGTCTCATAATTAGGAAATCATACAATGTAAGTTAAGGATTAAGCAATTAGAAATCTCGCTTAAAAATCCATTGCTATATTTAAAAGGTCGTATTTATCTACTATTTGTAAAATACAATCTTGAAACGCTGTCATTATAAATTAGAATATTTCAGCCACAAAATTGCCTCTATTTGTAAAGTGTACAATGTCTAGTAAGTAAGTAGGTAGTTAAGTTACCAATCGAACAAAGCGCTACGATAAATTTCAGCCAAGAGCGGTCACCGCAAGGCGTCTCGTGTCTAAAGTCTATGAATTTTGAGTGACACTGGAACCCGACTCCATTCAGAAACGACTTGACAGATCCAACTTAGCATAGCGAATCTCAGTCTATAACTGGCCAATCGGGGACAAGTGAAATCAGATCCTTTTTACCCGACTGCGCCAGAAGTATGTTTTTCGAGTATAGTATGTGTGTGTGTTTCTCTGTAGCCTAAACGGCTTGATGGATTTTAGCTCGTGAGGTTTCGTTAGATTCGTCTTGATTATGAGAGTGACACTGGGCTGGGTAGGTTAGGTACCAAAAGTTTGTATGCGTCGGGACTTTTTGTTTTTGACGTGATAACGTGTTTTAAATTGATGAACGCTGGCTGCCCCCACGAAAATACATGACGCTATAGTAGTGTTGTAGCGTTACATGACGTTATCACGTAAAAAAATATCGTCCGTAAACCGACTTTACAGACAACCAATTTTTTGGTTTTTAATCGAGCTATTTGACCGTCAAAATGAGCTTAGGTACATATGGAATTGTCATTCAAATTGTGTAATGTGACGTATGGTTTTAAGGTACGTAGAATGAATAGTAGTTTTACCTAAACATTCAACAAATTTTTAATTTTTCTTTCATAACATAAAATCATTTAAAAACATGATCTATCGCATCGCAACAGTTCATCTTTGTATAAAGGTTTTTTCGATTTTTTTATTGATTGACCTTGTCATGACTTACCGAATTCTCCAGATTACAAATACACACACACACACACAACAGATCACACACACATGCTTCACATTATGCTATCAGTTTGCTGTGTTGATCATTACAAAGATACACGGCGGTAATATCGAACGAGCCGTTCACGAGGCCCTTTGAAAGTTGTTAACAAGTTTTGTTACCTGTGTCAAGTAATCTGTCGCCTGAAGCAGAGATTGACCTATAAGACCTATTACGCATTGCCAAGGCAGCGGCAATGTTCGGGAAGCTGACTACAAGAAGTATTGGCACGTTAGATGTCTGGTGTGCCAATCAATTTATCGTATACCAAACATGAGTTTTGAGCTTTCTCTTGTACGGTCCTGAATCTTGGACTCCATGCGTCAAACATGAACGTCGATTAACTTCTTTTCTTAGGTATGCGATGCGTCCGTAACATCTTGGGTATAAGTACCTACACTGAAAACACTGAAAAGATAGTCACAAATGAAAAGGAGCTTGACGTTGCACAGCACGCTGGCTGGGGCATGTGCCTCGCATATCACCATAACGTTTCCGACGGAGAGTTCTTCTTGGCGCAGTCGCGAATACCAAAAGAAACGTTGGTCGGCCGCTACTTCGCTATTTAGGATTACGCTAAGCGAGTTAGGAGTATGCGTTCAATATAGTAACTGAGTGTGAAGAACTTGGAAAGAAAGGAAACAGGGTCAACAGGCGCCGAACGACGCTTGGACTTTGGGATCTAGTGACTCACTTAGCAGTCACTTTAGACGTCTCGAATAACGAAAAGGGAGATTCCTATTCCTTTCTCTAAAGGATCACTTCGTGACTTCGAATACTATAATACACATACCTAGGCAGACGCCTAGGTATTGTATCTGTGTATTGTTCCTATGTTTCACTGATTAAGATAGTGTAACACTGATACAAAACAACGCAAAAAAAGGAACGCAAAAACAGTCTTTACAAAATATTAGACACTTAAACCTATGAATAAAAACAAAATGAAATGAGGGTATGAGTGCGCTGCAGCAGAACAAAAAGGTCCGACTCAGTTTTTAGGGTTCCGAAGTCCACAAGGAACCCTTATAGTTTCGCCATGTCCGTCCGTCTGTCCTTAGTTCTAGAAAGCTGTAATTTGGCATGAATATACATATTAGTTACGCTGACAAAGTGGTACAATAAAATTTTGAAATATATTTTTTTATAGGGTACCTCCCCTACTCGTAAAGTGGGGATGTAATTTTTTTTCTTGCGTACCCCATAGTGCGGCATATTGTTAGGTCTTAAAAAAATATTGTAGGTTTGTTACAACCATTTTTTGATTAAGTGATGCGTTTGTGAAATATTAAGTTTTAACTGCTATTTTTTGTTAGTCACGTGTCTCACCCCCCTGCCAGCTAAATGGTGGTATTTGGATGGCTGAAAAAAATCACGGTTGTGGCATATATAACGAAGTTGAAAGGAAAACTATCACAGCTAAGTAGGCTGTACAAACTTACGATTCATAGTCGACCAACTTATGAAATGATTAAAAAAACCAATGATTTTTCTCGAGCGGTAGGGGCGTCGGGCGGGCACGTCATACCACAGGCTAGCTAGATGCTAATAAGTCTTAGAAAGGTACTGTGGGCATCGTCAACTTTGGAACCCTATACTTTGCGCGTGGCCCGACACGCACTTGGCCGGTTTTTTGTTTTGCTCCCGCTACAGGAGCAAAACACTGATAATTCTGCCAGAACCTGAGGTCAGACGAATTACAAGGTGATGAAATGGAAATACATAGAGTAGGTAGGTATAGTTTTAAGACTAAATAAATAATCAACAAAAAAACAAGTAAGTATATAGATACAAGAAGAAAATTTAAATATGAGAGTGTTGATGATGATTAGGTTTAGGGAGAGTGTGATGTGATAGTGTAGGCATACATATGTAAAAATATCTACGTATTACATTAGTCGTATCAGTAAGCTCGTATTTGAAGGTAAAATGTTCCATATAATAGCACCATATAATGTTCCATATAAAGCGGGAACTAGCGGACAAGGGAAGGTACTGTCAAGGGCGCCTTGATAAGCGTGAATACGAAACAATTGGGCTTTTCTATTTCTGGCCACTCATATGGGCCATAACCCGCCCTGCCCATTGTGAACATAAAGGGCTAGCCCTTTGGGGCTTAATGGCTTAGTAGATGCTGGAAAACAATTATACAAGTTGAATTATTGTCAAATTAATATTAAGTTTGTAGTGTAAACAGGAGCATCTGGCAATGCTCCCGCCGGGATAGCGGCGGTGATAATGATCTAGATAAATGTTCAACGTGAACGTTAACTGTTGTTATAATAGCAATTTAAGAGTTAGGTCAGCACTTAAGTATCTGTTCATTAGAGTAAGAAGTGCCGTGCGCAAAGGGACTATTTAAGTATGAGTTCACTGCGCTGTCTGAACCTTTCTTGTGATTTCTAAAATTGGTTTTTTAACCCGCGCTTCAATTTCAGGTTGTATTGAATATTGCTGTTTACACTTCGCGTATTAACTTAGGTCTATTCAGACTGCATTGATAATTGAAAATTACATGTTAAATAAAATAGGCTCAAAGAATGTACGATAATGTAGGTAAATCGTGAATGTAGAATGTCATGAGGCACCTTAAAATACATGTGAACTGAACAGAAATGTCACCACGTGTGAACAGAATTAATAATAGTTATAATGTGTTTTTTTATTTTCTATAACACAAGCCTGAAATCCCTTTCTCTTTGAACAGGGGATTCCTAAAACTTCACATGAAAGGGAAACCGCGATTGCCTTTCCTCCTAGCTTTCTTCGCGATGTTATAACTCCAATATTTCTAAATGAAGACGTAATCGTAAACGGGCTTTGAATACAAATGGTAAATTTCCGGTCCGTTTTTATTTGCGTCGGATAGAACAAATCGCCCATAAACCAAATGAAAAAGGTTCAAGATTTCTGAGAAAATGGATTATTCTCAAACAGTAGAATTTGGGAGATAGAAATAGAAATAAGTACTATGTCATGAACCCTGTTAGGGTGCAGCAAATATTAGAAACTAGACCTTAAATACTAGGTATACATGGGTATTGCACATTATTCTCTTCTTATAGCCATGTATGGTTAGGGTTTGTGTGCGTGCGTGCGCGTGTGTGTGTGTGTGTGTGTATGGGTGTGTATGCAGGAATAAAAGATAAAATTTAATTGGGTATTATTAGTTTTAAATAAATATTTACTCCTCTAAGTATTCATTAACTGTATAGTATGCCTTACTTAATAAAATTCGTTTATGTTTTTTAATGAATATATGTTCTTTTTGTTCCTTTTTTAGTATTTGTGGTAGGTTATTGTAAATTTTGATGGACATAACGTATGGCCCCGAAGAGTGGAGCCTGTGTCGCAGGTAGTGAGTCACAGGAGCGTCTTCAAGCTTGGTATATAGGTGGGGATATTTTTTAACAAATTTTCAAATTTCCAGTATATAGATGGAGGGTAAGGTAAGAATTTTTTGCTGTATGAAATGGGGTTTGCTAGTATCTGTTGATTTTATGTTGACTAGGATTCTGATCAGTTTTTTCTCAAGGGTGAAAAGTGCTGGTGCGTCGGTGCTATTGCCCCACAGGATGACGCCGTAGCTGAACCAGGCGTGCGCGTACGCGAAGTATGTGACCAGTGCGGTTTGAAGGTCAGTAGTTCTTTTGATTTGGTGAAATGCATAAATGAATTTAGATATTTTACTTTTTATTAATTTTATATGTGGTTTCCAATTTAAATGTTTATCTATGGCTATTCCAAGTAGGGTGAATTCGTCAACGACTTCTAAGTTGGTGTTTTTATGGAATAATAATACGATACCTATAAATATTCTGAAGGCAGGGATTGAGTTATTTGGGCATCTTTTGTAAAGTAAGTAAACAGCTTGATTATTTATTTATTCAAAATACAGTTGAACTTGATACAGTGCACAGTTTATTTACACTAATAATAATAATAAGTCTGTAGAAACTATCAAATCAAGGGGACTACGAACGATACTGAACACAAAATAACGATTTTTAGAAAAACTTGTCTGTATGTATATGTGTAGCTATGTATGTATGTCCGGATTTAACTCGAATACTACTGGACCGATTGCAACAAAATTTAGTATGGGGGTAGTTTCTAACACTGGTCAACACAGAGGCTACTTTTTATCCCGGAAAAACGCATAGTTCCCGCGGGAACGCTATTTCCGAATTCCACGCGGACAAAGTCGCGGGCAGAAGCTAGTTAACAATACATTTCAAATACCTACCTTAATTACTTACTACGTTCAACTTGACGCGTGAGCGATCCTTTAGGGAACAGGGAGATCCCTATTTAAGACTTCGAATATAGCCCCAGGATATCCTTCCGCCACTTGCATCGGGTTCAAACGCTGGGTGCCTTTGTAAGAGATAAGTGGTAAGTTAGGTATAACAGCGAAATAAATCTCGGTGGAGAAACCTGCACCTTTGTAATTGGTGTATAAATGTGAAAACAAAAGTGAAATTTTATACGAGTGTAGATACATTGTAGAGTGTAGAATACAATGTAGTGTGGTCTATTAGTACCTACAGTGGAGTGCTCTGTGTATTTTACTTGTTCCTCATCACGTCAACCGAATAATGTACACTGGACATAAACAGACATCCTTCACCCCAAGGCTTGCCCACTTAAACCGATTCTGTGGCACTTCATCATCATCATCATCATCATCATATCAGCCGATAGACGTCTACTGCTGAACATAGGCCTCCCCCAAGGCTCGCCACTCCGACCAGTCCTGTGCCGCTCGCATCCACCGACTTCCAGCGACCTTCACCAGGTCATCACTCCACCTTGTTGGAGGCCTACCGACAGTTCGTCTTCTTTGGCACTTGCTTACACCGTATTTATCGCGAACTTCACCAGGTAGTCCCTCCAACTTAGGCTCTAAACGTTACATAGGGAAAGGGAAATTCCCTATCTCTGCGCTCACGCGTCACGGCGTTGAAACCGAACTTTAAGCAGCTAGATTTAAAATTCTAAAATTAGAGCGCCGTGATGCGTGAGCGCAGGGATAGGGAATTTCCCTTTCCCTATGTAACGTTTCGAATAGAGCCCCTTGTTTAGTTTTGGTGCATGAAAGAAAGCGATTAATACTAAGGTCAGTCGGGGCAAGTGCGCCAGGCTGGGGTAAGTGCACTTTACCATAAATATATCTAAAGCTATAAATAGTTCTCGACTAATGATATCTTTGACACATACAACAAACACGACAAAATCCCACTGCAATAAGCAGTTATCAATCAATCAATCAATCAATCATTTATTCAGCAAATTGGCCACATAGGGCACTTTTACACGTCAGAAAAGAATTTACCAAATGAAGTTGGCTCTATTCACAAGGCGTCGGTTGAAAAATCAATTTAGGCGCACTTACCCCGACCCTTCTTACACAATTTTCCCATAAAAGTAGGTAATTAGGTAGGTATTCCCACTCATCTTATCATCATCATGACTAGTAAGGACTACCAATATTCCTTCAATTTAAACGAAAAATTCGTAGGAACGAGGGATGTCTTCGCGGAAAATGCCTGTGAGTCCTCGCCCTTTAAATGCCAGGAGGATTAATTGAAATCCTGTCTTGAATAAATGCAATTACAGTAGATTGCGGATTTAAATCGGAACGGATCACTCCACTACGAATACTTAAGTGCTTTCCGAAGTTGTTTCTTACACGCTCCTTGAGTAAGTACCTTTTTTACCCGACTGTGTCAGAAGGAGGGTTATGTTTCTCGAGTGTATGTAGGTATGTGTCTTTATTTCTTTGCTACCATTGACCTATAATAACCTATGGACGAACAGTGCCTAACAGAATATGTCAAAATATATGGAGCAAACTGGCATTAGAAAATACGTTCCAATATGCTAATAACGCCTTTTTATAACGAAGGCCAAACGGGTGCCCGAGCTGTTCGGGCACTCGTTTTGACGGGGGCATTTTTCTCCGGCTGTTTGTGAATCCTTACTTATAATAGAACAATGTTTGCTACGCTTTGTATTTTAGACTTGATGTATTTTAGATTGTGAGGTGTCGTTAGATTCGTCTTGATTGTGGGATAGGTACCCTGGGGTAAGTAACATATATGTATATCAAAGTAAGTTTGTTTGCAGTAAGGTATCTTTTTTTAAATGTAGTTATTAAATTAAGCTGTATCAGAAATATCTGTAGTATATTAATTAAATGTGTGCAACCGAGCGAAACATACTTACAGGTAAGTTTAAAGTACAAGATATACATAGTATAAATATACATATGTATAGTAAGAGTAGTAATATAGTATAGGTTTACAAAACTTAGAAGGCACGTGGGTTTAACAATTATATAATAGACTCTGCACCAACGGTTTAAGAGGGTTTATCCCGAAAGTTGGCAACGTCGCATTTAGCTGTCAAATGTTTCGCTGATTTTATTAATTTCTCAATATTGCTGAATTAAAAAGGAAGATATCGTTCTATGGTTGAATGACGCGTCTCATTCTATATTTGTTGGTTAGGCATTCCAATTATAAGATTACATTAAAATGCGATGGAAAGTTTTCAAAAGATAGTACTTCCATAATAACAAATATCATAAATTTGGTCAATTTTGGCATAAGGTGTCTCGCATTTTAAAACCCGACTCCAGCTTTCCGTCTCACATTGATGGGGAAACCGATGACAGAAACATTGCGGATAATTTTAGCAAATTATTTAATCATCCACAGCCCCGCATTACCAGCTACCCATTATTACACGCAGGCACGACAACGGATCCGCTGGAAATCACTATACATAGCGTCGCTAGGGTCGTAAATCGAATGACGCGTGGCAAATCTCCCGGTTTGGACAGTCTGGCTATTGAGCACATACGTTTCGGTGGTGGAGCTCTGTTACACGCACTTTCGCTATTCTTCACAGCGATATTAAAAACGGGATACTTACCGCAAGCCCTCACGGATACAGTCATAGTGCCAATATGCAAAAACAGACGAAAAAATATTGCAAGTGCAAGTAATTACCGTCCGGTTGCTCTGGCAAATATGGTAGCCCGAATACTTGAAAGGGTACTTCAAGAGCAGGCAGCCCCCTACCTGAACACTGCAGATAATCAATTTGGATTTAAAAGCAATCTGTCTACTACATCAGCTATATATTTTCTGAAGCAAGTCGATCGAGTAGATCACCAACTCCTCTGGCAAAAATTAGCGGACAGAAAAACACCTGGGCCAGTCATCAGGGTACTAGAGCGTTGGTATCGACAGCAGAAAAACTCGGTCAGATGGAAAGGTAAACTATCGGCACCTACTGGACTAAATTGTGGAGTGAGACAAGGGGGCAGTTTGTCGCCAGTGCTTTTTAATTTGTATATGGATGAATTATCCCAACAACTTATACGAACTGGAGTAGGGTGTTCAATACATGGAACAATAATAAATCATATATGTTACGCAGACGATATGGTGTTATTGACTCCCTCAATATCAGCAATGCGAGAGTTGCTAACTATATGTGAGGATTACGCCAACCTGCATAACATGTCATACAATCCGGACAAGTCCGAATACATGGTCTTTGAGGGGGCTAACAAGCCGACCAGAATACCTCCACTGAAACTTTACGGCAAAGAGCTGCGAAAAGTGGAAGAAGTGAAATACCTTGGTCACATATTAACGTCAAACCTGAGTGACGACAAGGATGTCGATAGGCAACGGCGATCTATTGCTGCGAAGGCAAATATGCTAGCTAGAAGGTTTGCTAAATGCAGCGACGAGGTCAAAAAGCAGTTGTTCCTGAGCTACTGCACCAGCGTGTACACAGTGGAGCTCTGGTCCAAGTACAGTGCGGCGGCGGGGAACGATATGCGAGTGCAGTACAACGACGTCTGGCGCGCCATGTTCGGTCTGCCGCGCTGGTGCAGCGCCAGCGCCATGTTCGCCCGGGGCCGCGCGCCCGGCTGGCCTGCGCTGCTGCGACTGAGGAGCGCTAACGCCAGGAAGGCTATTAACGGTTCCACCAACGCACTTGTCAGCATTGTGAGGGAATGGGACGCCAGCCCTCTTCATGAGAAATGGAGAGGCTACCACAAACCGGTCGCTCCACGTCGAATCAGACCTCCATTAGTTTTAGTATAGTGTTATTTTGTGTGTGTTGTTATGTAATTGCTATGGAACCTGGTTCTGGAAATAAAAAAATAATAATAATAATAATAATTCTAAAAATTTCGTGTTCCTATAATAATTGTTGCAATTCATACTTGATGTTTTATTCAACCATAGTGCGATCATTCATGTTTTCATTCAGTAATATTCAGAAATTAATGAAAACAGCAAATTGTTTGACAGCTATTTGCGACGTTGCCAACTTTCAGAGTAAACCCTCTTAAGTGCTTTGCTGCGCACCTTCTAAGTTTTGTTATGGTGTAGGTACTTAGTGTATAGTGAGTATTAATCAATCACGCAAGCAACTAGCTGAATGAGCTTCATGTAGGAAATTGCACGCGCACTTCGTCGCACTCCATTAATGGTATTTTGATGGTAACTGAACGGGCCAATTTCCGCCTGAAGCCGGAGGTATTGTTTCAGGATGAGAAATCATCGATGTTATGTGTGCCGGCTTAAAAAAAACCGCCTTCAAACTCTGACAGTATTTTTTTATCTATTTTTTTTTCGGAAACAGTTTTCAAGCATTTGGACCCAAATGCATAATATATTACTTACTTAATACTTACGTTACGTGTTAGCAAATTTTGAGGAGTGTCCTCATAGATACCATCATATCAGAAACCTTTTCGAATAACATAAATAACATCGAAATCGGTTATTTTCGGTGAACAAATTAATATAAAAAGATTAATACGAATTGAAAGAAAATAAAAGAAATACTTAAGAGTCAGATGCCACTTAAAATTAAGAAAAAAGTTATGAACACCTACCTTCTGCCATCTCTAACGTACGCCTGCCAGACGTGGAAGTTTACTCGACGCGTGAAAAACAAGATTACCACCTGCCAACGTAGCATGGAGAGAAGTATACTGAAAATAAGAAAGATTCACAAAATACGTCACACCATTATCCGGCAAAAAACTAAATTAACCGATGCTCTTTCTTACTCACAAAAGCTCAAGTGGCGGTGGGCAGGCCACGTAGCTCGAATGACGGACGACCGGTGGACCGTGCGGCTGACGTCATGGCCCGGCCCGAGCGGCAACAGGAAGAGAGGCAGGCCTGCAGCTAGATGGAATGACGACATCACACAAATCGCCGGCAAGCAATGGATGAAATATGCTGAAGACAGAGAAAATTGGGCGTCCCTGGAGGAGGCCTTCACTTCAGAGGGGTTCTCACCAAATGCTTAATTAAGTACTTTTCTATTCTAAAATAAAATAATTTATGGATACAATAATATAAATACAAATTCACATTTAAAATACTATAATATTACAATAAATAAATAAACTAGTTTTTTAATAATGTTAAGTATACTAATGCGACGAAATTAATCTTTTTTGACACTTATTGAACTCACTATTGACATTGAAATAAAATAATGACTAGAGTTAAAATAATAATAATAATAATCATAACATGGAAAAAAATATGTATTTGACTGTAACGCATTTATCGTAACTACTTGAAAAAATATGTAATTTCTTATTGACCTTGTGGTGAGAAATAAAAGGCTATTTTATTTGAATTTACCAGCGCTTCCTAGACCCACTGCTTGAGAAGAAGCGCCGCAACAAACTCAAGCAGAAGGCCTTTTTTCAAAATTTACAAATTTTACATTACATGTATAAAATATACATATAGGTACGTACTAAAATTACATTGAAGGGATGTATAGTCCCTAACTTAAAAACTTAAATCTAAGATCTTAGAGATGTATAGTCTCCAAGGGTCCAGAAAAAAAAATATGGAGATGGCTTCCATTGTCAAATAAATATAAATTCCATAGATGTCGACAGTCTTAAAATGTCAATAAATAATGAAATAAATCATGTATAAAAGAGTTCATTAATACGTGTCAATAAGAACATGATAAGGTCTCTCGCTTAAAATGTTTGACTTCGTAAAATATTTAAAGCTAATGATTATTTTTAAACGTGCACAACAAGCATGAACAGACCGGACCCCACAGACAGCCATATCTCAGCCATCGCCTCCCTCAACCATTTCCAAGGGAAGGTGGCAACCCGATCAACGACGCCGCTGTAAGCAAGGACCTTAAAGCGAGCATGACATGCTCTAGCTGCTGGACAAATTAGGTAGTGAAAGAGAAAAAAAAAAGAGTTAATATTTATATAATAATACACATGAAAACATCACGAAACAAATATGGAAAGAAACTGAAGACTGTCCGTCCGTCTGTCACAAGTAATTTCTAAATATGAAATCAACACGTTATAAGAGCTTTAAGCCTTAATAAGACTCACGTAAGTCACTTCTGTGCATTTAAGAATATGGGTTAGTTTTCAGTTTAAAGTAACTGATAAAATTTGCGCCGACGCAAAAAATAATGCGATGGAATAATGTATCCTAAATTGTTGTTATCCTTCCAACACAGTACGACAGATAGGTATTACTGCGAATTATAGTAAATTGGCGATTTATGGCCGTGATTAAGGCTTTCACGGACCGGTTCCAGTGTATAAGATATTTGCGACAAAGGCCAAAGGTTACCTACGTTTATCAGACATCAGCGATAACGGCACAGTACACGTATTTACCAGTTAAGTTTATCCCAAAATTGGCAACGTCGCATAGAACTGTCAAATGTTTCGCTGTTTTTATTAATTTCTCAATGTTACTGAATTAAAGAAGAATTTATCATTCTATGGTTGAATGACGCGTCTCGTTTTATATTTGTTGGTTAGGCATTCAAATCACAAGGATTTCATTAAAATGCATGGAAAATGCGATGGAAAGTTTTCAAAAGATATTACTTCCATTATACTAAAAAAATACTGTTCCAATGATAACTGTTGCAATACATACTTAATGTTTTATTCAACCATAGCGCGATAATTCATGTTTTCATTCATTAATATTCAGAAATTAATCATCATCATCATCATCATCATTTCAGCCGAAAGACGTCCACTGCTGGACATAGGCCTCCCCCAAGGCTCGCCACTCAGACCGGTCCTGTGCTACTTGCTTCCACCGGTTTCCCGTAACCTTCACGAGGTCGTCGCTCCATCTTGTTGGAGGCCTACCGACAGCTCGTCTCCCGGTTCGCGGGCGCCACTCGAGAACTTTCCGGCCCCATCGGCCATCAGTCCTGCGAGCAATGTGCCCCGCCCACTGCCACTTAAGGCTCGCAATTCTTCGGGCTATGACGGTGACCCTAGTTCTACTGCGGATATCCTCATTTCTGATTCTATCACGCAGAGAAACCCCGAGCATAGCCCTCTCCATTGCCCTCTGAGTGATTTTGAGCCTTCTTATGAGGCCCATCGTAAGCGCCCACGTCTCGGAACCATAAGTCATCACTGGCAACACACACTGGTCGAAGACTTTCGACTTGAGACACTGCGGTAATTTGGACGAAAAGACACTGCGAAGCTTCCCGAACGCTGCCCAGCCGAGTCGGATTCGACGATTGACCTCTTTCTCGAAGTTGGACCTACCTAACTGGACTGTTTGTCCCAGGTATACATAGTGGTCAACAAGTTCGAGCGCAGAGCCTCCGATTATTACGGGAGTCGGTACAACATTGACATTAGACATGATTTTCGTCTTGTCCATGTTCATTTTAAGACCAACTCGATCGGAAACTCTGCTGAGGTCAGCGAGCATAGTACTGAGGTCTTCCATGGTCTCAGCCATGACTACAATATCGTCGGCAAATCGAAGGTGAGAGATGTACTCGCCATTAACATTGATGCCTCGACCTTTCCAGTCCAGCACCTTGAAAGCATCCTCCAATGCAGCGGTGAACAGCTTCGGAGAAATCACATCTCCTTGTCTGACTCCCCGCTGTAGTGGAATAGGCTTCGTGGTCTGGTCCTGTAGTCGGACGGACATGGTGGCATTTTCGTACAAACACTTCAACACTTCGATGTACCGGTAGTCAACTTGGCACCTCTGGAGAGACTGCAGCACAGCCCAAGTCTCGATCGAATCGAAGGCTTTCTCGTAGTCCACAAATGCAAGGCAAAGGGGGAGGTTATACTCTTCGGTCTTCTGTACAACCTGCCGCAACGCATGTATGTGGTCTACGGTACTATAGCCCTTTCGGAAACCGGCTTGTTCGGGAGGCTGGAATTCGTCAAACCTGCGCGCGAGACGGTTCGTAATGACTCTCGAAAACAGCTTGTAAACATGGCTCAGAAGTGAGATGGGTCTATAATTCTTCAACAAGGTGTTATCACCTTTTTTGAAGAAGAGCACCACCACACTTCTGTTCCATGCTCGCGGCGTTCTCCCTTCATGAATGACGGAATTAAACAGCGTCTGAAGGGCCTTAAGGACTGGTTTACCACCCGCCTTCAGGAGTTCGGCTGTAATTCCGTCGTCACCAGGGGCTTTGCCGTTCTTAAGCTGTTTGAGAGCCATACTAATCTCGTACAGGCTGACGTCCGGGATATCTTCGGTATAGTGTCGGGTTAATCTAGCTCTAGGGTCTTTAGCTGGATCAGCGACGGGTGTTCGGGTTGTCGTGTATAACTGTCCGTAGAACTTCTCGACTTCTCCCAACAGCTCTGGTTTGGATGAAATGATCCTGCCGTCTTCGGTCTTCAGCTTTGTCAATTGGCTTTGGCCAATAGACAGATCTTTGGCAAACACCTTCGAGCCTCTGTTACGCTCAATAGCCTTTTCAATACTGTTGGTATTGAATCGGCGTACATCACGCTTCAGAGACTTCGAGATCCGTCTATTGAGCTGCCGATAATGACAAGCGTCACCTGAAGACTGCAGAATCATTTTACGTCTCACCTCCATGAGCTTAAGGGTTGGGTCTGAGATTTTCTTGGTTCTTATACGGCGGGTCTTGAAGAACTTAGACCCAACCGTATGAACAGCTTCCACAAACCCGTCGTTATAATCGTCCACGTCGCTTTCTAGGCATGCAAAACGGTTATAGAGTTCGAGCTGAAAGCTCTCGGGGTTTTGGATCTGGGCCGGTGCCGGGCGGAGCGTAGACTTTATCAGTCGAGATCTCTCAAGCTTTACTTGGATATTCAATGTGCCTCGTACCATACGGTGATCGCTCCCGGACTTAACCGAATTGATCACTGAGACATCATCGAATATCTACTTCCTCGTCGACATGATAAAGTCTATCTCATTCCTCGTTACACCATCAGGGCTCATCCAGGTCCACTTTCTGTGCTCACGTTTCTTGAAGAAGGAGTTCATCATATAGAGTCCCTCCTTCTCCATGAAACCAGCCAGTAGGTGGCCCCGGTGATTCCTGCGCCCTACTCCAAATTGCCCCACTCTCAGCTCTTCACCGTCTTGTTTGCCCAGTTTCGCGTTGAAGTCCCCCATAACAACTGTGAAGTGAGTTCTGGAGCTATGCATGGCTCTGGAAATGTCCTCATACATAGCCTCCACCTCATCGTCGGAGTGTGTCGAGGTCGGAGCGTAAACCTGTATGACCTTCAACGAATATCGTTGTGTCATTCTGAGTACAAGGCACGCTACCCTGGTCGACACACTCTCGATCTTCACCACATTGTTTGGGAGGGACTTGTGGACGATAAACCCGACACCTCCCTGGGACTGTTGGTCGCCCTCCCGGAAATAGAACAGGTTACCGGACTTCAGGGTTATCATGTCCTCCCCCTCTCTCCGGACTTCTGATAACCCTATGATTCCCCAACGTAACCTGCTCAATTCTTCCTCCAGTTCCAGTACCTTTTCGTCGGTCCGCAGTGTACGGCAGTTATATGTTGCCAGGGCCAAGGGTCGTCGTTTTTGGTAGCCGGGTCTCTGCCGGGGATTAACTTTAGCACCCCCTGCCCCGCCGTTACCATGGCCGCTACCGGAGCCAGGAATAGCGGGGCCGCCGGGGACTGGGGGTCTAGGCATTGCTTGTGGCACTTTTTTGGTCCCAAGTATATAGATCCCTTGGGGGGGATTGCCATAGTCGCCACGCTTGGCAGGCGGGTTGGCGACCGCAGTTTGATGAAGGTAGTTCTCGGAGGACGCTGCTGCCCATCCTCCGGTTTATCCCTTAGTCGCCTCTTACGACACCCACGGGAAGAGAGGGGGTGGTGCAATTCTTTGCCGGCACCACACGGGCTTTAATCGGGCAGAAATTAATGGAAACAGCAAAATACTTGACAGCTATGTGCGACGTTGCCAATTTTGGGATAAACCCTCTTAATCAATTTTACATCATTACCGATGGGCTAGCCCCACTTCTGGGCACAGTTCTTTCATCACCAACTTAGTTTCTGAGATAGTTCTGTATAAATATATAGATCATAGATGGTTAGCTCGTTTAAAGTAGGAACATTACATATACGGGGTCAAGAAAATCGTTGTGACGATAATATTTTACCCACAGAATCGTCTAAGCATGTTTTTATGTTATTTTTTGAGTTGGTAAACAAACATTAGTAGGAATAGGATTCAGGTATCGTTCACACCATCAATCATATACTGGGCCATACATTATATACTATCATCATATCATCATCATTTCAGCCGAAAGACGTCCACTGCGAGACATAGGCCTCCCCCACGGAGCGCCACTCAGACCGGCCCTGTGCCACTCGCATCCACCGCGTTCCCGCGACCTTTACAAGGTCGTCACTCCATCTTGTTAAAGGCCTACCGACAGCTCGTCTACCGGTTCGCGGACGCCACTCCAGAACTTTCTGGCCCCATCGGCCATCATTTCAATATATACTAATAAAAAAAATAAAAAAACCTATAAATCGATAGCTGTTTCTCTGGGTAAATATCGTCACAGCGGTTTGCTTGACCCTAAATAAAGATACACGCGGGCGTGGGCGAAATGCAAGGTAGATAAGCTTTATGCTCTCGGCAGTGTCACAGATTTTCAGTCTAGCGTCTGACTGATATTAAGATGCACACCCACAAATAAAGCCAGCTTACTGTGCCAGCTTTGCTTTACACTGTGGTAAGGGTGCTTATTGTCTTCCGATCGAATTACCCTTCCTCGTCACATCGGCAAGGGAGTGCGCGATTTTGAAGGAATTAACTAATATTACAAATGGGAATTGTGTGTCCATAATTGAGCAGTCGTACTTAAAGACCTCTCGAAAACGAACAAAGACCAGCTGAATTCAAAACGAGAACAATTAAGTGCAGACCTCCGGCAGACAAAATTTACAACAACGTTAATAGCATTCTCCAATGTCTGCAGTGTTCTACGTTTTATGTTAAAACTGCCTGTATTAACCACGTATACCTACTCAAGACCTACTCACCTTAGATCACGCCAATATCGCTCTATTGTTTGACAAATAAGTAGTTTAGTTTTTTTTTAGTTAGGGACCCGCGGGTGCTACGTGAGTAGTTTTCAAACAACGAAGGAAAAATGTTTTCAAAGATACAAAAAAGTTGGTACTTAGAGGTATAATCTCAACCGCTGCGCAGCGCTGGAATCACTCCACAAATACCCTCTAGAGTAGAGATAATCAGCGATAGGAAGTCCCGCCCCTCCACAATTTAAATTGCATCCTCCACAATCCACAATTTTAAAAAAATCGTTTAAAAGTAACACTCTCAACGAATGTTTGACGGCTGTCTCAGCACGCACACATGCGTTGAGTGTTGGTGGTGCTTTTTGTGGATTGGCGAGACTTCCTATCGTTGATCATCTCTAGTCGAAATCTTAATGGACTTCATACCTATCTACTTAAAGAAATAGAAATCAATTTGAATCTGATAAGGATGTTATGCAAGTTTGTCGATTATGTATACGTACCTACGCCCAAATCAATCAACATTATGTGACTGACTACGGGACATTACAAGTCCAATAAATGTCCCGAACGTTACGACGCTACGTAACGAACCATGAAAAACGACCTTCAACGTGATGATGCGCCGCCGTGTGACAGTTATACATTATAATGCGTTCCAGTTAGGGTGGTATAGCACGACACAACTTAGAAGGCGCGCGGGTTAAGCTATAATTCACTGCGTCAACGGCTTCAGTGATTCGCAGCGCGCCTTCAAAGTTTTTTTTTATTTATTTATTTATTTATTTTTTTAATTTATTTATTTATCTAAACACGTTCAAATTATAATTAATTACATGCGTGCCACTATTGGAAACCTTTTGCAGGTTTATGTAATAGTGACCAAGATCGCGCGGACACGGTCCGCGTTAACAATATTTGCTTATATCTAGGTAAGTACTATTTCAACTTAGTGACATTGTTATTGTTTTGTAGGTAATGTTTTTTAATTATTTTTTTACATTTTATTTGGCTATATCCATGGCTAGTCAGGTCGTCTAATACATTATTCGGTAAGGTGTTGAGGATAAAGGGAGTGACATAATGATTTGTTCTCCTCCCGTATACATTATTACTAGTAGGCAATGCGTATTTAGGCAGATAATTTAAGCATCGTAATTGTTTGGGCCGAGTTAATTGTTCGAGCATAGAAATGCTGTCACATTCTTCTGTTATTACAGACATACAAAATCTATTAAATACGTTTATTATTTTACAGTAGTTAAATAATTCAGAGTAGTCTTCGCGATGTTTATTTTTTATTTTAATCGGTACAATTACTTTAAGGAGCCTAGTTTGTAGTTTATATATTTCCTCTAAATAGGTTTTGTATGTCCGCCCATAGCTACTTATTCCGTAACATATGGTTGAGTCTGCTAGTGAGAGATATAGCATTCTTAGAATTTTATAAGGTACTTTATACTTTAGTATGGATAAATTAGCCATGATCGATCGCAGTTTGGTGCATATGCTGTCAATATGTGGTTTCCAATTAAAGTTTTTGTCGATTATTAGACCCAAGTACTTGTGGTTGTCAACGACCTCCAGCGCTGGGCACGTGCACGTGCGGTGACGTTCGTGTAAGCAATTATGCTCGTGGGCCACGATTCTAGGTGAGTTTAACTCTTTCGAGTGTGATGAACGAATGTGTATAATTTTGGTTTTGCTATAATTTATTACTAGACCCATATCGTGAGCCCACTTGCACAACTGGTTAAAATTAAATTGCATCGTTTCTTGTGCGTTGTTGAGATCTACATGTGAGGTGAGTAGGCAGGTGTCATCAGCAAACTGGTATACAGATGCCCCGCGGAAGATGTTACTCATGTCATTGACATAAATTAGGTACTCGGTAGGCGCCAAGATTGAACCTTGGGCCGTCCCTCGATCCGTGCGTATCGGGTCACTGAGTTGCCCGGCTACCTTCACCACTGTATGTCTGTTATTATGGTAGTCTTGAAACCATTGCAGCAGGGGACCCTGTATACCATTCTGCCGTAGTTTTGAAAATAGGGTGGCGTAGTCAAGCGTATCGAAGGCCTTGCTAAAGTCTACAAATACGGTTTTGTCGTGCTATATTCCATTTGTAGAAGATATAATCAAAATTATTAATAGATATTGAATGAAGTTCAAGAGATCTTTGACATGATATTGTCTTCGCATATATCTTTGATAAAATAAGGGAAATGATTATGATTACCTACAATTTATGATCCACCACACCTCCACAACAGCCTATTTACGTCCCACAGCACTGGCAGTTACTGGGCACAGGCATCTTCGCATCACGAGAGGGTTTGGGCTATAGTCTCCTCGCGGGCCCAGTGCGGATTGGATTGGGGACGTCGTTACACACATCCCTGAATTACCTACTTCGCAGATGCGTGCAGGCTACCTCACGATGTTTTCCTTCACCGAAAAGCTCAGTGGTAAATTCAAATTGAATTTCGCACATAAGTAAACATGGTGCAGTACAGAGGTGCGAGTGTGGTGCAAACCGGATTCGAACCCGCGACCCATTTTACGATTAAATCATTAAAGTTCTTCATCAAAGGTACACATCTTTGCTGGCATATACCCCTAATATTAGGGGGAATATTACCAAAGCAAATGTAATTCTAGAAAGGTCCCCCAAATGTCACGGTCGCATGCTGAACTTCCTGATACTTTCCGAATCGATACACAACTTTACGTGACAAATCTTGAACATTGTTTTACGTAGCTGCGTAGATGTGATATGAGTAAGTAACCTCATTTCTGATCGCTAGAATAGGATAGAATAGAATCATTTATTATCATATCTGTTACAAATTTTAACATAATAACGCTTGTACAAAATGTGTTAAAAACGAACAAGACATGATTCGGTAGAGTGCGATTTAGTTATTTAACAAATAACTAAATCGCACTCTATAATCTCCAAATGCAAGGCTGCAAAGTTGTTGTTTGCTGTGAGTGCGTGATTGAGACCCGAGTGAACGAAGGATTCTAGGGTTGAACCACGAGCGAAGCGAGTGGTTCAAATATAGAATCCTGAGTGTAACGAGGGTTTCAAGGCACGAGACCGCAAACGACTTTGCTGCTGAGCGCAACACAAAATTTTTCACCTCACGCGCGATTTTTCGGGAAGAAGACTTAGTTCGGCGTCACGTACAGTTTGTGCTAACTCTGGAGAAGTTAAATTCGTATCGTCATCGCTAGAATCGCTCATATTTTCTTTATTACTTCGTATAGGTTTTCTAAATTAAAAAACCAGCAATCAAAAACTTTTTTTTTTTTTTTTTTTTCATGTTTTTTTTTCCGGAGGTTGCGTTTCAAATCACTCTTACTCGTACATCAAGATTCAATTATTAATACAGTTAAAATATACACATATTTAAGTATTTTTGTGATAAAACATAGTGAAATAATGAAATACATCTGAAACGGTGTATTATTAAAATAATTTTATTAATGATGATATTAAGTAAATTGAACCTTTATTTTAATAAAACTCTCACGACGAATTGCGTTTCAGAACGTATCGTTGTTTTTTTATTGTGACAGTGGCGTCATGCGTCGTTCGAATTTCAAAAACACTTTCCACGCTAGCGGATAAAAACAACTTTTGCGCTCGGATATCAAGCTGCAAAACGACCACTTTCGAGCCAGTGAGGTGAAAAATATTATACGAAACAGGTAAATGTAATTTGGTCTATAAACTATTCAATATTAACTCTTAACTCATTGCTGAACTTACTATAGTCGTTAGATAGGTATTCCTTTATGCTATATATAGTTTGATCTAATAACATTGCTTTGACGTGGTGTCGGAATACGTTATAACTTTTAATGGCCTCAATGTTATATGGTAACTTATCATACAGGACATGCCCCATGGCTTGCGGTATTTTTCTCGCCATCATTAACCGCAATGGCGGACCAGGCATAATGTCCAAAGAGTTTTTGGTGATTCTGGCATTATGGTCAGCCCTAACTTTAAACTTATCAAAATTAGTCCTGACATACATAGTCACTTCAAATATGTACAATGCCACTGATGTCAATATCTTATGTTTGCGGAAAAGATCTCCACAGGAGTCTCTATATTCCTTCCTACTTTCCTACCTTTATTACCTTCTAGTATTCGGAGTGCACGTTTTTGCATTTTTACTCTCATTTTCCGAACAACATCCCCACAAAATAATGCCGTAGGAGATTATGGAATGCACATAAGCATAGTAACTTTGCTTAAGACTTTCAGGGTATACTACTGGTTTAAGTTGTTTAAACCAAAAATCCCTTTTGCCAATTTAGTGCAAATCAAGTCGATATGTTGTTTCCATTTCAATGCACTGTCTATACATTAAACCCTTATAATCTTACTTCATTCACGGTATGCATATAAACATTATTGTGCAAAGGTATTGTTAATTTAATTTTAGACATCTTCGGGCTAAAAAGGACAATTTTCGTTTTATCAGTATTAAGTTTTAGTCCATTTACGTTAAACCATTCTTCGCATTTACGCATTGTGAAGTTCATTTTAGATTGAAGTATGTCAAGGCTTTCAGCACTGAGTATTATTGTAGTATCGTCCGCATACAATATCATTTTCCCATCAATGTCAATTCCTGCCAAATCGTTCACAAAAATTAGAAGCAATACATTTCCCAAGGCCGATCCTTGTGGAATTTCTATTGATATATCTAGTTCCGGCGATCGGAGTCTTTTGCCATTTATTTTAATTTCTACTATTTGTTTCCTATCTTTTAGAAATGAGCTAATTAGTTCCAAGGGTGACCCACGGAACCCATACACTTCCAACTTTCTGAGTAGCAATGCATGGTTGACGGTGTCGAAAGCTTTCAGGAAGATTCCAGCTACTTTTATTTTTTTTCTCTAGACCGGCAACAACATGATCAATACATTTGTGAGTAGCACTAGTGGTTGACTGACCAGCCCTGTAGGTACGCAAATTGCACCTCTGCGAGATTTTCATTTTGCTCCACATGGTGTACAATGGCATTGGCCATAATTGACTCTGTTAGCTTTGAGATCGTAGGGACAATGGTAATAGGTCTGTAGGATCCTACGTCAACTTTTTCTCCTTTTCCTTTATAAATAGGGCATAACCTCGTCTTTTTAAGTGATGCGGGGTATACATTAGCAGAAATAACTTTATTTATTAAAAAACATATATGGTCAATAAGAATGAAGAGTGAACGACACAGAAAACTACCTGATATGTCATAAATATCCTTTTTCTGTGAAGATGCCAATTTGTTCTTTGCTAGTTTCATAAGTTCAACGATATCCACATGGCTAAATCTAAATTCATCTTTTTCGTAACTTATATAATTATTAGCAAATCGCAATGCTGTAGCCATGCAAGGGGCATTATTAGACGAAACTTTATGTCCTATTTTATGAAAAAACATATTAATATATTTTTCATTTCTCATACTCTGAAAGAAGGTCATTGTTTGCTTAATTAGCGTGCAGAAAGTAGCTCATCGCTGCTCTAGAGCAGAAAAGTTTTTTTTTAATGTAACACTTTGAATCGTCGGCAACGGCAAAAGTCTATACAGCCACACCAATTAATTTTAAAATGAACGCATTTCTATCATGTTTAAAACAAATAACTATAATATTTAATATAATGCACGATACTATACAAAATTTAGAGAAAAAGCTAAATATTTATTGTTTAAAACATTAAATCAGCAGGAAGCCGTGTCTAAAATAACATGGCTCGCATTGTGACGTTTAACAAATGATGCGTGAAAAAAAAAATCAAAAATAAAACGGGTTGCATCAAATAAGTAGGACTCAAATCAACGTTAAATATGGCGCTTAGGTATCATGCCATGGAGAATAGTACATTATTGCAGAGGCCGCCAAGTAGCGCATTGCCGGACGAGTCAGTTAGAAGGCTGAGCGAAGCGAAGCCTTCTATTAGTAAGAGTCCGGCAATCGCAATTGCGGCCGAGGTATATATAATGCTTTTCTCAAACAGCGAGGAAATACGTAAGGTCAGTCGGGGCAAGTGCGCCAGGATGGGGTAAGTGCGCCTAACATAAATATATCGAAACCTATAAATATTACTCAACTAGTAGTTGGCGGTTTACAAGGCATAGGGGCGAAATAAATTTAGGCGCACTTACCCCACATCAGTATTTACTACTTCCATGATCGTGGATGATTTGGCCATGGAAGTTGTACTTATTAACTCCATGGATTTGTCAGTTTCGGGGCAAGTGCGCCAGGATGGGGTAAGTGCGCCTAACATAAATATATCGAAACCTATAAATATGACGGCGCATCGATTATTTAATTGATTTTTGAAGATTATTTAATCAGTTAACACAATTTATCGGACGAGAGTGTAACGAAAACGTACTCTGGCGGAACGTCAAACTGACAGCTCTGCGCGCGGGCCGGCATTATTGCTTGGAACGAGCGCGGTGCCTGTCATGTCAGACGGATCGCCGACGTCCGTTATTTTGTATCCGAATTAATCTCGTTGAAATTGATTCCTTATTCGATAAAAACCAATTGTAAAACATTATTAAATTCTAATCTTTCAATTGGCAGTGTAATTTATTCGATTTGATTATTAAATCCTACGCCCTGCGATGAACGAAGATGGCGGTGATTGTGATGTTGATGTTGGTACCGGCCCTCAGGTGCCTTCATCAGAAGTGGGATTTGATGGGAAACCATCCGATAATCCTGAAGAACGACCCACTAGCAACGCGAGTACGCCGAGTTTGCTGAGTAATATGGAGGCGCTGCTGACCCGACTTTTAACGGCACCGCCGGCGCCGGTAGCCGCTGTGGGTACACCAACAACTACGCAACTCATACAGTTCGACCCAGATGATAGTGACGCGGATATAGAAGGTTGGTGCCGAGTCACGGAAATGGTTGTATCGAGTAAAAATCTTGACGGAATCGAACTACTGATGTCGCTTACAAAGGCGTTGAAGGGTCGTGCTGCAACTTGTTTAACAAAATTGAAATTAGACCAAATGACATGGAGCCACGTGAAAGAAACCCTCATGGCGAAATTTTGCAAGCCCAAACTGATCCAGGATTATTTTGATGACATTTTGAGATTTCAAATTGGTTTTAAAGAAACGGCTTGCGAAGCGGCCTCCCGGTTATGAGATCATATCGAACGTATCCCTAATACTGAAATGACTGAAGAAGTTATCGTCGGATTTGTAATATCTGTACTCTGCCAGAAGGACAATTTTATACGACGTGAGCTGAATTCGAACGTTATCACAAATAGAGCCCAGTTGTTCCGTGTGCTTCGAGGTGTATCACTTAAACGACGATCAGAAACTATAGAGGGTGTTGACATGGATGCCAAACGGCCCCGTTTGGCCGATGCGAAGTTTACGGGAAGATGTCATTGGTGCGGGGTGACAGGTCATAAACAGACAGAGTGCAGAAAACGTCAAGACAGCTTCAACAAGTCGCCGCGCCCGGAAGTTCCGACTCAACCACGTAACAACACAGAAAAGGGACATGCAGTCATCTGCTTTTCATGCAAAAAAACCCGGCCACGTTTCTACTGCCTGCCCGGAGAAGAAGACCAGCGGTCCAGCAGTCAAAGAAGTCAACACTTGCGGTCATAGAGCTTCCAGAGGAGTGTTGGAGACATCCACCGGTGAGAAAGTTCCTTTTCTTTTTGACAGCGGGTCATCTTGCTCATTATTAAAGCTTAGTGTGGCTTCTAGATTAACGGGTACTTTGAAAAATTGCTTTGTTTACCTCACTGGTATTGGAAATGACGACATACTTTGCACCTCGCAGATTCTCAGCACAGTTAAGGTTTTAGACATTACTTTGACCCTCTTATTTCATATAGTACCTGACAACTGCCTTACTGAGTCTGTTATAATAGGTAGGGATATCTTTGACCAGGGTGTTCACGTTCGTATAGACAAGGACAACTTGACATTTTTGTCGGCGACGAATAGGGAAACGGTGAAAGCCTGTGACGATAGCGCAGTAGGGTTTAATTTGTCCCAAATAGACACCGACTTGACGGGAAAGGATAAAACCGCGTTAATACAAATTCTAAATAAATATTCTAGCCACTTTATAGAAGGTACCCCTACTAGACGTGTTACTACGGGTCAGCTTGAAATAAATTTGATAGATCCTAATAAAGTTGTGCAAAGATCTCCATATCGGCTATCTCCTAGTGAAAAGCAAGTTGTTCGAGAAAAGGTACAAGATTTGCTTGACGCCGGCGTCATTCGTGAAAGTTCGTCACCGTTCGCGAGTCCCATTTTGCTCGTTAAAAAGAAAGATGATACGTATAGGATGTGTGTCGATTTTCGTGAACTAAATTCTAATACTCATCCTGAGCACTTCCCGCTGCCGCGCATTGACGAGCAAATCGATAATTTAACCGGAGCTTATTACTTTTCGTCCTTGGACATGGCATCGGGATTCCATCAGATCCCGATCCATCCAGAATCCATTGAGACGACAGCGTTCGTAACACCAGAGGGGCAGTATGAATATCTCGCCATGCCCTTTGGTTTACGCAACGCCCCCTCTGTGTATCAGAGGTGTATCAATAAGGCACTCAGGGATCTTAAAGGAAAGCCTCTTGCTTACATGGATGACGTCCTTAGTTATTCTTCTTCAGTTGAGGACGGCTTAGAACGACTCGACGAAGTTTTGAAGGCCTTAACAGACGCAGGGTTTTCCTTTAATATCCGTAAGTGTAGCTTTATGAAGCAGAAAGTTGACTATCTAGGTTATTCTATAGAGGCAGGCAAAGTAAAACCAAATCAACGCAAAATCCAGGCTTTGGTCGATGCTCCACCGCCCAAAACCGCCACACAGGTGCGTCAATTCCTGGGGTTAGCCTCATACTTCCGAAGATTTATCCATAACTTTTCCAACCTACTTGGTCCAATTTATCCGTTGTCAAAGTTAAAGGGCCCCATAAAGTGGACCGATAAACACGAAGAAGTACGCAGAAAGGTAATTAACGTTTTAACATCGAAACCGGTCCTTACTATATTTAACCCCGATCTCCCTGTAGAGCTCCATACTGATGCTAGCTCCGATGGATACGGAGCTATTCTAATCCAAAGGAAAGAATCTCTTCCTCACGTAGTCGCATATTACAGCCGACGTACGACCGATGCAGAGTCTCGATACCATTCGTACGAGCTCGAGACTCTCGCGGTTGTGCGTGCGGTGGAACACTTTCGCCATTACTTATATGGGCGTCACTTTGTTGTATTTACTGATTGCAACTCCTTAAAGGCTTCGAAGTCGAAAACTGATTTGACACCTAGAGTGCACCGGTGGTGGGCTTTCTTGCAGGCATTTGACTTCGATATCGAATATAAACCAGGTCGAAGTATGGAGCACGCGGACTATCTTTCTAGGAATCATGCTCTAGACACGACGTCTATACCTAGTGGCAATGTTGCTACTACAACTAAGGTTGTTCAGTTTGTTGAGCTCCACCAAGGGTGGCTAGCTGTCGAACAAAAACGCGATTCTGAAATACAAGACCTTATTTTGAAGCGTAACAATGGCGAAATGCCTGAGTCTCTTGCTCAGACTTACGATGTTAGGGAGGGAATTCTTTATAGAAAAGTTGTTCGTAACAAACTGGTTTCCTGGCTTCCTATAGTGCCTCGCTCCTTGATATGGACTCTGATAAATCAAGTTCATACAGAGATCCAACATCTAGGCAGCGATAAAACCTTAGATAAGTTGTACGAACGATTTTGGTTTCCGGAAATGTCTAAACGGGTTCGTCAGTTCATTGGCTCCTGTATTGTGTGCAAGGCGTCTAAAGGCCCTTCTGGTGCTACCCCAGTTCAACTGCATCCTATCCCTAAGACACCAATGCCGTGGCACACGATTCACATCGACTTTTCAGGGAAGTTGAGTGGTAAGAGCGACCAAAAAGAGTATTGCTCTGTAATAATTGATGCTTTTAGTAAGTACGTACTTTTGGAACATACCTTCACTATAGACGCCGCGAGCGCGATTAAAGCATTAAAAAAGGCGGTTTGTATTTTCGGAGCTCCAAAAAGAATTATCGCTGATCAAGGCCGTTGCTATAGTAGTGCAGACTTTAAAAACTTTTGTGCTGAATATAATATTGAATTACACTTCATAGCGACAGGTACAAGTAGGGCAAACGGGCAAGTCGAGAGGGTAATGAGAACTCTAAAAAGTTTACTTACAATAGTTGAAAACGATAGTAACAAGACTTGGCGCGATGAGCTCGGTAATATTCAGCTCGCTCTAAATAGTACAAAGTCTAGGGTAACCAGATATACACCCACGGAGTTATTATTCGGTATACGTGCAGATTCGTTAGGCATGTCTAGGATAAGAACGGGCACTGAGCAGGAAAGTAGATTAAACTTAGATTCAATCCGTGCTGATGCAGCTAGAAATATGGATAAGGCAGGTAGATCTGAGGCACAGCGATTCAATCGCGGCAAAGCTAGAGTAGTACCGTATTCAGTAGGTGACTATGTTTTCCTCAAAAGTAGTGAAAGGAATCAGACCAAACTGGACCCACGGTTCAAAGGACCTTTTCTTATTTCTGCTGTATTAGACAATAATCGGTACGAACTTAAAAATATGAACGGTAGTGGTCGTACGTATAAATATTCTCATGAGAATTTGCGAGCTGTGCCCCGGGGTCATGAGGGATTAACTGAGATCGCGAGTAGTTTAATGAACGAGGATTACGAACCCGAGTTGGAAAATGAGCAGTCACACCGTGATGACCATGACGGCGGTGGTCTAGTAGTACGCGAAGCTCAACCTAGCCATAGCTTCACTCTTACCGCTGATTCAGAAACATTATCTGCACTTTCGGAATCCGAAGGGGATATGCAAACTAATCATAGCGCCACTTTAACCGCTAGTTCAGAAACTGTTAGCCTCGATTCCAACACCTTAACTGGGGGCTCGGACACATTATCAGCGCAATCGGAAGTTGAGGCGGATGCACAATCTAACTACAGCGCTACTTTAACTGGTAGCTCCAAGACTTTTAGCGCAGAATCTAATACTATGACTGCTGATTCAGACACATTATCTGCGTGTTCGTATGATTGGACCAGCGACAGCTGTTATAATGAGCAAGATAGTTCGCAAATTAGAGGTTAGTAAGTTAGTATTTGTACCTAGTTTCATCTGGGTAACGTGAATGTCTCTGATTGTAATTGTGTGTTGGTACTTGGAAAAACTAGCTGATCATTGGGGAGGATAGTGACGTCCGGTCTACGTCACGTCATGGTGTCTAGTCGAAGGGACGCACTGATCCAACCCAGGCCGGCGATCTGGTGGGCTGGTCGAAGGGATGATGTGGTCTTGCCGGGACATATCGACTGGTAGTTGAGACGCATACATCCGGTCCACGCACTCCAATCGCCGAGGCCGTATCGGTATAGTTTGGGAAAAGTTATTTTGGCAGCTGAAAATGGTGACAATGTTATATCGATGTTGAGTGCAGTATCCAGGCGATGTTGAGATAGCGCATGTTAGTCAGGATGAACGAGCAGCGTGCTATACAGGTGAAACCTTTCTTTTGTTCCAGAACTACCACACAACTAGGAACGCTCGAGGACGAGCGAATGTCAGTCCGGCCGTGACGGCGCATCGATTATTTAATTGATTTTTGAAGATTATTTAATCAGTTAACACAATTTATCGGACGAGAGTGTAACGAAAACGTACTCTGGCGGAACGTCAAACTGACAGCTCTGCGCGCGGGCCGGCATTATTGCTTGGAACGAGCGCGGTGCCTGTCATGTCAGACGGATCGCCGACGTCCGTTATTTTGTATCCGAATTAATCTCGTTGAAATTGATTCCTTATTCGATAAAAACCAATTGTAAAACATTATTAAATTCTAATCTTTCAATTGGCAGTGTAATTTATTCGATTTGATTATTAAATCCTACGCCCTGCGATGAACGAAGATGGCGGTGATTGTGATGTTGATGTTGGTACCGGCCCTCAGGTGCCTTCAAATATTACTCAACTAGTAGGTAGTTGGCTGTTTACAAGGCATAGGGGCGAAATAAATTTAGGCGCACTTACCCCACATCAGTATTTACTACTTCCATGATCGTGGATGATTTGGCCATGGAAGTTGTGCTTATTAACTCCATGGATTTGCCAGTTTCGGGGCAAGTGCGCCAGGATGGGGTAAGTGCGCCTAACATAAATATATCGAAACCTATAAATATTACTCAACTAGTAGTTGGCTGTTTACAAGGCATAGGGGCGAAATAAATTTAGGCGCACTTACCCCACATCAGTATTTACTACTTCCATGATCGTGGATGATTTGGCCATGGAAGTTGTACTTATTACCTCCATGGATTTGTCAGTTTCTCTACAGAGGTGTCTCAAATAGCAATTTAAGCGAATTAAAAAAAACACACACGACAATAATGTTTTTGCTGGCCACGGCCGGCAATGAACAGCCTCGCGTCTTCTTTTTTTGAAATTAACACGAACATTTCCGAGCATGTTTGAGAAAACGTCATTTTCCCCATATTGAAAATCTCGGTAGCCATGTTTAACGGGCTCATCGTCGTTAATTTTATTGATGCAACTACGCAACAAAGGCAGAAATCGAATGTTCGAGTACTAGTCATGTAGTAGTTAAGTAAATATTTAGGATTTAAAATATTGAAAATAATGAATGATGAATCATGAGTGTTTCTGAAATTGACATAAACCACTTGAATTAATAAGAAAATAGGCTCAAGCTGTTTTGGAGATCCTTTTACTGCCAATCTCTAAAGTATATGTACTTATAAGGATTTTATTGAAGTAGCCGATCTAAAACAGTGAAATCCTTACCCAGGCAAGGCTTGTTCACTTCTTACATAAATACTTATTTCAACTAATTACTAAATAAACTTTTACATTATTCAAGATTACAAATTTTGTATTTGGTTTAGTCTTCATCTTTACTTTACTTCGAAACGGCTGGACCGATTTTGATGTAATTTGGTATGGAAATATTTCAATACGCTGAAAATAACATAGGATAGTTTTTATCCCGATATTTAAATGAAATCGAGGCATTCATGGGTAAAACCAATTTTTAAATACTTGTGTTTTATATACTGGTTAGTTTTCTTTCCTCGTATTCGAAATGAAAAGTAGAGGATTTTTGGCAGTATCAAGTCTATTTTTAAAATATAATTTTTTATCCTTCTATAAGTGTAGATATTTTAGTGTCAATTTCTGAGTTCATGTCTATATTAGAATATTGTCTTTGCATTAAGTTTAAGTCTTATATATCTTGTTGCAATTTTATTGATGTATCCGTTATCCAAGGTGTTCTGTTGCTTTTCTTTTTCTTTAATGTTTTTAATGGGAAATCATTATAAAAATTATTTACCATTCTTTTCAAGACACACCACAGATGTCAAATGTGGTATTTTTATCGTATTTCACAAATAGACTGTCCCAGTCATATGATAACACTAGCTTCTGCCCGCGACTTCGTCCGCGTGGAATTTGTTAATAGCCTTCCCGCGGGTACTATGCATTTCCTCGGGATAAAAAGTAGCCTATATGTTGACCAGTGTTATAAACTACCCCCATACCAAATTTTGTTTCAATCCGTCCAGTAGTTTTCGAGTTAAATCCGGACATACATACATACATACAGTTTTTTTTTCTAAAAATCGTTATTTTGTGTTCAGTATCGTTCATATAGTCCCTTTGACTTGATAGTTTCTTTTAATTTTAAATTTTCAGCCGCGACTTCTACAGAATTATTATCTTAAATATATAAAACTCAAAGGTGACTGACTGACTGACTGACTGATATAGTGATCGATCAACGCACAGCCCAAACCACTGGACGGATCGGGCTGAAATTTGGCATGCAGGTAGATGTTATGACGTAGGCATCCGCTAAGAAAGGATTTTGCAATATTCCCACGGGAACGGGAAAAAAAGGGATTTTTACATTTTAATGTTTAGGCGCGTACGAAGTCGCGGGAAACATCGTAGAGATCTGAAATTTGGCATGCAGGTTCCTTGGGGAGCGTAGGGGAGCACTAAGAAACGACTTCCCAAAATTCCCACGGGAACGGGAAAAAATGGTTTTTTTACATTTTAAGGCGCGTACGTAGTCGCGGGGATCATCGTAGAGAGCTGAAATTTAGCATGCAGATTCCTTGGGGAGCGTAGGGGAGCACTAAGAAAGGACTTCCCGAAATTCCCACGGGAACGGGAAAAAATGGGTTTATTACATTTTAAAACCCGTACGTAGTCGCGGGGATCATCGTAGAGAGATGAAATTTGGCATGCAGATTCCTTGGGGAGCGCAGGGGAGCACTATGAAAGGATTTCCCGATATTCCCACGGGAACGGGAAAAATGGGATTTTTACATTTTAATGCTTAGGCGCGTACGAAGTCGCGGGAAACAGCTATCTATCTATCTAAATATATAAAAGAAGAAACTGACTGACTGACTGACTGACTGACTGATTGACTGACTGACTGACTGACATATCAACGCAGAGCCAAAACTACTGGTTGTAGAGAGCTGAAATTTGCCATGCAGGTTCCTTGGGGAGCGAAGGGGAGCACTAAGAAAGGACTTCCCGAAATTCCCATGGGAACGGGAAAAAATGTTTTTTTTTACATTTTAAGGCGCGTACGTAGTCGCGGGGATCATCGTAGAGAGCTGAAATTTGGCATGCAGGTTCCTTGGGGAGCGTAGGGAAGCACTAAGAAAGGATTTCCCGATATTCCCACGGGAACGGGAAAAATGGGATTTTTACATTTTAATGTTTAGGCGCGTACGAAGTCGCGGGACACAGCTATCTAACTATCTAAATATATAAATAAAAGAAGAAACTGACTGACTGACTGACTGACTGACACATCAATGCAGAGCCGAAACTACTGGTCGTAGAAAGCCAAAATTTGGCATGCAGGTTCCTTGGGGAGCGTAGGGGAGCACTCGCGGGGATCATCGTAGAGAGATGACATTTGGCATGCAGGTTCCTTGGAGAGCGTAGGGGAGCACTATGAAAAGATTTCCCGATATTCCCACAGGGACGGAAAAAATGGGATTTTTACATTTTAATGTTTAGGCGCGTACGAAGTCGCGGGAAACAGCTATCTATCTATCTAAATATATAAAAGAAGAAACTGACTGACTGACTGACTGACATATCAACGCAGAGCCGAAAATACTGGTCGTAGAGAGATGAAATTTGGCATACAGGTTCCTTGGGGAGCGTAGGGGAGCACTAAGAAAGGATTTCGCGAAATTCTCACGGGAACGGGGAAAAAAGGGAATTATACATTTAAATTTTTAGGCGCGTACGAAGTCGCGGGAAACATAGTAAGGATCTGAAATTTGGCATGCTGGTTCCTTGGGGAGCGTAATCGCGTTTTAATGTTTAGGTCGCGGGGATCACCGTAGAGAGCTGAAGTTTGGCATGCAGGTTCCTTGGGGAGCGTGGGGGAGCACTAAGAAAGGATTTCCCGATATTCCTACGGGAACGGGAAAAATTAAATTATAATCCTAGATTACAAACACTTTCAAGAAACACGTTATGCAGATTACCTACTGTTAGATTACCTGCCTATTGTCCAGTAAAAAGGAAATGATTGATGAGTTCCCTAAAACATTCTTTAAACCAGTCTGATATTACCTAAATAATGAATTTTGGCACTAAACTATTTATTCATAAGAGATTAATGAATCCGAGAAAAAAAAGGAAAAATCTATACATATAATAAATAATAATTCTGTAGAAGTCGCGGCTGAAAATTGAAAATTAAAAGAAACTATCAAGTCAAAGGGACTATATGAACGATACTGAACACAAAATAACGATTTTTAGAAAAAAAAACTGTATGTATGTATGTATGTCCGGATTTAACTCGAAAACTACTGGACGGATTGAAACAAAATTTGGTATGGGGGTAGTTTATAACACTGGTCAACATATAGGCTACTTTTTATCCCGAGGAAATGCATAGTACCCGCGGGAAGGCTATTAACAAATT
>OZ020281.1:4268308-4339998 GCA_963971205.1 Aethes cnicana
CTTATCCAAGACTTTTGCATCTGCACCCTTGTTCATACGAGCCATATCTAAGTGGAAGTACTGCACAGCATTGTCCGGGGGCAAGAACTGATTCAAGTACTTCACTGCATTGCTGATCACGTCTGTCAACAATGACTCGTGTTTCCTCTTTTCTCGTTTTTTCACCAAATTAAGTATCATAATTGGTGAACCAAATCTCCTCATTAGATTGTTCAAGTGCTTGCCGGGTATTTCAGCATACGGGTCGCTGAGATCAATGGAGATGGCTGGTTTTGGTACCATTTTTGAAATGTCTTGTGACCAGTAGCTGGGTATAGAGCCTCTCATTTGGACAAAGGAACTGAATCTGGAACAAACACAAATTTATTGGATATAGAAGTCAAGGAAGGGCAAATAGTAGAGAGTAGATAGAATTTTATCTAACCTGCCATTTATAAATGATGACACTGTAGAATCATGGACAATCTGCTCTGTTTCAACTTCATTGGCAACATCACCGTGCATATTAGCCCCTCTCTTTAGAAACCGAGTGCCTGCGTATCGGTTGCTCCTTCTAGCAACAAGTGTGACATAGACTGGACGGCCGAATATGTTGAGATTGCTCTGCTCAATAAAACCGTGGACAATGTAGAGGATCCAATCAGGGTGCAGTTGTGAATGCACTGGAGACAGCAGGTGGCTGTTCCAAACAAATCTCCATTCAGGCACAGTGCGGACACCAAAGGCTAAACTTTGACGAGCCTGGGACCTGAGAAAGAAAACGAATGTTTACACTAATTTACAACTTCCTATATCTTGTATTATAAAGGTTAGATGGAACAAGTAATCACCCAGAGCTTTGTTGCCTCTGCTGCAACTGCCTTTGCCAAGTTTCAAAGATATCCTCATCATCATCAGTATTCTGGCAGGTGCATTTCTCTTCCTTATCTTCTGATTGTGAATGTTTTGACCTGTAAACAGCGGCTGTTACTGGTTCGGGGAACAATGCTGGTGCAAGTTTGCGAGGCGGGGCCAAGTTCATTTGCAATGTGTGTGTGATATCATAGCTGTAACTATAATAGAAGTTTGTGGATAAATCAATGGCCAGGAACATTTTCAAATATCTTTGCTCATCCGGGTGCTGCGGCTTACTGCTGTCGCTTGGGATATAAATTGTGGATGTGTCTTCTATCTTATAAATAGAATGTGAGCCAATCATTGCAATTTTTCTTCTTTTCCTCACAAGTATTATGTAGTAGCCTTCTAAAAATCTGATGAAACCTGGAACATGACAGAATCTGATTTATGAAGAATGAATTAATTTTTAAATAATTTCTTTATAAAAAAATTTACGCACCAACAATCCCAAAAGCAGAGACAAGTTTGTTAAAACCGGAGCTTTTTCCAGCTCTATTTCCACAACCGATCATGTTCAACAGCTGATGAATTTCCTGCTTGTTGTACTCCACTTTGTCATCAATCAGGGCCAGCTCCTTTGAGTCTGTTCTATCTATTTTCAACACTCGGAATCTTGTCTGAGTATTATTCGAGCCAATCAGGTAGAATCTCTGGAAAATCAGAAACTTTTCTAAATAATTGTGGGAGTGTACAAGGATGAAGCTCCTGTCGTGGTCAACCGACAATACCGACATATGTAGTCATACCTTATGGCATATCTCAAACAGCATGTAAGGATAAAATTGTACATATTAATAAGAAAAATCCATACCGCTTTCGTTTCGTAAAGAGCTATCCTCTGAATTGAACTTATGATTGGGTGGAACACAACGTTGGGTTTCGACATTTTGAATATCGGTTTACTGGAACTGTACTATCAAGTAAACACTCCAAATATCTTAACTATTCTCACACCCTAAATGATATTAGCTATAAAATAGTGAACTTTGAGGAATAAACATAGCCCTGGGTCCTCCGTAAGGAGATTATATACTCTTTGGGTCCTCTCCTGCCCCTGACTGAATTCAAAAGTTGTCACTTGTCATGCAGTTGTCATTGGCTGCGTTCCGAATTGCGCTCAGTACACTCACAGCACCTTGCATCTCTTATCCTCTTAGGAGTCGACTTTCAAGAGGAAAGGATGCAATATGTGAGCGCTCTGAGCGCGATTCGGAACGCAGCCAATATTGTTTAGTTGTCAGGTTATCCTTAGAAAAAGAACATAACAAGGTTATCAGTGTCACTGGTGCGTTCCGAAACGCGCTCAGAGCGCTTACAGCACTTGGCGTCCTTTTTCCTTTTAGAAGTCGACTTTAAAGAGGAAAGAGGATGCAAGGTGCTGTGAGCGCTCTGAGTGCGATTCGGAACGCAACCACTCACATCACAAATGTCACATTTATTTATTTGACGTACGTTACTTATATATATTATTACCTCCAAGGGTTTTTTAGATGAGGCATAGACTGCAGACTTTGCAGATTTTAAAAGCAATTCCCGATTTCCCGCCACACGCCGATGTCTTCGAGACTTGTTGTCAAGTAGGTGTAGGTCGTGTAGGTACATAGTAACGTGAAAGCTTGGATAATTTTATGGTTACCCAATCACGATTCAATAAACGGCTAATCATTTTGATGCCTACAGAAAGTAGGTATAGATAGAATAGCAGATTTTTTATACCTTCCGAAAAAGGGAAGTGGATGGTGTTGACGTAATTATGGGCCGATATTGATAAGTACCGATAGTACCTAATGAATAAAGGTAAGCAAAACCTTGGATAGCCGTGGTGGCCTAGTGTTTCGACCTACCGCCTCTCATGCCGAGGGTCGGGGGTTCGATTCCGGCTCGCAACCCTCTATCGTGATGAGAGGAGGCCTGTGCCCAGCAGTGGGACGCAAATAGGCTGTAGTAGTAAGTAAAACCAGTGTAGTTGTTCAATACAATAACTACGGAGATAAAAATAATTAATGATTTGTATGAATGATGTACCTATGTAACATTCCATATTTTTTTCTATTTAACTATATTGTATGTTATGTTTAAAAAGCCGCCCGTGGTGGCCTAGTGGTTCGACCTACCGCCTCTCATGCAGAGGGTCGGTCGGGGATTCGATTCAGGCTCGGAGCTGTAAGTTTACTTAATGTACAAAATTCAATTTGAATTTACCACTGAGCTTTTCGGTGAAGGAAAACACCGTGAGGAAACCTGCACGCATCTGCGAAGTAATTCAAAGATGTGTGTGAAGTCCCCAATCCGCACTGGGCCCTATAACTCTCGTGATGAGAGGAGGCCTGTGCCCAGCAGTGGGACGCAAATAGGCTGTAGTAGTAGTAGTAGTATGTTATGTACCCGGCCACTGTTGAAGCTTCTTTATATATAGGTAGTTATTGACGTTTTAAGTAGACGTTGTAGTTGTAGACCTTGTGTCGAGGTCTTTCTGCACCATTCCCTTAGATATTTAGCCATCTGAAAGAAAAAGGTCGGAATGTCTACCTACCAACTTTCATCTAGGTATGTTTTTGAATTGTTATGCTGCTATAATACCTATGAGTTTTCTTTTTCACCTCGTAAGTAAGAAGGTTCCTAACATATGTATTACGTATTTACACTAAAAAATAACTGATGAAATGAGAACTTTTTTAGTTCATTGGAGGTAAGGTTTAAGATCAGGAGGACTAGTGACAGACATTGTATGACAAAATGAGTTTTATGATGATTGGTTTCATTATGTAGAGGCCGGGCAGACAGGCAGCCGAGCCGAGCGCTGTGGAGTTCTCAGTTCCGATGTTCAAAGATCTGCATTCTTTGTTACACGCTACCGAGTCCTATTCGATAATAACATTAAGAACGCATAGGATATGACTGCTTTGTATCACCGCTCTCTGTCTGCGATTCGCGTGAGCTGAACAATCAGGGGCTCTATTCAAAACGTTACATAGGGAAAGGTAAATTCCCTATCCCTGCGCTCACGCGTCGCGGCGCACTTTAAGCAGCTAGATTTAAAGTTCCATTTGAGAGCGCCGTGGCCCATGACGTGTGACCGCAGGGATAGGGAATCTCCCTTTCCCTATGAAACGTTTCGAATAGAGCCACCCAGGAACCAATAGGTAGGTAAGTAGGTACCTAATCTTAACAGTTTTTAGTATGACTCGTATTTGTCAAAATTAGTAATGTGTGTTTACTTTTAACTGTTTAATCCAATGGGGACTATCGTTTCATTGCTCACCGTTGGCGCCACTGTTGACTAAGGTCCAGAGGTATAACTGTTAAAGGCGGCTTTACAAGATCGGCGCCGAAATTAAGTTTTCAATCTTGAATCTCATTAAGTTTATTAATTATAAATAACTACCATCATATCGAGTAGCTATGCCGCAATGTTGTACAGTTCCGTTTAGTTTGGAAAAAAAGAAAATATTTTTCAAAGCGTTTACATTCATAGCCAAATAATCCATATTTGCGATAATTTCACGAAGGAGATTCACCTTTCATTCAACAGGTAAATTAAAGAAATTATGATTTATATCACGAAGCCCGCCAAAACCAGTGAAAACTGAATTGGACCTCACGCGACACTAGCGCCTCTAGTGGCAAATTCACACGCGATAGCCCCCATTGGTTCGGTTTGCTTTCTTGACCGAGCTTTGTTTGGGTGAAAATGGTTAACGATGAGTAATCCAAGTCTAAGATATGAGACATAACTAATAGATGGATCCTTTTTTTAGCACCCTTAAAACTCCTATATTGCAAATTTCGTTCAAACGTTACCTACCTACAACCGTTTCTGTTCTAAGTAGTTTGAATAAATTATACACGGTTAGCTCGTTTAATAGTACATTAACCTATCTACTTATCTACACTCTGAACTTTTTCCAAAACCATTACCTAATCAATTGTTTCATGACCGTTTTGGTCTAGACTTTATATTATTACCTGTGAATACCGGTAAGTACATAAAATAGATTACATTGACGAGTGAAGGAAATATGAATCTATTTTAGAATGACCGTAGCGTAATAGGTGTAGCTAGCTTACGAAGTGTATAGCTTTTCACACGGACTAATAAGCTCGACACACCTGAAAACCTGTGTCGGCTTTTACATATAATGGCAGGTATACATAGGTACTTAATGTATGTAGACATCCAACGAGGCATATTGTTAAGGTGCCACTCCCAGTCACTCAAATATTCGAAAATTGGGTCAAACCTGAGGCAGTTCTCGCTGTTTCGATCATTTGTGCAAACTACCTCGTTTCGCATGATTCCGAAGGTGTATCTTGCATGTGGGGATATTTATTGCGAGGCTCCCATGTGCAACTGAGGCTTTTTAGGGGAATACTCATAAGATTGGGAGCGCTAGGAGCTAGGAGGCATGCGCGCGGTGGCGCTGGTGTCGCGGCCCGCGGCGCAGCGGCGGCATCGCTCTGCAGTCCCGCGCGCGTCTCCGCTCGAGCCACCTGTCCCGCGTCCTCACCTGCCAGTGCCCGCTCGAATTCTACCAAAAACAACGCATACGCAATGCCGTTCTACCACACGATAGACCACAGTGACCCAATAGCGGTTTAAGTGATAACTTCTGTAATCCATCCGGACACAGGCCCGGTAAACAACCGGTCCAGATAGGGAAGCTGCGCCAGCCCGATTATAGTGGAATGCGGTAATTTTAACTACACTGCAGACTCCTGAACCCGTTCATGAATAGATTCTGCCTTCTCATATCGTAAGGTAAGTGGGCCATCTCACCTCTCAGGTAAACAAATAGGTACCTAAGTAAATGTTAATTTACCACAGAATAACTTGACAATCGATGGGAACCAACTCAACCAACGAATTGACTATACCAACGTACCTACTGTGGGTTTTAAGTTACTCGTTGAAATATACTTGCCAAGTTAAACATGATAATATACCTAACAAGCGACGTAGAAAACTGCTAAGCTCTTCTCTCGTGTAGACAAAATTAATTAACGATAATTAACAATACATTACATGACTTATGCAGTGCAGCCCTGTGCAGGCGTTAACTGCTTACCTAAATGGAAATGTATGATTTAAAAAAAACGTAGTTAAGCACTTAATCTACATTGTGTGACGAAAATTAACCATACCTATAAGTATTTTGTAAGTACTTTTTAACTAATTCTCTTAAATATTAATCGTGAATGAACTGTAATTAAAATTATTGTAAAATAACATGTTCATTGTAGGTCCAGATGCGGAAGTTTAAAATTATTTAGGATGAAACCAAACCTTATCATGTAAACTTAAATTAAAAACCTACTACCTAATAGAAAGAGGAAATTACGAGTAACTTCCTTGCGCTCTTTCCATTTTTATAACAAAAAAAATATGGAAAGAGTTAAGTATTTGAACTGACGGTGCCAATGCACCAAACTCAATAGTAGATTACACTTCTTCTTCATTAAGATACTTTGAACAATTATTTATTAATCTCCAATAAGAAGTAAAAATGTCAAAGCTCTTCTAAGCAGTAGGTATTAACTATGTCAGAAATAGAATAGCATCGTAGTGTTAAGACGGATTACTTAAGTGAGACAAATCACTTTCTTTTTGGCCGACAGAGTCTTAGTACAGTACAGACAGAGTGTATTCTGTAATGTAACCAATTCTGTTGGACAATTCGATTGTTGCTGTCTCTGTCGTTCACATTCAGCGCTGTCGAGTTATTGAACCAAATGCGAGGTTTTGGACAGAACCTAATACTTAGGACGTGGTGTTCTGCTCACAATTTCTCACAGCAGGCAGGCAGGTAGGTACTAAAGCCTACAAAGAAAAATAAGAATTGCATCTCTACGATCTGTTGATTTTACCTATCTTAAAAAAAAAGTAAATTAAAAAAAAGAAAAAAGGAAGAAAGTAGTTTTTTTTTTACTTTAGAGTACCTAACTTTTTTTCAAGGTACATACTTCAATACGAGTATGCCTACATAGTTCGACCTTTGCAAAGCCAGAAACATCACTTGAGCGTTGTATAGGTACCTACCTACTCTACAAGGCCTCCATGTTATATTCAAGTGAAGAGTCTTTCGCAACCGCAAGAAGTTCGTTCCACAATTTCAAAGTCCTAGCCTAGGTCGTAAAAACCTTTGAATGAGACCAAACCGTTCGCGATTATATAGGTAGTATACTGTGGAAACTGGCCGAGCATAATCGGTGAGTTGACAAATTTTGTTTCGAATTTAGATATTTTTAAGCGTAGAACTGTATTGATTGTTTTATTTAGCCTGGGTTCATTCAAGTACAGTTGACAGACTCCTGGTCGTTAAATATGGCCGCCGATCTGTCATTCCATACAGAAACGTCAATTTGCCCCATAGTAAAATATTTAACGCTAACGTTAACTTTAACGGACGGTTTGAATCAACCCATATATATTAATTAATTAGAGAAATGATAGGGCTTTCTTTATTAGCTAGTCATTATCCTGACCTGATGCACAGCGAGTCGCCGTGCCACCGGGTCTCCGTGTCTTCATCTTCCACTGCTGATCTCCGTGCCTACAGCATCTAACCCCCCCCCCCACCCCCCATCCTAAACGAACGCTACTTTGGATTTGTTACAACGTTAAAAAGACTTCCGTTGACAAACTAGAACCGCTGAATGAAAATCCATTCATACATGTCTATCTAATGGGAAAATAAATACGCCATCGTGAGAAACTAAATAAACAGCTTACCCCGGCTGTTTATTCTGATGATTTACCGGGATTTGTACCTGTTAGTTTAGTAATACGTACCGCCTTCCACTTTTTTTTGGGGATTGCTAAAGTAAACGATGGAACATCCTTCGGAAAGGTGAAAATATATTGGAATTGCTTCCACCCTAACGGCGGAATATTACGATGCTTTACCTTCTTACGTATGAAGTAGCTTATGTTTATCTTCCCGGAGATTTAATTGAACAACAAATTGAGCCAAATAACGGTTTATACTCAGTTCCCAAAGCAGCTCCAACATCGCGTGTCTCATGAGGAGCTAAACGAGGCGTAACCGTGGGATAAAGACCTTATAAAGATTAGAAACCTTTACAGGAAGCGCTTTGAAGTCAAAACTGGAGCATTTTAGGGATCCAACTTATCTATATGTACACACATCTGTAACTAGACAGGGGAGATAGTTAAACGTTATTATGGGAGATCCCAAGAGAAAAAGTAAAAATGCAGTGCAAAAATAGATAACATATTCGAATCCAGGTACCTACACTAAACTAAGATATCATACATGATGTAAAGATTCCCTTAGCATTATTAACAACCGACTTTAAAACAGTTACAGCAGGTACATGCCAAAGTTTCATTGATAAAAATCAAAAACTGTGACCAAACCTCTGGTCAAAAGTTAGCAAGTATGAAAGCCATCATAATCAAGAGAATCGCCAATCCAAACAGTTTTGTCGGAAGTCGATCAAAGACCGACACTGTCGTTAATACTATTTACGTTCAGATTACGCGGATCAGCTGTTCCGATAACATTAATCTTCTTATAAAAAAAATGAGTCATTAAAACACTTAAACCTAACAAATTGGGTCGAGCCCCTTGAAGTGAATATACACCTACCTATAGCCACAGCCACTACACAAGCCCGCCGCTCCCAGGAAAGGGTCGCGTGCCACCGCCAACTATTTAAAATTCATACCACGTAACAGAAGCATGTGTGACCGGCCTTATTGATCAACGATCTGTATCTATTTTCCCAGGCTAAAAAAAATCACTGACCTCCTAGGCAATTTGGGCTTTTAAAACCTCTTAGGTATTGTGGATTTAGTGAGTAAAATTGTTAGAAAGGATAAATGTTACATGTTGAAATAGCCCAGGACTGTTTACTAGAGACAACGATCAGCACACTTCCCCTAGCAGGATTCGACCCGGCGTAATAGACTAGACGTCACTTCACTACCTAAACTGAGTCAATCCGGCCTTCAAACAACCAGTGGTAATGAGAAAAGGCGACTAATGCATGGAAATCAAAGAAAATGATCGCGTCGTGACTACCAGAGGGGAAATACTCATTCATACATATACATACGTGTAATTATGTCGGGCAGGAACGCTTAATGCCCTCAATTAAAATGGTCGTGAGAATGGATTTGTTACGATTCACACAGCCTCGATTATTACAACCCCCTTAATGGCCGGGACCGAACTCCTTCCACGCTGGCACATGACGTGTCATTTATTTGTTATGACCTATAGTTTACCCTGTAAATTAAGTTAAATCTTATCAGCGTATATAAGTACAATTAACTATTACTATATACAGCGTATATAAGTAATATTACTAGAGGTTACAAATAATGTGTAAGATCTCTATTGTTGCACCGCATTTTTAGGTTTTCTCCATAAAATTGACAAGTAAAATTATATTTATCGTATTTCAATTACAAAATCAATTACTATTGTCAATTTAGTATTTTACATCACCCTTGACCGTAAAGTGGGATTTTCTGCCCTCTACGCGGAGAGAAAATCTCACTTTTTGGCCAAGGCAAGACGTAAAACTTTTGACAAACCACGGGCGGTAATTCGTAAAGCCCCAGATCGCATATTTATGGCCCTCACCTTCGGTTCGGGCCACAGAAACCTGCGATCTGGGACATTTACGAATTCACCACTCTAGGTCTGCAATGTACTATAATGTTGTTGTTGTTGTTGTTGTTGTTGTTGTTGTTGTTGATGATGATGATGATGATTATAATGATGATGATGATCATGATGATGACGATGATCGTAGTTCAAAAAGGATGAATGAAAATCCGCGTCAAGTTTTATTTTCAGAAGTTCCATGTATTAGACATGAACGTGCGATTTGAAAGCTACTCCGATACCTACATCGCAGAACTTCAGAAAACAAATCACTTGCAACTTAGTTGAGATGTTGAGATCTAGACTAGGTTTCACATTGTCAATTCAAAATATTCACCTACAAGCGTTTCGAGATAAAACTAAAACGGCTAGCACTAATTTTACAGCTTACAATATTATTCCTCTTCAATTGCTATGAAAAAAAGAAAACAAATTCCCCATGCACTCTCGCTTTCGATGCTTTCGGCCAGTACATTCAGGATGCGGCATAGAATTCGAAGGCAAGTGTTTACAGAAGAGTGTTGTAGAGGCTGCTAATGAGCTGCCAGCCGGTGAAAGCGTTTGTGACCGCAGACCGCGGGCCGAGTGTGCACACTTGTGTCTTGAGACCCCTTACTGCTTCACCCCTTTATTTTTGACGTAGATATAATTAAACACTATGTAGATAGCGTTTATAGGGTGGTTAAATTTTTCTAAACTTTCAACTGGGCAGTACCTAATTATAAAAACATCATTTTTCTTTATAAGATGAACGCGTTTAGAATCTAGCTAATATATTTAATTATATGATTAGCCTGGTGACAGTGGGAGTAGGAATTATCCTTGACTTGATCGAGCCAGGCAGGTGAGGCAGGGTGAATCGACTTTTACTTGCTCTCATTTCTTCCATTGTTTGTCTACTGGACAACCCATAAAATCAGCTTTCCATGAGCTGTTTCGATAGCTATGAAGGAATCAAGATGTCGTTCATTGTAGTTATGAAACAAGCTCATGGAAAACTGATTTATTTGGGTTCTCCAATAGCTAATGCTATTGACATTGACTGAAAAATAATTGAAGATATGAGAGCAAGTAAATGTTAACCAAATATGCTAAACTACTTCCACCCTTGTAAAAAGCACATGGACACAGGCAGAGGCGGATCCAGGATTATTGTTTGGGGGGGGGGGGGTCTTGGCCGAGCTGACTGAAGATTAGTATAAAATCAAAGATCGGTCACACAGGTTGCGACAGAAATTCAATGATCAAAGGGAACATTATCTTATATAATTAACGCGGTGGCTGCGCAGGCGCGGGCGCGGGCGCGGGCGCCGGCGACACCGGACGCGACAAACCTGCTGGACCAGCGCGGTTCGATGCCCGGCAGGGCACTTGTCGTGCGAGCATGTATCAATTTTATCTCCACATAACACGACCTTGGGACTTGCGTTTGACCGACTTTAAAATGTGATTTATTTAAGTGCTCATTTTCCTTTTGTCCGATTACGTAACTAAAATTTACTGATAAGGACCACGTTGCTTATTGTGACTGCTACTTGCTTCCTTACGTGTTATTTTTATTTTATTTTATTTCAGTACCTAAGTGTTTCTCAGTAGGACTTACCTACCTATAATTATACATTTATTAATTCGCAATGTTCATCAAAGGGGCAAATCTGCTAACATAGGTCCCCCACATATTCCTGTGTGAGGTTGCCACGTTGCACTCATCTCATGCCCAACAGTATGTCTATACTCTATTTTGCAACCCATCTTATCGATTTATCACATCGTAATTAAGCTAAAATTTAGTTGGCTATTCTTGTAAATACGGCATGCTCTCTTCAATATTAAACACACTAAAGTAGTATGCGTAATATTGAGACACCGTTAGACGCAATTGTTCAATTCACCTGCTACGAGACGCCAGAATTACAAGGTTGAAGAGATTGAATAAGTTGGTTTGTCTCTCAGTAACTGAGAACATCGATAACGGGGCGCCGCCGTACGCAGTTGACGCAGTGTTGGCACTTCGAGCAGCGGCAAACATTTCACCTTCACCGGCAGCTATTAGACTATTTTGTAATCCCTTGCGATCAACTCGGGTAAGGCTTTGAAATCGCGTGAGACCCCAATTTATGCTTGTACTTCAACTTTCCAACTGTACCGGACGGGCCCTTACTACGTATTTGAGCGATGCGAATAAAAACGAGGATCTTGATAATGTATTGTTATTGGTGTTAGTTTTGTATGCAATGTGCTCTAAGAAATCTATATAAATGGAACTATAATAAAGACTCGGACTGAATTTATAGACGTTTGCTAATGGTATTACATGAAAAGTTTAAAATAGCATTGGTTAATAGGAATAGTAACGCTTTAGAATATAAAATCAATACCTACTCGAATGTAGAAAATATATAAGTTGGTAATCAAATTCCACACAATCGAAAGCATACCATTATTTATTAGCAAACTCGAGCAAGGTTTGTACTGAAGGGCCACAAAAACTCTAATAATCAAATAAAATCTACATAAGTAAACACTTGCGCTTTTGATTTCACAGGAAAAAATCACTACGCTGGCAGTGCGCAAAGATCCAAAATACTGGCGTCACGCTACGAAACGATAAATGGTTTCTACCTGCGCCATCGGACAAGCAATTTGCCGAGAGGTGATATTTTAACAATGAATGGATACGTCACCGGCTAAGCAGTTACACAATACTGCAATTCGTGTTGGGCGGCAGAAGAGCGGCGGCCATGACACGTGGAGCCAACGGTTTTGTTTCGACCGAGCTCCGTAAACTACCTAACTGATGGCCGAACACGGGTAAAAGGGCTCTACATTTGTAGTTATATTTGTCCATTATGAGTGTTTCATGCAGAAACCGTACAGGGTATACTACTACCTGATGTCATGTAACCAAAAGGTTTCTATTGCAACACCTTATTAAATAATTTCAGTTCATTTTCCCTCTTCTACTTCAAAAGCTTTCCCCATTCGCTTTTAATTACATAGACGAGTTGTTTATTCGAGAAATATATGAGTAAGTAAGTATACGAGAACAGGTATAATAATAACGCATGTTTTTCGGGGGAGGTTTTCATTAAAATTAAGTGTTTCTGTATCGTGGTCGCGGGAATATTTTCTCGGTTTACGTCGGACTGCACTCGGATGGTGGTTCAATTTGATTTACCGCCGCTGGGTTTAATGAAATTGTCTTCTGTGTGACCGAGTCGGGATGAAAATAAAAAAGTCAAAGTAAATTGCAAAAAAAAAATACACATTGTAATCTGCAGTTTATAGTCACACTGCGCAGTAAAATTAATTTAATACTGCGTTCGCCTCTGTGCTATTAACGTTTAACATCACCGTAAACCCAAACGGAAAAAGCAAATAAGTCCATTAGACATTTAATACAAGAAGCGTTTTGTTGAGAAGAAGTGCCAGCTGCTGACGTTTGAGCGTACCTATTTCTCTGTTTATTCAGAGACTTTCTGAAGCAGGAGTAAGTAGATATGACAACGTGTAACACAACTCACTGAAATCTCAGACACCCCTACCGATTTTTAGTATTCTGATTTAGCCGAGTGTTTTTATTTAAATTCGTTATTACTTAGGTTGATTCTAACCGTCCGTTAACTAAGCAGCGCTCGTTAAATATTTTAGTATGGGATAAAATGACGTTTCTACATGCAATGACAGTTTGGCGGCCATATTTTAAAGTCCTTCAACTGTACTTGAATCAACTCAGGCTTAATTATTGCAAAAGATATTCATTTGTTTAATTTCTTTTCATGTTCTATTTCATTTATTATTTTAGTAACTCTGCATTCGTTTATCGCCGTCAGCTATCAGGTAGTAGTATCTGTACTCGTTCGTTGTCGTATCAAATAACGCATACGGTTGTACTTGGAACTTTTAGACAGGGTGCAATGAAAAGGGGAAATAAAAAATAAACTTACTGAAAAATACTAAACTATTTTGGACAATCTGTTTCAAGGTTTTCATTCGGGTAATATGTAATTAAAAAATTACACGTTGTAATGTAATGGCATAAACTCTATCTCATTTAACTGCATGAATTGTACCTACTTAATTTTCACGTAACCTGAAAGGCCCTGGGAAACTTTATTTTATTACAAAAACAAGTTGGGGTCAATAAGTCGAGTGCGCTATCATTGTTCAGGCGGCGCCGGAGTTTTCTCATATCGCTCCTTCCGCTCATTCCCCCAACTTATGCCTCGCTCACCGCTAAACTTCAGCTTAATTAACTCTTCTACCTCCGTAACAACTGATAAACTAGCATTATTACTCTTGGCTACAGCTGAGAAACGTAACTCAATTAACTTGAGAATAACAAGACTATCGCGAGCGGGAACGGCAACTATTTCTAGTTAAGGAACTGGGTGGGTTGGTTTCGCTAAAGGCTAAAGATTGATGGTTTTCAGGTGAAACATAGAGTTTTCAGAAGTTTCCAATTAAATGATGGAAGTCACTGCGAAGTTCAGTTAAACTTCGTCCATCATTTGAGAGTAAGTACAAAGTTACTAGTCTTGCTCCTATTCTGCATCAAACTACAAAATGTATGTTCTCAGGATTCTCTAGATTAATTCTAAATATAAATTATAATTTCTATAAAAGTACCTATCATAAATAAAACATTTCAAACCAATTAACAGTCATGCTTATCAATCGTTTACCGCAAGTTATAAGCGAACATTGGGTTCCAGTCAATAGCACAGGAACGAGAATAAACTAGTTCCCGATATGAGATAATATCGGAGATGGCGGCTATATTTACGTCCGTAAACAGACATCCCGCAGCCAACTTGGCTAATAGCAATAAGGGTAACAGAGGAGCAATGGCGGGGTAACATAGCATTGTCCCGAAGCTCGCGGATATACTTACGACTAAAGTTTGACAGGTGCGCACACTATGGCAATAACAAGAATTGGAAACAGTTGGGAAGACACTTCCGTAATACGCCTCTATGTCTTTTTATATACGTTCGTTCCCGTGTACCTAATATTTATGAATACTTTTACTATCAACCGCCGTAGATTTTTACGAAAACGAAATAATTAGCGATTATAATTTTATTTTAAAATGCTGTAAGTAGGGATATGTCTAATCCAACTCGTAGCACGCGATTTTTTTACATATAATAAGCAACTCTATGTTTTTCACAATAAGATGGTTTTATTGTAATTGGGTAGGCAGTAACCCGTTTTACTGATTACGCAGTGAACACGCAAATGAAAACCTGGGTAAGCTCGGCGTATTACTATTATTCAGGTCGTCGCGTTCTGGGGCTATATTATATACCTATATAGGTTAAAAAAGGGAGATCCCTATTTAAGACTTCGAAGTCTTCAATAGGGATCTCTCTTTTCCCTATAGGATCGCTCACGCGTCCAGTTGAACTTTAACTAGCTGCGTTCGTTAGTTCACGCGACTTCGAATATAGCCTCGACTGACTACTCCAAGACTCAAACCGCGTAAAATACATAAATAAACAATTTTCAACCTACCAAAAGAAATATTGCGCGTGGCCAAAAGCGCGAACACTGCAACACAAATACATATTAATTTAGGTCTGCATTGAAAGTTTAAAGGCGAAGGAATTATGTAGGTAAGTACTTAATGTTAATATTAATGCTCGTTTGTCGGCTTTTGGCATTAAAAAAAACTAAAAAAATTGGGCGTTCCTTGATATCTTAAGCGATTCAGTATTTTTTTAACGACCTACGTAGATTCTGTGACATTTTTTAAAAGTTTCAACCTGCTCGGGTCACGCAAATACTCGTAGGTTAATAGCAAGCAAAAAGCGTCATAGAGGAAGTATAATCAAAGACAAATGGTGCTACTTTCTTTCTTTGATTCTCCTTCTCTGTGAACAAACGATGTACACGGAAGTCGTCCGCGATTCGGAGACAAAATTCAAGGGTTTTGAATTAACCATGAAGAATTCAAATATTTGTTTTGCGCTTAGTTAGATCGTTAAAGGAGGAGATATATTTGAATTGTTTTTAAGCTTCCATGATTTAATTAGGTACAAAAATACCGATTTCGCAAGTATATATCATTGTTGAACAAGTTTTCGCAATAATTTGCTCCCTCCTTTTTTTCTAAATCGATGGTTTCCTAAGCATGTCGTAAAATTAATGAGTGGACCAGTACTATACTTGCGTTATACCATGCACGACTAGGGCCTGTGTTTTCTTCATCGCATGCATGAACCACATGCAGCCTTGGGCCGAGTAATTACAGGTTCGTTTGTACAGTTATTAATGTTTGGCGTCTTTTCGACATGATGCCCTATTTTAGGGCATGTTCAAATACAGTCGTCTTCGTAACTGCTTTGTTTATTACCGGCGCAACATGTAATGAAATGATTATAACCGCATGTTACTTTATAAATAAAAACAAGTTGGTCAAATTGTAATCACATCAACATTCAAACACCTGTATCAAACATTCTCCAAGTTTACAAAGCACAGAATATATAATAGTACTAACTACTAACGTATTTAAAGCCAAAACTACCAAAAACCTCCATAGGAGTCCTTCATCAGAGATTAATTTTTGACAATGGTGATATTATTGACTATAAATACATATATCTTGGGACATTTCACACATATTGACCTAGCCCCAAACTAAGCAAAGCTTGTCTATGGGCGCTAGACAACGATATAAATACTTATATTTATAGAGAAATACATACATAGTCACATCGTCAGCTACTGCCGCTGCTATTGCATTTCTACAAGCTTTTATTTAGTTTCACATGTCCCGATGTTTGTAGTCTGTCTGTAATCAAATCTTTACTGATTGAGCTGAAATTTTGCATACATGTGTAAATCGGATGAAAATGCAAAATTATTATGACGTGGAGCTAATCTGATGATGACCCCATCGAGTTTGGACTCGTTTGATCCGTCTTTACGAGTACTTTAGTAAAATACTGTTTTTTAAAAGTTTTCTTAAATTTATAGCTTGTTCTTGTTAATAAGAGCAAAGCTAAGACATGAAGAATAGGGAGAACCGTTAGAAAAATGCCAAGGTAGCAATTATATCAGTGTATATTTCTAAAAATATAAGCTTTCGCCTTCATAGCCATCCGGGCACGTGGACGCCTAACAAGGACGCCTCGCTTCTTTGTCCAATGACTTGAACAAATTCACTACCTATTTACGAGCATACTGTCGCTAGTCACGTTCTTTCCACGTGCTATTATGAAGCAATGCTTTTCAATATAAAAATCCACAATAGCTAGCCCGTGTTGGGGTCAAAGTTGGTTTAAATTGGTTCATAACTTTACATGACGATCAGATTGTCTCAGTTGGTTGGTAGGTAGTATAGTATAGTAAACCTTGTCCGCTGTTCCGATGGTTGCTGCGCTGGTTCGAATCCCGCTAGGGGTAAACTTTATGTTATGAGTAAATATGTATGTTTTATACTCGAGTCATGGATGTTTAATTATTTATGATTTTCTCTATACAAATCTTTATATCGTTGTCTGGCAGTAGCTACAAGCTTTGCTTATTTTTTGTAAAACGTCCTAATATTTAACTATGTTTCTACTACTACTACAACAGCCTATTTACGGCCCACTGCTGGGCACAGGCCTCCTCTCATCACGAGAGGGTTTGGGCTATAGTCCCCACGCGGGCCCAGTGCGGATTGGGGACTTCACACACGTCTTTGAATTACTTCGCAGATGCGTGCAGGTTTCCTCACGATGTTTTCCTTCACCGAAAAGCTCAGTGGTAAATTCAAATTGAATTTCGCACGTAAGTAAACTTAGAGGTGCGAGCCGGAATCGAACCCCCGACCCTCTGCATGAGAGGCGGTAGGTCGAACCACTAGGCCACCACGGCTTACACTATGTTTCTAACAATAAATAACTCGCGAATATAGAAATTATTATTGATAAGAATATAGGTATATACCTATGTACATAGATATAGTATATATATCCATTCATCAAAAGCCGTTGCCTGTTCATTCACATTGTACATTTCAGTATTTTTCATTATTCATAACTAGCGGTTTTCTATAAAAAATAAAAATCTTAAATATTCCACCACTACCTCTATCCGATCGCCGTTCCGTTTGTTTGCGTAATTTATGTATAACTTTTAACTTAATCCAAGAAAACATTAGGAGGATATTGACTCGCTGTTCAAAAACGAGTCTGGGTCTACAGTTATATCGGTAATCCATACAACATATACTAAAGATATAAATGCGAAAGTAACTCCGCATAAGTATCGCTCTTTCACGCTTTAATTAGGTACTGAACAGTAGCCGAAGAGAAGAATTAAAATATTGATTGTTATTTAATTTAGTAATTGTTTTTCACATAGTCAAATTATCAGGCGAAATAGAGCAATATTCCAGTTTTTGAGAGAAAATTCCATGGAAACCATGAAAATCACGGTCATCGGGGTGAAGGAGTCATGACTCCTTCACCCAGATGACCGTGAATTTCAGCAAAATGTGCACTTTCAGGCCCGATTCCTAATCGGGAAGATTTTCACAGGAAATTGACTCACTCTTGTCTAACAGAATATGTAAATATTTTAAGTATTGATTACTCACTGGTAATGACAATTCAGGGAAATAAACACTCCAGTTTAAGTGAAGTCACAGGAACAACTATTCATATCGTATTTCAGATACCTTACACGTGGAGCGGAAATTGCGCGACAAGCGTATAATAGCATCAAAGTCGACCGTCATCTTTGTGTCGCTGCAGTTGCAAACAAATTACGAGTGTTAATACCTACGAAGTTGCACGGAGACTCGTGGTACATAGCGAGTTCTGATTAAACCATAAAAGAGATTGGATCCTCGGCAGAATGGTTTATGTTGACGTTATGTCGGCAATTCCGTCTTCCCGCCCGTGGCTCGTTTCGCGGCGCGCTTCGCTGCAGCTCGGCCCGACATTCAGAACCTACATATTTAGGGTTCCGAACCTACGTACCTATATTGTCACATTGTCAGGAACCGAGAACGAGACCTTGAAATTATGGCGCTTGAGATTACGTTAATGATCAGTTTGTATCAGATAAGTCGTCTTTACTGATGGTAATTCTGGAGACAAAGAGTCTTTTCTAAATTACTTAGCACAATTTTGCAAAAAGAAAATCGACCAATTTGGCGATGTAATATGCTGATAACCAGGTTAAGCTTTAAAAAAACGACGTAAAGATTTAATGAGCTATTTAAAACCTTAGTTTTAGTTAGCTTTTAGGCGTCTTCAACCTGTCTATATTTATGTTTAGCCATGCTACACCAGAATAAATTACCTACCTAACCACATAATGAAACAGCGCAGTAAAAAATTGAAGCATTGCGCCATTTTTTCGAGTTAACAGTTATTATAAGTTATGTCTGTTGACATTTTGCCAGGCATGTAAACACGTTCATTGTCGAGCCTACTCTGGCGTGCTGAAGAAAGAAGAGCATATCTGTGTATGGATTTTATGGGATGTTACGCTCTTTCATTGGTTAGCACGGCGGCAATAGCGCTCGCAGTATAAAACAGCTGGACAGATAAAACAGGTGGCGGGCGTTGAAATATGGGTCCGCATTGGCGAGAGACACTGCAGCTGTGTGGCTTCGTGGCTAACATCACCTTCATAACTAAGTCACGGGACGAGCACATGAAACAGGGCTATATTTCGAAGTCTTAAAATAGGGATCTACCTGTTCCCATAGGATCGCTCACGCGTCGCATTAACTTTAAGCAGCTAGATTTAAATTCCAACTTGACGCGTGAGCGATCCTATAGGGAACAGGGAGATCCCTATTTAAGACTTCGAATTCGATGTGCTCGTCCCGTGACTTGGTTATGAAGGTGATGTTAGCCACGAAGCCACACAGCTGCAGTGTCTCTCGCCAATGCGGACCAATGTTGATTACATCGACTATATACTTACTTAGACGATGTAGTAAGTAGGCACGATTTAGATACTCTTACGTATACATATCAAACTTAAGTTATAATAACTTATACATATAATATACAATCTCGTCTTCCATCAACTCTAAAATTGTATACCTATTGGTATATTTTTTTTTTAATAAGAGTCTCTTCGATTTCGCTAGAAGGACTTTGTCATTAATTTCTGCTTTCAATGTTGTCGGCATTTTGTTGTACCTATATTTTATTTGCACTATAAAATGGACCTTTATTATATATTTCCAGTTTTGGTTCCGGTAAGATTAAAAATTAAGATTAATAAATTTCAACTGTCTAACTATTAGGTATACCCATAGCCTGGTGGCAGACGGACAGCGGAGCCTTAGTACCTAATAGGGTCCCGTTTTACCCTTTGGGTACGGGACCTTGAAAATTATGTGCGTAGCCTATATATATCTGAGTTTTTGACACTAATTTTGTTCACAAATTACCTATACCTACTTAGGTAGTTCCTGAAAAGAAGTCTTGGTAAGTAACATACGCCCAGACAAGATTGAGGCGGATAAAGGGAATTAGGTAACTACTAATAATAACTATGAATATCCTAATCCATACTAATATTATAAATGTGAAAGTGAGTTCGTTTGTTTGTCCTTCCTTCACGTCGAAAGGACTGGACCGATTTGGATGAAACTTGGTACCTACGGGGATATTTTGAGACCCCGGGAATAACATAGGATACTTTTTATCCCGATATATCCACGGGAACAGGTTTTCCACTGGTCAAAACAGTTTTTCGATACTTCTATAACTATAACCACCTATATGTATAGTATCATCGGATACGCAAATTCTGAGTCTACGCGAGACGAAGGCGGGCATCGGCTAGTAATTATTAAAAACGCGAAAGTAACTCTGGCTGTCCTCTTTACTCGGAGTCAAAACGTTGTGACGATATTTTACTCACAGAATCAGCTATCGCGATTCAAAGCATGTTTTAAGGTTTTTACTTTTAACGAGTTGGTAATTAAAAAAATGTATGGGATTCAGGTATCGCTCACACCATCGATCCCGTACAATAATTTTTCATAGGTAAACGCATAGTTCCCGCGGGAACTATACCTAACCGAATTCCACACGAACGAAGTCGCGGGCATAAGGTAGTTTCATATAATTTAAATTTTGACATGTAGATAGATCGATCGCCCATATCATATCACTAGTACGTGGTATATTATACCTACCGTGTTTTTGATTCGTGTAAGGGTGTTAGTTACAATAATCGGATTTAATTACGGCCCTTAATGGGCCGTAATTAAATTCGATAATGGCGTGCGGGAACCGATCGACGCAAATTAATAATTATTTCCTTAATTTTTGGTAATGTAAGAGATACGGAAAATTAGAGCAAATAACGTTGAGTTATTTTTTAATTGTTTACATAATATCGACTGAACCTTCATACTACAAAACTTTATAATGAATTTGAGAAGAAATATTCTTCAATATTCATAAATTTTACAGAATTAGACAGCATTAAGTACAAATTTTTCAGAGTGTACCTATGTTATTGATTTCTTATATTGAAACGCCCTTTTGAGCTATGTAATTATATTCTCACCAATACTACCTACCTAACCTACTTACTTCGCCGAGCGTCACAATAAATCCATATTCTTAAGTAAGTAGGTATCTACACGCTATTTTGTTGTTGCTCTCCGAACGATCTACTGAAGAAGGTGGGTTTAAATTTCACAAGTAACACTCAGTCACTCAGCTCAGCAGCACTCGTCAGAAACTCAGTACCTTCATACAAAGAAGATACCCACGCCCACCCATCCCGGCTATAGCGCAATATCCGGTTTGGATCTATCTTTTGATACCATTTATATAGCCTCAATGCTACACAATGAAGCCCTGAGAAAACTGCTCGACGGCGAAATACTGGCATAGACAGATGGTCTACAAATTCTACAACATTTATCTAAGCTCATTCTCGCACATTTATTACCAAAAGTCAAAATGAAATTAAACTATAATTATTTGTACTAGCAACACTCAATTTTCCTTACAAACGGCGCCAAGGATTGCCATGTGAAAAGAAAATAGCGCGCACATTTTATAACTTGCTAACAATAATTTGTCTTGCTATGGAAACTTACGACAAAAGCCAGAGCGAAACAATGGGGTTTGATTACAACTTCACGCGTTTGTAACTTGTATATAATCTGTGGCTTCAGGATTCTCAGCCTAGTTGTAAATACCGGGCTAGCGGAGTCGGGCACTACGCAGGCTACTCTAGCGGGGTCAATAACCGGAGACCGGTTAGGCGCGCGATAAGTCCCTACCAGTACCAATGTTTTCGACTTTAATGTGTGTTATACACATTAATTTAGGCTTTACGATACATTATACGCTAATTGCTATCTTGTAGAATTTTGCACGCGACTTCCCATGCGCAGAAACACTATAACGCAAAATCCCCGTTTTTTACCGTTCCCGTGAGCATTTCGGGAAATCCTCTCTTAGTGCTCCCCTGCACTCCCCAAGGAATCTACATGCCATATTTCAGCTTCCTACGACTAGTAGTTTCGGCTGTGCGTTGTCATGAGTCAGTAACGGAAGAGTTTTGTATATATCCTACCTGAATAAAAGAGCTGATCTTGTCTTGTGAACGAATTGCTGCATACATTTTTTTCGAATTTGAAAGAATCACCTTTGCCATTAAGTGATTCGTAGAACATTTAATAAGACAATTTTTACATGAAATTTAATAAGTTCATTGGCTGCAAAAACAATGAGCTCGTGTGGGAATAGAGCCACTAAGTTAGTTAGTTAGGTACTTTAGTTCACAGTCGGGTGCGTAGGCGCCTCAACGGCTCAACGCATGCACTGACATTCGAGCATCGTGACACAGCTGTTTGTTTACTGTTACATTTCAAGTTACCACAAATTCTGCTAATGTAACTAAGTGCAGTGCACTTTACCTCGCGAGTAACGCAAAAATCATATTGGGATGCTCGTGACCAATGTAAGAAACAATATTTTCATTGTAACAAATTTTGGAGCAATCCAATCCATACGAACATTATAGGTACTCGTAAATGCGAATGTTACTTACTATCTTTCTATCTGTCAGTCTGTTTGTTACCTCTTCACGTACAACCACTGGACCGATTTGGATGAAATTTGGTATGGAGATCCTAAGTTGAAATCCCGGGACTTAGGATAGGACATAGACTAATTTTTATCTCGGAAAAACGCATAGTTCCCGCGGGAACATGTCAGGTTACCGAATTCCACGCGGATGAAATCGCGGGCAGAAACTTGTACCTTATTACATATGTCGGCAATGCTGGCCATAGGTTAGGTTTTTTTTAAATATATATATACCTATATTAAATGATGTGTTGATAGAGATGTTTGTTTTTATATGTCAGTGTTATTAAAAGTCCTCTGAAGAACTGATGTGGGGCCGTCACCCAAGATGGACGTTGACGTTTGTTTACTTTCCAATTTTGTTTTTTTACTCATTTACACCGTACATTTACCTTTATTACCGAACAACTTGCAGGCCTGTGGCCCTTACTTTGATATTGGCGAAGTGTCTAAGACAGAAGCCATTAACTTGTATAGAATAGAATAGAACTGGTGTGTCTTTGATTCCCTCGGGGACAACATATATTAATGTTATTCAAATATTCATAGTACAGTGTGGTACAGTCCTAACGTAGGTCATTAAAGTAAGTTGTGACGTTATTTTTGGCAAAAACATTGTGCTGTAACGGGACATGATATCATATTGTATTGCCCGCAAAGCTACAGGGAATTGTGTAAATAAACAGTGACACAATAGCAGCTTTCTATTAGGTACCTACTTGAATGTCCCAGTTCGTTCCTAAGTGTGCGATATGTTTCCCATCGTTTACCGGCGCCGAGGACGCGTTGTGGCCACCCGCTTTCAGGACTGTACACTGAAGATGTACAGGATACATCAATCTTTAATATAAAAATCTTCCGTCACTGACTGACTGACTGACTGATGACAACGCACAGCTGGAACCATTGGTCTCGGAGGAAGCTGACCTGACATTTGGTATGTAGGTTTCTTCGAAAATGTAGGGGAGATTGGACTAGAGAGGATTTCACGAAAATACCAGGAAACAGGAAAAAAATGGATTTTTACATTTTAATGTTCACGAAGTCGCGTCGACGGGTCATACCTACTTATTTAATGTTCACAGTATATTTTACTTATAAATTTATCTACCCATCTACTTACCTACCTACTTACTTTTTCAACGCTTAAACAACACGTAAGATTCAGCACGCTTTATATTAGCATGAACAATCTGCCTGAATGCGTACTGGCGGTGGTTTCGGCCGTTTGTGTTCGAACTTCGTTTACTCCGCACCACACCCACAATACTACAATGTATTGACATTGAAAACTTTTTATAACTATTTGATAACCGACATAATCCGTGGGCGGTTAACATTTACATAAATTACGAGAAAGCAATTTAGGTCAAGGTTTCATGACGCCATGGCTGATTAAAACAATCCACGAGTGGAGTCTGTCCATAAATATTTCTTTCCTGTGTCCCGTCCCAAGTCTGCGGCACTCCCGTTATCGGGATCTTAACCCATTTAACTAACATTTGGCGTCGACAGATACGACGGTTAAGCCTTCATCAATCTTCGTTAAGCTACTATTAAGTTAATTTTCGAATTAGTGACTAAAGAAATATCAAGAACAAAACGAACTGGGAAATTGTGTAACACAGCTTGCTTGCCCTTCGCTTTGCATATGGTGTAGGTTACTTTTATGGTCGTACAGCCCTTGGTCGATAGCCAATCCATTTATAGAGATGATATAACTATTCATAAGTATAAGTTTCAATTCGCCTTATAGTAATTCGGGTATGGTTTTCCGATAGAGACGAAACCGCCTCCCATGGAGAGTCGTGGGTTCAAATGTTGCCTGTGCCCAGCAGTGGAACGTAAACAGGTAGTTGAAGTTAGTTAGTTGCATATTATGTTCCTTCCACCGTTTCCAGAAAGCGTAGCAGCAGATTGATTCTGAAAATCTACTCGTGAGGACGAACTTTCTTTTCTTGCATTGTTTTACTGATCACAAACATCGTTCGAATTGTTTGGTACCTACGTGTTTGTAGATAGTTTTTGTCAAGGAGCAGTTAGGTATTGATTTTAGCACAGTTGTTTCAGTAACGGATCGTTGGGCGCGGGGCGGAGCGGCGAAACCCCTCACGTGAATGTTTGATGCCGTCTCTGTGGTAGGAACTGCCCGGATGCCAGCCAACATGTCGCGTTTCATGCTACTCGTTGGATCGAATTCTGTCGCTGTGGTTTACCGCGTTCACGACGGATTGAGTAAAACTAAACTTTTTGTGTTTATAATGTACCTACTGTTTCTGCATTGGCTTTAACTGTATCCAATAAATAAAAAAAATAGAACCGACTTCAAACTCCGATAGCCTGTGAAGTTGGTGTCAAGTTCACTATAAGATAGTCATAGCTTTGGGGCGGTTCACTTGACACCGACTTCACAGGCTGTCGGAGTTTGAAGTAGGTTCTATTTTTTTATTAAAAAAAATTTTTCGGCTATAGTTTCCAAACATGTGTACGATGGGACGTAAGTCTCACTGTAGTCTTTGAAATTGATGCCAAAATCACACGCTAACAAATTTCGAGGAGTTCCCTCGTTTTGTCATGGATCCCATCATCAGAACTAAACCAAATTATTAAAAGGGTTCAAGTTGAAGGTACACCTTTCAATTAAAAAAAGAATCATCGAAATCGGTTCACAATTGACGGAGATATGCGTGGTCATACATAATATATATATATATATATATATATATACATATATACGCGTCGAATTGAGAACCTCCTCCTTTTTTTTTCGTTGGTTGAAAATTGCGTACACCAACAGAAACAAGTGAGAAATAAATGCAATCGACAAGATAAAGGGGTGGTTAAAAATTCAACACTAATCACGAAGACAGCATGTAACTTGTTCCTAGTTACGACTTTTACGAGTACAGAGGCTTGTATATGAAATTATGTATCCCACCAAAAACATTGCCATGTAAAGTGAGGCCAAGAGGAGTGCCTATGTATTTATTGCTTGTACTGTAAAAAAGTTCTGAGAAGATATTTTTACATAAGTAAACTCAAGCATAATGAACGGAGGGGGTAGGTAGGTGATGTAGTCAGAAGGTACTTCCGCCAGAGGGGTCGGCGTGACTGATGGCTGGTACGAGGGGCGCAGAATATCATATTTTACTTCCAACAAACTGCGAACACTGTAATTTTACTGGTTTCCGAACACCCCTTGTATAAAGATTATGGGAATACGTGAGAGACATAAATATCCCGGGGTCTTAAGAGCAGAACGAATTACTAGGCTAGTCTAGTGTTATGTTTACTTTGTAGGTGTCTAATATACCTACTTACTAACATTAAAAAAACTGCAAGAAATAAGAAAGAAATTTAAATATTCGCACTATGTAAGTAGGCAATAGAATTCTTTCACTATAGTTAATAGGTTCAAGTCCCGATGCAAAGAAGAACGATTCATTCAAGTCTATATCATTCTACCTTTCCCGTAAACTTTTTTCACTCTCACTCACTGCGTAAACGTTGGAAGAATATGGATTACAATTACAAATTGAGTTCTTGTATGTACAATAGTGTATGTGACAAACAAATGTAGTGAGTAGGTAGGTACCGAACCGTTCACGTGGAATGCAAACTTGGGTTTCTCAAAGCTTTGTTACAGCTCGATTATGGGAGGACTCAATGAAGTTCGCTCAATACGAGTGGCGCGCTGTGTATACACATATGTACCTAGTAGGTATACACATATGTGTATACTGCGTTATATGTATGTACTTATACATACGTACGATAGGTACATTTTATTGATATGCGAGCCCATGGACACCGAACACCATGAGGCCTAAGATGGAATGGAATGCCTCTGTGCCAGAAATTCCACCGGCTGCCTTAACCCCCTACCGGAACACAACAGTGCGAGCGCTGCTATTTGCGGCAGGTTAGCGAGGAAAGACGGTGGTATCTCCCCGGACGGACCTAGCACCAGGCTCTACCACTAGCAAAACATCTTAAATTAAACTGGTATAGGTAATACCTACATTATGTAGCTAGTAAACAATGTACTGGGTATGTATTGGGTATGTAGTGTAGGGTAGGGGAGAAGTGGCACGAAGGAGCCAGGTTTTGAAAGAGCCACTTGCATTATTTCGGTAGTTTATGAACGAATTGGTTAGCAAATTTATTTTTAAGTGGCAATACTGATTTCCTGCCACCCACAAACATTTGACAATTCGCCGGGACCAATGGTCACCGGTATATCAAGTCAAAGTTTTTGGCACTCAAAAGTAAGTATTTTGCGTCAGTTAATTTGTTTTTTGGTATTTTACTGTGAACCAATAGAGGTACATGAATTATATATTGAGTTTGTGTATATATTGGAACTTGCAGCTGCGTAAAAAGTAAGGTGCAGAAGTTTTTATATAGTTGTTATTTTGAAGGCAATATATTTTTTAGCAAAAAGTCATAAAAGAGCCGGGACAAAGGGCCTTAAAAGAGCTGGCTCTTTCATAAGATCAATCATTTAAAAACCTGTATTTGAAATAGATAAATTAATTATTACGCGGCTTTTATATACGTCTACTTAGGTATTATTAAATTATTTGCTTCAGGGATTGCATAGGAAAAGCTTGGTCCAAAAATTAAAAATAAAAACCAGCATAATCGAAAATGGAAGAAGCACTTCTGGTTGGGCTTACGAATCCTGTGGCATTAAAGGGAAATCCAGTTACTTTTGTAAGAATTGTTTCCAATTTTAAGATACACACATTTTTATATTATTGTAAAGGCCGAAAAAACATAATTTTAAAGAAATCGAAATATCTTGAAGTTTAATGTGTGCAATATTTCTTCAAGTTCTTAAAAATTAAAAGAAAATTATTATATGCTATTTTATTTAAATTTCAATATGAGTTAAAAAAAATACCTCTCAAGTAAAAAAATTAACATTATGTACCTAAAATAGATAGTTATGATTGAAAATATGTTAAAATTAAAGCATTTGTTAGAATGACTTAAAATAACTGATAGAATAAAAATATAACGAAAACATCATAAGTTTTCAATAAGTATTTGTTAGATGTGCCTTTTTGTTAATTATAATAACCGTGCATAATTATAATTTTGCATTATTTTCATAATTAATACAGACTGGCTCTTTCATAACTTTCAGTGGCTCTTTCAATACCGAAAAGTTATGAAAGAGCCAAATGACACACTTTACAAAAATGATTATTTTATTGGTTTTTATGATGTTTTTACGGATTTTTCGTATGAAATTATCTACTTTAATAAACAAACCATAATAAGAGTTAAAAAAATCCTAATTTCTATCATTAAAATTATATCCTTTTGCTTCGTTGAGAAAAATGGCTCTTTCATACCCCTTCTCCCCTACCTATTTACCCAAGACATGTTTACTAAGCTATTGCAGAAATGGAGGTAATCTTTACAATGCTCGTGTTTTTCGCACCTCTGTACTGAAGGTACAATGAGAGTAATGTCAGTGAATGGTTACTTGCTATACTACCATTATTTTGCAGTTTTTTCGGGGTATATTTGAATTGACATATCCTCTATCACAACGTACTTACTTACTCCGCCAGTAAGACCGTCGAGTGACCATGAATCGGAGTGGGGGTCAGGTCAGCCATCGCATCGCATCAGCACACTTCCCATATCCCATATATGTAGTAGGTACTTACTTACGTAGGAGGTATAAAAAGATGCGTCGCGTGGCACGGCGTGGCGTGGGAGCGCTGATTGCTGCGATAATGACATCCCGTAGCTTTTATCATTTCCTGCATTCGCGCTCAAACTCTGTTTTAATGACTTGTGTTCAAAACTGCAAGTGTTTCTTATATTGATTTCGTTCCGTGCATTGTATGATACACATTACATCACTAGGTACTAACTAGGTACCTACTTGCGTGGATGACGTGTTTATTTGCGATTTTTAGGGTTCCGAACCTCAAGATCTTATAGGATCACTCGTGTGTCTGTCCGTCTGTCTATCACAGTCGATTTTCTCCGAAACTACAAGATCGATTGAGTTGAAATTTGGTACATGTAAGTTTGTGACCCAAAGACGGACGTGTAACGAAACTAAATGAATTTTAAACATAGACCCTATTTTCGGGGGCTAAATTTGAAAAAAATATTAATGAAGTTTTTCAAACTATGTCGTGTGACATATGAAATGAAAGTACTTCTTATGAGGATCTCAAATATATATTTTTTATTTCTTTTTTGGTCAATACCTTCCGAGTTATTTAAGAAAATAGGCGAAAAATGACCATCCCCCCCCCCCCCTTATCTCCGAAAGCACTGGACCTAAAATTTTGGAAAAAATACGGAGGATAGTTATTGACCTATAGATTACAGGAAAATTTGAAATCTATCATATAAAAGAGTATCCTGTGAAACGGTTCGAAAATGACGTCATTGAAAATAATCAAGGGTCGGAACCCTCTCCACGCGAGTTTAACTCGCTTCATGGCCAGTTTTTTAGTATTGTGATGATTTTTTTCCTCTTGAGGGGCCTGGTAATAGGTAGTTAAATAAAGTAGCTACCATAGACAAAAATACAATAACGTAGATACATGTCATGTTTCCCCACTTCATTGGTGTCCAATCCAAAGTTAAACTTATATCGTGACACTAAAGCTGGGTCACATTTGTTCAACAACGAGACGAGTTTTTAGATACTGAGAAACAGTTTCGAAAAAAGTTTTTTAAAAACGCTTATTGTCACGCACGCTCGGTGACAGAACTTTGGATTGGACACCGTGGAAGTGGGGACATATTACGTGTACGTTAGACCGGATCTATATTATTTACGTCTATGGTAGCTACCTAATTTGATATGAGCTTATCCGGAAAAGTTTGTACATAGACATAGACATTTATGTCTCAGTATCAAATTACAGCATATTTTACATGTCAAAATAAGAGAATTTCACATTGAAATCATCAGAAAGAATACAAAATAAAAACCATACCTACTAGTTTCCTTTTTTTGTTACGATTGATTATTCAAGATTTTGTTTGTTTGAATATGATTATTGAAATTGAATTTGAATTTTTCACTAGGACCGTTGTCTTGTCCTATATAACCTGCAGGCACTTTTGTACTCTTTCATACAAAAAATGCGTATATTCCTAAGTACTCGTATTTTTAATTGTTGATGGCTTTGGTCACCCAGTATAAAGTGAGTATATAAAGTATTCGCACGGGTCCATTTCGCACACTAACTTGTTTCAAACCATGCATCGACGACCTAGTGCGTGTGCATTCCCATGACAGCTGGCGTTGCCACGAACGATAACCATATGCTGTCTGACAAGGTCGGAGTAGCTTTAAATTATCCTATAATATAAAGACTGCGTTAGTGTGTGGATCACTAACAATAAATAAATAAAATTAAAATTGATTTATTTTCATAAAAACATTGTAATAAAAAAAAAAATACTTGGTCCTTCACTAGGCGATGCCTGTCACGAAATGACCAATTTCAGTATATTATTTCTGTTACTATTGTGTCCTCTGCGATAAATTTTAGCTAAAAATTTTTGTTTTTTAATAATCATGGAGAATAAAAAGAAAAATAATGAAAAAAAGTGCCCGTTAATTCATATTTTGAGATTTATACAATGGCAATAATAAATATGTGGGTGAACGGACATGTGGTGAGTAGGTATGTGTGTGTGTGTGTGTGTGTGTGTGTGTGTGGTGGTAGTGTATGTATGTGGGGATTATGTGGTAGGTTTGATAGCAGCTTATCATTTTCGTGGTACGTTAAATTGTTCAACCAATGGAATAATTTTATTTTGATTTTACAACATACTTAAGACTAATTAAAATCGGCTTATTGTAACATAACTTCACTAAAAGAAAATATATTTAAAATAATTAATACCTACCCTTCAGTGTATCGACTTTTTTAATGTTCTTCATTAAACCTTATGTTAGAGATACGGTACCATTCTCAAAAACCCCTTTAAAAATCTCTTCAAACATGCAGGTAGTCCGCGAAATTGACAGTATTCTTTGACCAAAAAAATATCAATAGAACTGGCCACACCATCCTGCCTTTTATTCCGATTTAACTTCCCACGGGAGGTAATAAATCAGTCTTTTTCAATCAATGAAGACAATTGCTGGAAAAGATCTTATAAAAGCTACGTAGAATAGAAAAAGTTTAAAAGGAGCAATATATTCCCCTTAAATAGTGAGTATGTCGCTGGATCGGCTTCTCTTAAATGTGAACTTATATAGAGACTCTAATAAGTTCACATTTCACCCAATCGGAGAACTCCGATGGCAAACATGAGGTGTGTGGTCTCAGTAGGCTTCAGACTGTTATGGGATACTTACCTCCTACCCTACTTATTAGATTAGATCTTCATTTCACACTTCAGCTTTTTTATTGACCTTATATAGGGTCAAGCGAAACGTGAAGATATTTTGCCAACATAATCAGCTATCGATTCTAAAAGCACGTTTATTAGGTTTTTAATTTTTTTCGAGTTGGTCAGTGAGGGATTGACGATGCGAAGCGATACCGGAATCCCATACAATTTATTTTTTACCAACTAAAAATTATGATTCCCGACACGTGATCGGAGCCACCACTATTCGAGTCGGTAAATTAATTAATAAACTCTCTTTGAAATCAATATTAGTCAGATTAACGTTAATTAACAAAAATAGATCATGTTAACCAATTCATCAAAATGCACCCCTACATTGAACGCGTATAAGTAAGTCCAGTACTTATTCATAATTTGATGCTTTTTATTCCAACAAATTACTTTCATTTCCTCTGTGACTGAATGTTTGGAACAATTAAACTATAGGAATAGGTACTTACTATATGTATAGTCAGGCCCGGTTCCTATATCCACGAAACGCCTCGTTTTGCCTACGGACGGTTGATTTTTGACATTTGTTCCATAGAGAATCTGTCAAATTTTAACCGTCCGTAGGCAAAACGAGGCGTTACGTGGATATAGGAACCGGCCCTCAATCTACTTACGAAATCTAATGTCTTTTTCTTTTTTTTTTGTTACAGGTAAGTTCCAGATGTTGGATTACGACAAGAATATAAGGTATCGATTAAGCGGCCAAGGCGAGTCGGCAGAGGGCGATGAAGGGTTCCGTAGCTACCGAAATTATTTTTACATCATCGTTACCTGTACGCTACCCTTACTACTTTTTGGTCTCAAAATCGTCTTACATTAATTTTTGGAGCTTCGTAGAACCTACCCTTCAAATTTTAATAACATAGTACCCATAGTTTTCGAGAAAAATGTCTGTCACAGCCTGTGACATACGGACGGACATGACAAAATTATGAAGGTTCCGTTTTTTGCCATTTACTACGGAGCCCTAAAAATACTCAAACATGTCGATATCACACTATTTTTGTCAGCGTTTTAATTTAAAAAACTGATAACAGACAGAATTACTTTCACATTTATAACATTAGTACCTATAGATTTTACATAAGAAGAAAATATCGGAACTGTGACGCGATGAACCACTGAAGTACTTTGTTCCATTTTAATTTTAACCTTGCCCCATCACACTTATTGCAAATATACCAAATCATTATTTAAATAGACATTTGGTACGGGGTTTCAATTTTTCCTGACCCGAGAGTCGGCCCGTCACCCCGCGAAAGAGGCCCAAGAAGTTGGTTAGGTTAGTAGCCTTGGCCGATGGGGTCCGCAGATCCCAAAGGTCCAAGCCGGACTGAACAACTCAAAAATGTCCCCGCCCTATTTATAGGCGAAGGAAAGAATCTCGATAGCGCCATTCAGCCGAGCGTACAGTGCCATCTAGTAAAGCTAGTCCGTAACCGACACGTTAAAAGTTTAAGTATGGATTTCTTTTGACGAACACCACGATTCACCGGCAATGAGACTGATTGGTATGCACCCTCCCTCTCTGTTCGTCCCTTAACTCAAGGTGAATTTAAATTTTGAATAAAATAGAAATTATTAGCTACTTAAAAACTTTAAAGTCTAAGTACAGTCGAGTTCATTAATATGTGTACACTTTTGGATCTTATTACAATGGAGTAAGATGCAAAAGTGAGTATATATTGGCGAACTCGACTGTACCTATGTTGATATTGAAAGGCTAAACCACGTAAACAAATTGTGATTAAAATGTAGATAACACAAACAGTTTAGTCAAATGTTGTGTTTTACCTAAATGTTTAGTAAGAAACTACCCTTATTTTAAAATGTAATGTAAGAAACACGTGAACTCAATCCTACTAATGTATCCTTTGTACTAGTTTTATTGCTATAGTGTACATCTAGTATCTTCGACGTAGGAATGGGATGGCGTGGCGGGGCGTGGCGTCACGTTTCGTCGCGAACTTTTAGTAACGAAAGCTTTGATAGTATAATGTTCCTTTCAGCCATATCTGGAATCAGCCCTCATTATAGCCGCCTTCTCAGGTGTGGTGTTGTTAGATTGCATTTCATAATATACTCGTACCATACAAGTTACAACTGGGGCTCTATTCGAAGTCAAATAGGGACAGGGAGATTCCCTATCGCTGCGCTCTAGTTATCGTTGCAACCGAAGCGTCGTGATGCGTGAGCGCATCGATAGGGTATCTCTCTGTCCCTATTTACAACTTCGAAAATAGCCCCTGTAATTGTTTCAATAAAAAATATCTAAAAATTGCTCGCATAACCTACTCTTAAGTAAATACACTCAACCGCAATGAAATTGGGTCACTTTGTATAGGATTTTCCATACGGATGAGTGACCCGATTTCATTGCGGTTGAGCGTAGTATATGTAGGTATGTTCATTTTCTATAAGTAAGTAGTTTATTTCTTTCATGGTCACAAATTCTTTCGAAATTTCATTTTGAAATGCGTATCTAACTAGCGTAGGTAGGTACGAATACATAGGATGTTATTAAAATTAAAAAGATAACATTCTATAATTAGCATTCAGTTTATCTGTTGTTTCTGCACGATAGATTATAAACATTTCATTTTTTTATTATAGGTTATTATGAACGTCATGCCTTTATTATATGTATAAAAGCATTTGAAGGTCTGCTTAGAAAAAGTTACGCTTTTTCTAATAGGTACATACCTCATAGTGAGTGGCTACTTAATTTATTGAATCGTTTCGTTCCATCATTAAAGGAACTCGATGCACTAGTTAAAGCTCGTTGCCGATGCCGGCTGCGACAAGGCCTACATTTCAACGTATCGTTAACTACCTACTCTAATATTCCACTTCACTGAGCCAATTTTGGTTTCCGTTGCAGTGTAAGTTGAACGGCCCCCCGAAACTTGAGTGTTGCTTCTATGTACATATAACTTGTCGACGTTAAGGTACATTGGGATTTTATTAAAACATCGGTTTCGAAAGCAATGAGCATTAAATTGTTGTATAATTTAATAATTGCCAATAAATAAGGAACTTACGACCTGCCCCGGCTTCGCATGTACCTACTCGTTAGTTCAATAAACCTTTTCCATTAATGCCTCCATCTATTACTGAAAACCGCATGAAAATCCGTTGAGTAGATTTTGAGTTAATCGTAATCGCATACAGACGATGCGGTGGGGGACTTTATAATATGTAGTGAACTAGTGATATGTAGTGATAGTGACGCTGAACCCTTTCACGACTTCACGTTATTTGAATTTACCGTCAAATAAGTACATTTCGATAGATATGATCGACTAGCGTCGGCGAAAGGAGAAGGTTAACGTAACGAAATATCAAATAAAATATACCTATACTTGCTTAAATTAATTGCCATTAATAATGCCTTACAAAGTGACGTAAGTTAACCATACAAAATATATGGTTAACTATACAAAATATATGGATAACTACCTATACAAAATACATGGATAACGATACAAAATATATGGTTAACTTTCGTCACACAATGGTACCAAAATGAAAGTCCTTAACTAAGTAGTGGTTTTAATAATTCACCCATAAAACATGTTATTTTTACCAAGTGTATTATAAAGATCTGTTGTAAGGCCTCATAAGGCTTCAAGGGGCAGCTTCCGTAGCTGGTGGTTGGCGACGTAACCATAGCTTCACTTTGGCGGCTACATTCACCCCTTGCTTGTGGTTTTCTTTCCGGTCCCTTATTTTACGGTGTTAATAAAATTGCTGGAACCACTTATTACTTACTATAGCTTCTGCCCGCGACTTAGTCCGCGTCACTCCGCGTGGAATTCGGTAATAGCGTTCCCGCTAGAACTATACGTTTTTCCGGGATAAAAAGTAGCCTATATGTTGATCAGTGCTATAAACTACCCCCATACCAAATTTAGTTGCAATCCGACCAGTAGTTTTCGAGTTAAATCCGGACATACATACATACAGTATTTTTTTCTAAAAATCATTATATTGTGTTCAGTACCTATCGTTTATATAGTCCCCTCGACTTGATCGTTTCTTTTAATTTTCAAGTTACAACAACTGACTTATTATTAGTATAGATAAATGCTCGTTTCTTACCATAGTCGTCCAGAGTCAATATTTCTGCCCTAAAGTAGGTACAAAAACATTGCATAATTATATTGTATACAGACGTTGCTAATACACATCAACTTACGATTGTATATATCTCAATGACGAATGTACCTCTTTCAAATTCGACTTAAAGCATTAGTACTTGGGCGACCGAGCTTTTCTATGGCTACAGAATTTTCTCAGATATGAGACCTAGCTAAATCGATTTGTCACCCCCGTAAACCCCTATGTGCCAAATTTCGTCCAAATCGTTAGAGCCGTTTCTGAGATTGCTTGGATAAATAAATATAGAAAGAACTAAATAAACAAAGAAATATCCAAGATTAGCGCGTTTAAAGTATAAGATAAATAAATATAGAAATATACAAGAGATTTAGCGCTTTTAAAGTTAAGATAAACGCAATTTACACACGCGTAGGTAAGGTACTAAGTAATAACAAAACCAGCTAACAACAACAACATTTCATAAATCCTTTACCCGTAAAGTTTTTATTTGCTGAATTGTGTCCGAACGTGGTAACACTCCCAACTAGCTACGGCCATTTCCATGCATGCGGCATTTTCCCAAGATAAGCCAGCCGGAAATATGTTCCCGCTATCTTACTGGAGAATTTGGATTTGGCCACCGCCCGTAGGGAATTAAATTCATTTCGAATTATCACGAATATGAATCGCTCCAGGTGGAAATTAAAGCATTAGACGAATCTACGTGCGTCACGCTTACTTAGGGTAATCGGGGTTTCTTGTTTCATTTTTTTCAAAATGGAATGAATTTACTGTTTTTTAATTTACCGTTCTAGTGTAATCGGGTAGCGGTAATTCTTGTGCTGGTAAAATGTTTTTGGGGCAGCATTTAAAATTATCTTGATATAGAATTAATTTTTTATTTCACATTTGAAATCCATACTTAATATTATAAATGCGAAAGTAACTCTGTCTTTCTGTCCGTCTGTTACCTCTCCACGCTTCAACCGATTGACCGATCTGGATGAAATTTGGTACAGAGATAGTTGGGGTCCAGGGAAAGGACATTAAGCTACTTATCAGGAACGCGATAACCGAATTCCACGCGGGCGAATTCACGGGCAGAAGCTAGATTGATTGATGATTAAATAAAGTAAAGATAGTTTGACGATTTTTTTATCTTACTTGCTATTCTTTAAGCAAACCAAGGGCACGATAAATATTTAACATCCGACCCGGATTTCTGGTATAGTTCGCGATGCAAAAAAAATGAGTGCAGGCCGGAACCAGGCAAAGAAAGCCGAGACGGAAGTGCATTTCCTGCAGCCCCCTGGAAACAGTCCGTCGGCGGCACTTCGCAGTTCCCCACCCTTAGGTCTTTGTCAATGTCACCAGGATTACAAACCATTTAATGACCCTGACATTGCTAACAATTGTTCTACCCTGTAGCGATCCATTTCCCTAAACGGTCAAGTACCTGTCAGTTGTCGTCTCGTCAGGCCTTTGTATTGTACCAACAGAATACTCGAATTATAAGAATACTCGATCAATGTAAGGTAAGTAATTTAAAGATGCCCCTTACCAAAGGGGCATCTATTAATTACCTTATATTGATCGAGTATTCTTACACATTCGATCAAGTACGATATGCATTAATTATCTAAACCATACTTATTTCAGTGAATAAGGTGAATCACACTTCAGACGACTAGTAATACGTTCGTCCACATTCCAGCACACCTAAGTAATTTCCATTCAAAAAGAAAAAATCTGTTAATACTCTTGTTTCATAGATTCGTCCTAGGCCTCCCTCCATAGTCTCATCCTGCCCCGATAACACACTCAGAGCCACTTAGGAGGCCCTTCCTACCGGACCTTCGATTAGCCCCTTGCCACTTACCTACGCACCTTGCCGCAATACCCAGACGGCATTTTATTGGACATGGCGATCGAGAGCACTAAGGATACGACCCTATTATCCGCTTTTTTGGACACGAAATACATACGATGGTACCAAAAACTGGCAACTTTTCTAATTGAACAATGACCATAGGTTTATACTTACCTCATAATTACGATAAATTGAAAGGCTCATTAAAATTAGATCACGTAGTACCTACTTAAAAAGCTATGCCACAAACAAACACAGACGTAAAATTCATAATTTCCACAACCTTAATTTTGCCAACGATTAAGAAGTTAAACTTTCCGATTGCCTCGCTCGAATTTTCAAAAGAAACATGAATAGCCATAATATGATTACTTCGGGTGCTGAATTGTGCTAAGGATTAATAAGTCGGGGCGAGGGCAGGCCGTGTTATTAAATCATCAGTGTTTATAGGGTGCAGGCGCTCGGTAGGCGCCTCACGTCCAGCCCACGCCCTAATTAATACTCCTAGTCCCTCTGATCCCTTTGTACTGTTTCTTACTGGACCTCTAGACGGGCCCATAGCTAGCTATCCCCGGCCCCGCCGATATTTCCAATGACCCAAGCAACTCCTGTTTGGCTATCGATTGCTCCCACACTTGTTCAGTAGCGCACAGTAAAATAACGCCGTATACTTTACTGCACTTGGCTGCGAAACGCTGACACCCCCCGCAGCGCACTCCGGATTACTTACTTACGCAATGGTTTTAACATTTCACGAAATTATATTACGCCGGGAAACGTGCCGAGAAAAAATATCATTTTTTTGTAGGAATATTGGCGACATTGGCTCTGCGCTGTTACTTATCATTTCCCCAATGCTCTCGCCGACGTCATTTTATTCGGCAAATGTAAAAACGTAGTCGTAAATTACATTTTATTTATGCCGACGAATATCAGTCTTGATTTATACGTTTTTTGGTTCTTAGCACATTTTCGGTAAAAGGAAATTACACGGAAAATGAGTGAGAATAAGGTAAGCACTGTTTTGGTTTACTTTAATATAAACATCTTTCAATCACCGATGTCGGTTCGCTCATCGGTGTTCCTTAATCCTTAATCCGTTTAGTGTTGCTGTTTATAACCAGATAGCTAGTTATACCGTTACATAGACGCTTTTGTAATACCTTTCTCTTACAATGATAAGAAACAAATGGAAGGTGAATTTTCTTTGTTCCTTCGTTAGAACTTTTCTTATATCACAGTAAGTTGCGGTGCGGACTACGTGACGCCGGCATGGTTCCGTACGCCGCCGGGGGTGGTCTCCGCTGGGAACCGTTCGCCTTGAAAGCCTTTTAATAACTGATCCTAACCCGCTTTCAGAAACGCCACGTTACACCTCATAATTAATGAAAGCGTGAGCTTTTAATAAACCAGTCTCTTACATATGAAGGTACCTTACACACAGCTTTACCTGCCGTGCATAATTACAAAACAGTTATATTTACGCATAATATCTTGTTTGACTTAACCTAAGTTAGGTGCTATTTTGTTACAATATTTTATTACCTACTTGTAAGTATTGAAAAACTATAGGTACCAATAGGTACTTGTCTGTCAAAATTGAATATTCTACTTATGGCTGGAAATTGCCAATATCGTATTGAGTTTTCGTCGTTGTATGGAATAGGATTAAAATGTTCACCCGCCATGTCCAGCCGCGACAACAATGCGGCAATTAAAATGACCGGTCTTAATTAAAATGCCGTGTAGGTACATACACTACTACTACAGCCTATTTGCGTCCCACTGCTGGGCACAGGCCTAGCCTAGTGAGAATTGGGCACTTCACATACATCTTTGAATTATGTACTTTGCAGATGCGTGCAGGTTTCCTCACGATGTTTTCCTTCACCGAAAAGCTCAGTGGTAAATTGAAATTGAATTTCGCACATGAGAGGGTAGGTCGAACCACTAGGCCAACACAGCTTACATACAAACACAGTGTACTAAATTTTTTTTACTAGGTAACTATTGAAATACATTCGCTGGACTCGGGGCCCGAGGTTAAGTTACTTTACTAACATGTAAAATATTATCAGTTCTAATTCTGCGAATACTTAACCTAAGTAATTAAATTATTTTCGCGGAAATAGCGGTATCGGTACACCCCACCCACGCGCAGGCGGGGTAGGTATTTTACCTACCCGTGTCGTATAGATACATATGACAATACGACAGTTTAATATAGCAACGCACATACATAATAATATTACACGTAGGTATTCCTTATATAACATTACTGAATGACACTTTCCGAGAATGACTGAATGAACATTGAGGAGAGAACACAAATGGTTGAAAAGGTATTAAAAATTCGTTTCTCAGTTCAGATAGTAGTGAATAAATATTCTCCTTCGGGAAATCTCGGGAATCCGACAAGACCCGAACTGTTACCGAATTTAATGTTGTATGTGTTCTTAAATATAGAATATAATAGAATAGAATAGAAAAACATTTATTGTCACATACAGATATACAATTACATTATTCGACAGAAAAAAAAAACAATAAAAGAAAATAACATAAATAAAACATACGTGCCTATCAAAAAAAAACAATAAAAGAGAAACAATATCAAATTTTATTGGTCAGTGTCAGTCAAGATGTCATTGTCGTACCTACGTATCTAATAGCCAATGGCATAATAAAGTTTCATATTAGAGTATAAGTAGGTATATAGAATTTCTCATTAAAATGGGTTAAAATCATGTTAAAATCTTGCAGTAATGTAATATTCTATTTTTATTTAGGTACAAATTAACTCAATTGTTCGAAAGATGTGTTCACCTGTAATAGGGGCACATAGAAAACTAATGCCTGTACAATTTAAAACTGTAACTTGTTATTATGTGCTCTGTTGGTGTCCCGTATAAATAAATTAATAAATAAATTAATAGAGGATAATCCCGTAGCGCTAAATAGATAAGGTATAACTGTACAAATGCCAGATTTAAGATCAAGTCGGTGGTTTTCGAGATAATTGACTTTTATTCAAGGGACTTCACGTTTTCCTCCTGAACTCAATCGACCGCTATTTTCGTCGCTTTTGAAGCCCGTTTTTTAATAATTCAATTACGGAAATAACTGGCAGTGCTATGTAAGAAATGTATAACAGAGATTTAATGGATAAGTAAGCCACATTATTAATTACGTAATACTAGCCAAAACTCGCTGGTCGATAGGATTCAAACGTGTGACAGCTGCGAGCCGCAACCGCGTCGAATGGCCGCGTGCCCAAACGATTTACCGCCGGTGAGACGCTAACACGCTGTTGTTTGAATTTGAAGTGATTTTCATATAATCTCGCCAAATAATACCTAAGTACCTGGGTGATATTATTACTTGAAAAAACGCCTTGTGCGACGCCGAAACACTCTGCGCACGCTACACACACGCTGAATTTGGGCCCTTTGCTGTGGAAGTTTCCGAGTACTTGATTAAAATCAAGTACTCTACAAATATTTCAGCACAAACCTTCCCTATAATCGTAACGCAATACGAGGAATAGGCGTGGCGATCCATCTAAAAATCCGTTTTATTTTAACTAAAAGGAAGACAATTTTAATGCGTAAAGACTGCCTGTCAGATTTAACAGATGATGTAAACGCGTGCAGTTTACATACCTACATATTTGTTTCAGTCCTGTGTTTACCTATTTCCCGGTATGTAGGGACGTGGTCGTAGGGAATATGCGCCGAGCCCCGGGCAGGCGAGCCAGCGGCACGTCGCTAGTCGCGCCGGCTGTCGCGCCATGATGGATGGCCGCCGCATCCGCAACTTCAGGGATGACATCTCTAGATGGAAACATTTCGCGTAACGTTATTTTAAGACCGTTAGCTTAGCTCCATAAGTTTTCGATTTGTGTTTACGGTTTAGCGTCGCGGAGGTTTCTTTCCCTATGCAGCAATGCTTGATGAATTTATAGCAAAAATAAGTAACGAACGCTTTAAATGTTATAAATGAAGTTTTTACTCAATTAGTACCTAAGTGGAAACGGCTACCCAAAAGATGTGGCTCACAGATATATGTTTATACTTAGGCAGCTTATTTTATTGTGATAATAAGAACCAAGTACTTTATAAATTATTAAATTGGAAACGATGATGTAATGTAAAATCTATGTTATTAAAGCGAGTTTGGAAGTTTATAAATAAACAATACCTACAAGCTACCTAAATAAAAAAAAGTTCATCACATTTTCATTCGTAGCCATTTATTTTTTCATACTTAAATCTTCCTCTCAAATCATTTTATGTTTATCGATAAATCCATCCAGTGTTTGCAAATTGCAACAAAACCTACGTTCTCGAGTTCAACTGTGAAATCAAGGTGATGGATAAATATCGCAAAAAGTCTAGAATGGCATCCAGATGAACGTCGTGAAATCGGTCGCCACGGCTCCATTGGCTACGGGCGCAGAGGCCAATGTTAACCTCTAAAATGTCGGTACTGGAATTGGAAGTTGAATAATATGTATAACGATCTTAATAAGGACTGGGAAATAATTAAACATATAGTCTGTGTTCTCTTCAATTAATAAAAAATGTTGAAAAAAAAATGTATCTAATTTATTTTAATTAATAATTAATTTGATTTTGCACGTTATTTTCAATAATAATTAGTGCTGTGTATAACGTACCTTCTAAGATAGAGCGGTGTGTCTTATCACAGGTGTCTTCGCACACTTAAAAAGAGGCATCAACCTGTTCTTACCTCCGTAATCTTTTTATACTGAAATAAAGCATTTTGTATTGTATTTGTATTTTACCTTGGATGGCCCGCACTACAACGCACGCAGTTTTTTGTATTAGCATTGTATATTAATAGGTACGAGTAGGTTTATGTAGGTACCCACAGACTTGCGACTTTTTGGAAGATCAGTATTACTTACGTCCACTTATAAAATCTCGAGAATCGAGAGGAAGAAATTATAAGTAGTACTAATCACCGCGTTATCCACCCGTTTCCAGACACAAAACCCTCATACGCTCATAAGTATTTATGACGCTGTCAGTTCTTAGTGCAAGTTAAGTCAACTGCAAATGGCGATTGCATAATTTACCGAAGCGGTGGATTAATCTGCATCACTTTGTCCCAGATCCGGCGGCTGTTGAGATATTTTTGTGTCGATGGACCTTGGCTCCGTGCCTTTTGGCTTATTAAAACGCCACTTTTTAGTTTTTTACTCTAGAGCGATTAAATTTTCACACTCTGAAAAGCTCTACCGTTATCCAATAGTGCCTATAATATAAGTAGAATTAGAAGTGGTTTTCAGAAGTAATTTTTCAGTTTTTAATGTTCCCATGGTTGTACATTTAATTATCTACACGTTATAATATAATTGTATTAAGGACTTGCACTACTCGTACCCACTATAGACATGATAGGTAGGCGATGTGTATCAATTGCTGGTAGCGTTGCCTTCTTGGCTTGCTATTTCAAGCATTTTCATGTTTGAGGTAGCATAAACAGTAGGTAAAATAAGTAAAGTCGATTCTCCATTGCCATCGTTTTACACATCGCGCGCCATCGCGTTATTTCCATTTAGTACAACGGACAAGCCATTAATCTGAAAATCAAGTTCATCAATTTGATCATTAACTTAGATCTTAAGTGAAGCCGAGTCGAACAGCGTAGAATAACGTTTTTGTTTACGGCGTACTACCAAGATGCAAACAAGGTGGTCCCGATGTTCCCAGCACGTAGTGCGGCGGGAGACCATTTGTCCGCGTTACGCATTCCATTACGCCGAGATAAGGGCCTTGATTTGCACTCTATTTGGTACTCGGACTTACGTAACACGCTAGCTTTCCTTTGTAACATAGTTTCCGACTGTTAATGCCTTTATAATTCGACAGCTTTTTTTCCAAACGTGAATATTTTCACGAGTTTTCATCATATTAAGCAGTAGCATGCTCGGTATAAAATGATTTTGACACGCGATTACTCATTCAATTAATGTAGATTACGCATAATTTATTCATCCACTGAAAATCGGTCTCAGCGTGGCCAACATCGTGGTATTAAAATGTTTCCTACGTTAGCGCTTCGCTGTAATCGTGCGATAAATCCACGAAGATGTCCAGAAGCAAAATGTTCGGAAAAGAAGCTGAAATGCACTGGAAACGTTAGCCGAGCTGTAATAGGTTCAAATAATCGAGTTACAGAGAGCACAGCGGGCTGGCAACTACGTAATCCGCTTTGGTCACGACACCACAACTTCGCCGATCGCTCCTCCCTCTACTTTAAACTCCCGCCGAGATCTTCCTACAAAAGATTAATAAGATACTCGAGGAGCAACTTTCTGAAAAGCTACCTAATTCTGCGGATTTTCTTTAGTGCCGGAACGGGTGCGGATTCCTAACTTAGACTTGCTACACGTGAATTTATATACATACTTGTAATAATTTATATACACGTGAATTTATATTCTTAACTCAATGTTAGCAAGTTGACCTACATGTAGATATTACTTGAACATTATGTATGCACAAAAACAAACGAACGTAATTTACACTGATTCCTTCCTTTTAAGAATACCATTTCCATTTTTTTACACGGACTTAAGTATAAAAGAGTCAAGAAGTTGGAGATGGTATTCTACAAATCACAAATATTACACGTCGCGATATAATATAAAATTAATCCGATAAAAAGTCTAGAATTGTATCCGTCCTTCTACGCTACCGCGAATTTCACACCTAACTGCTACGGAGTGCTACGCAGTTCGTAGCTCGGTAGAATATTTAGTTCTTACCTTCAATGTTAATTGCATTTTGAAGTGTCAAACTTAACACACACTGTCCAAAAACCATTCCACATGACAATAATGGAAAACATTAACGCATATTTGAATCCCTAATTAATTAAATTTGCATGATGCTAATTAATGCAATGCTAAAATCAATAGAAGTGAATTTACTAATTAAAATAGCTCTAGTTGGTTTGAATGGTGTTTGAATAAATTCAGTTCCAAGTACAATTCTTGTGCCACCGGACAGGATAGTAGGGTGCTTCCGCAGTATTTTAAAGAGAAGACAATATATACCTACAATTTAGAAAGCCGTAATGAATTGTCTCGCCGTACATTTTAGAAAACTTTTTCTGAACTTAAATAAATGCAATAGTAATGGAGTTGGAAAATCCCTTTTCATTGCACCCAGTGGCGTGCACTCCATACAGACAAAAAGACACTGTCTACCCTACCCAACGTCTAATTTGCTTTATTATGATACCTAATAGCTTCATCTACATATAAAATATCAGTACATTACGCATTAACTTAAATTCTTAAATTACAAAACAGCTCCATCTATCGGGTCATCATCGTATCCTTTGTACTGTTCTGAACTCGATAGTTACTTACATCCGAAGACAGTCGCAATTCAATAATTAATACACTAGCGCCGCTACGCACCTTCAACGAAAAAGACGGACACAATTCTGTCTTCCGTCCGAAAACGTTCTTGCGTGCGTCATCATATTGCCAGTGTGCACGACGACAGCGCCAACTAACGGGAGGCGTATGAACCAAACGCACGCAAGCATACCGGCGGAGTTTAGACATGTCTTTTCGAAGCGCTTGCAGCATTTTGTATACGTATTGTTGTTGTAATATTATTTGACGTTTTTCTATTTATCTTTTTTGTTATTAAATTATATTTCGGCTGAAATGATGTTGTTTGGTTTGTTCTTGTGCTTTGAAAATACTGATACTAATAAACAGGAAAGTTTTTTTACAATGAATATTTTGTAAACTGCGATTATTTTTTAGTGGATGTGTGCTGTCTATGGTGCATTTTCAAAACTTTCCTTTAGCAAGTTTTAATCGAATAAGGCCGGTGTAGGTACAAGATAACCCGAGTTTGAATACGAAATACTAAATACTATTCTTGGCCCCCGGGGTGCACTGACTATTCTGTTTCCATTGTTTAGGTACATGGATATTTGTTTTGACTTAAGTATACGCCATTATTAATCGAAAAGATGAGAAAATATGCTGAATAGGTACCTATTTGGGAAGTCTAATATTACTTTATATTTTGTTGTCTACCCTGTCTAAAATCTCTGTGCACGCCACTGATTGCACCAGTTAGATAATTCAGATATTAATTGAATTTTACATACCTATGATAAAGTTACTCAATCAACAAACGCTATTGATTTTTTCAAATTCGTTCTCGCCATGCAAACGAGTAGCAGAATGAAATAAAAGAAGATAAACTGTTAAAATAGACACTGAGCGCAAATAATTGATAGGATTTGATTTATGATGGAACCGCAAAGCGAAGTAGGATAACAAAAGTGGTTCAAGGCGAGACGGGAGTAAATAACTTGGCGAGTTGACCGAAGCCGCATCAATCATTCACCTGCGTCAAAGGTGCCGCTGGCGAGCGCCAGAAATACGACGTCCCTCCATGTGACCTTCAATTCTCAGAGTTTTTCCTCTGTTCGGAGGTCTACTTATGCGTTATTAAGCAAAATAGACCGCTAAGAAACTTCCGACAAAGTAAAACTCTGTTCGAGGCCCAATAAAGACGCTTGTATTAACAACCGATAACAACGAAACTTCTTGTTGCTATAGGCGGTGCTTGTGGTTCATGCTTAGCGCGAGTGAACCGAAACCTCTCCCTAGTGCTCATGGAAGTAGATTTGGTGCGTTTGCTTGTCCCGGACAAACGCGACCACTATGAATAATGACTAATTAATCACAGAGCTAGCGGATTGCAATCACGCTGTGGATAATGTTTATCCATTTGATTTGGCTTGGGATCGAGCGCTGATTGTACAGGGTTTAGATTAAGCACACAATTGATTTGTAACATATGTACGCTATGACAGTTGTAAGTTTAAAACGGTTGGGTAGGTATAATCAATTAATGTTCAATCATTAAGTAGTTGGGATCGTATCACACATACCTCTAGGTTCAAACCTCTAAACAGCGACTGTACGGTCCAAAACGTTGTCATTTGTAAACTTGAATTTGCAACGCCAAAAAGGATATTGTCTTTGTATGAGCGTGTAATAATTAAGTACATCAGGTACGTGAGGTGAGCTCTCATTAGCGTTTCCAGCTGATCGGGGTTCTTAATTACAAAGCAATTTTCGGCGTATGTTGACGAGCTGATAATCGATTGGTGAGTTCGGTGGTTGCAACGATGGACGAGGTCGAGACCAGGGGCGAGCACGTGAGCCGGGGACCATTGACGGGCGAGGGCGGGCGTGCGCGCGCAGGATCGATACGGCGGCTCGGGCAGTGCCCGGCCCGCCTCGCCACGCGCCGCACGCGCCCGCCGCCCATGCCCCGCATGCCCGCCTTCCACAGATGACGGAGCCCCGCTCGGAGCTGGAACCTCGCTGCTGCCCGCTGCCCTCGCCCCCGCCCGCCGCGCCACGGCCGCCAGCTACGTCCAGGTACAATCGATCCGCCGGCCGCAGCATCCGGGCCAGCGGCCCTTCGCTCCACTTCTACACGGGGCTCCGACTAGCGATACAGCGCATGCCGCGACTGTTAAAGATGTATTGAGGCTAAATTTCAGTGAGCGAGCTTACACTGCCTTGATATTTTGTGTAACTTAGCTTTTCCGAATTAGCGCATGCCACGTATTTAACATTTCTCAAAATAAAGGTCAGGTTTTAACGTAGGTCATCATTAATTATTAAAAAAAAAACTGAACGAATTCTACGTGGGTAAAGATGGGCTAAAGCTTTAATTTACAATGCCAACGTCGAGTCAAACTAATTAACAACTAAGTGTACCGATCAGAATTCGTAGCATTTAATATTTATGTCTCAGCTTAATTCCGTCATTTCAACTGAAACTCGTTGCAGTTACAGAGTACAATTTGAATAAATTACATGACGGACAAATAAGCCCGTTTCAATACAGTAAAATTTTACGGCAACCCTTTGTACGCTGTTACTTTTCGGCTGTGACAGCGGATGGCATTACGGGGTTTGTTTCCATTAGCGTTTAATTCAGAAATGTGTTTTATACCACGCGAGCTGAAATGGAGTTTTTTTAATGGGCGTAGGCAAAGACACGTCGGTACTTGAAAACGTTTTTATGTTTTTAGCATATATTTTTTTCTATTACGTTTAATTTCAAAGGTGACTCCCTACTTAGTATTTTTTTCTCCTTTAACTACCAATATCTCCCATAGTATAGATACACAAGTTGGAAGGATTCACCGCGTCTTTACTGACACGCACCACCTGCACCACCACCACCCTGATCAGCAGCTTGTTACATCTCTCTTCAGGGGACAGCCCTCTTCTCCAAGGTTATTCTGACTTTACTTCTCCGTGGCTATATAACGGCCGACATAATGAAAACTAGAACTTCCAGAGACAAATATTTTAACTCGAATTAACGTTAATCCGAAAATTTGCAAGCAACGACTTTGTTTACGACATTGAAGAAATTCGTCGTAAATTATAGTTAAAAGTTAATTGTTTTAATGTAATTTATTCTCTCTTAAAATATCCTTGACTAATTTGTTAGCACCTTGTATATGGTGCACATTACAAACCCCTCTGCAATTAGGTACTACTTTGGACTTTTCTGAAAAAAATCCTGTCAAAAATTCGTGAAACTCCAAGTATCTTCATAACCGCATAAATATGGAATTACACAAAGTAGCCCGATACGATGGCTTCTGCCACACGCCCACATTAACAAGAAAGCATAGAATAAACACGTTTCTGACGAGCTTCCATTAACCCTTCTTCGAGTTAGGCTGAACACCCAATACGGCGGGAGGTATAGAGGTTTAAATCCTCCCAGTGTTATTACCTCCATAGTGAGATTAACACCCATAACATTTATTGACTCCAATCCAAGAATCCACACAACCACAACAGCGTCTCTGAAATAGGTACACGAGTTAAATAGGCCATGGTAATTTGCTAAATTCAGAGTAAGTATAGTTGGTTAATATTCTCAACTAGGTTCTGCCCGCGATTTCGTCCGCTTGGAATTCGGTTATCGCGTTCCCGCTAGAACTATGCGTTTTTCCGGGATAAAAAGTAACCTATGTCCTTTCTCGGGACTCCAACTCTCTTCATACCAAATTTTATCAAAATCGGTCCATTAGTTTTCAAGTGATGTGCGGTCAAATAAACAGACAAATTCTAAAAGCCGTTGAAATGTGTTCTGCTATCGATTCTAAGTATCTTTTTTTCGAATATCTTCCATGTACAGTACATTCGACCCTTTTTAGCTTTATTATATGTATAGAATAGATGTATAGAAGAAGATCACTAATTTTTTTTCAAGTCGACAGTATTGTTATGCTATGTCACAGGGCGGACACTGCCTATAAGCTTTTACGATTTCGAACACAATTCGAATGAAGTGTCAATGTGCACGCAGGGACGTCTGTGTGCGTGCGAGGAAGTCTGTACACTTGTAAATGTGTGTGTACCAACTACGCGGGCCAGTGATCCACTCTCATCTCTGGATGAAACAAATGACGCTAAGGGCGAATTGGGCGCGAGTTGCGCGCCGGCTAGATTCAGGCGGTTGATTCCGTGGCCATTCTGTACGTAGTACTATTAAATATTCTGTGGCTATGTTCGAATCTGCATCACATGAGCCAACGTGTGAGGAGGTGTCACTGCATGTCACCATTTTTTTTTAACATCACCTCGCGGTAACAAACCTACTTGAAGACATTGTTTTATTTCGAAACATGTTATATCGCTAAAGCCCGATCTGTCCAATAGTTTGAGCAGTACGTTGAAAGACTAGTCAGACCTTAAATTCGGTAATTGATTGACAATTCGGGTCTTGTCGTATTTTCTAGATTTTTCCGATGGAAAATATTTATTAATTACATCTGGGGCTCTATTCGAAAACGTTACATACGGAAAGGGAAATTTCCTAACCCTGCCGCGCTCCCGCGTAACGGCGTTGAAACCGAACTTCAAGCAGCTAGATTTAAAGTTAAATTTGAGCGCCGTGACGCGCGATCGCAGGGATAGGGAATTTCCCTTTCCCTATGTAGGTATAACGTTTCGGATAGAGCCCCAGTACTTACGATCTACTTATATATATTATAGCTTTATTTGGCACCACCGGTCTTGGTACTGAAACTACTGGGGCTCTATTCGAAACGGTACATAGGGATAGAGAGCGTCCTTATTACTCCTTATCCCTAAATAAAAATACCTTTCTCTGTATTTAGCGAGAGAGTATTATCAAGGGTTGTATTATCCGATGAGTGATACAATACACCATTTCCCTATTTACCGAGATTTTATATCACTGAATAAGCAAATCTCTCTCTGGTCGTTCCCTCTCTACTGAGGATTGTGATCACGGGATTTCTTTGCGGCATTTATGATGTTCCTCCATGGGTCGTGATCCACCGTTGCCCTCACCGCTTGATGGAGCTTGCTTGAGGAAGTGGCTTCATTAAGGCCGTTCTCTGACTCAGCATCGTCAAATTGCTCATGTAAGATCACACTTTTCTAAGAAATGTTAAAAGTTAAAATATGAAATAACATATGTTATATTTCATTATACCATCCTTACATTAACAGTTTTCGTTACACGTTTCACGAAACTTCGCTCGATACAATTTAATTCCAAAGTAACCTCTAACTCGGACCTTTAATCCAACTTTACTCCAGTGTATTATATCAAACAGTGTAAAATTAAATATAACAGAAATATTATCCATATTATATGCATACATTGACAGCTTTATAAATGCCATGTTTTTAGACGGTGTTTTTATATAAATTAAAACGCGTTAAATACTAACTAAATCGGGCGTTCTGTGCGTAGCGCTTTCTCCCGTTGCACGAGTGACAGTGACGGCTGAGCTGAGTATAGGAACGGCCTTATCAAGCAAATAATATACTCTTATTTAGGGATCGGGACGCACTATCCCTATGCAACGTTTCGAATAGCGCCCCTGTCCCCTATTTCCACGAAAGGTGTAATGGATCCCGTGAGACGGCGCTTCTACTCGAATTTGATATGGATATGCGAAACCGCGTTCCTGTTACATTCTTACCGTTTCTGTTTATTTGCAAAAAAGGGCAGACTATATACTAAAGATATAATAAAATATATTGTTATACGGTGTGAAAACTTTACCGAAGTTCCTAAAAGTGAGCCGCGATGTTGCCTGTGAATCTCGATTCCGTGGGATTCTCAAGACATGACCAATATGTTAATTAAAATAAAAAATCATATTACCTAAGTACCAGATTACTTACCTATCTTATCGATTCACTTCAGTGTGTCTCTTTATAGGTTTACTTATTTGTTTTACTGAAACAGGTTTTTCATGTTTTATTAGTTACTCTAGCATTTGCCCGCGACGTCCACTGTTCGGAATTGTGTAGATAGGTAGGTACTAAACTACGACCCACATTTTACAACTTCAAGGACAATTTCCGCGATAACACTACCCTATTCCTATTCCCAGAGTTTCAATCCATCCATCTCCATACATAACAAATAAAGTCGGGTGAGCGATTAAAGCGTGAAAAGGTAGCAGACAGGTTTCGCATTTACCAAGTTAAATATGGATGAAACGTTTAAATCACAGAGCAAGTAGATCTGCGAAGGTACAAAGTTACGATACAATAACAGAGTTCATTGTACGTATTCCGTATTGAAATGGTATACAAATACCGTGGAAAGTTCCACAGGGAATTTCCCAAATATTGAAAGGCAAAAATACACAATACAGCTCGGCTAGAGCCTCATCTCAGTAAAACGTCGGCTTCATTTACATATGGCCGGCGTAACTAGAATTTAGTATTCCAGCTTTAATTTTAGCAATTGCATGCCAGAGATGCAGCCTAGGGCACAATATAGAAATACTACATCTCGGCGTAATGGCCAAATTTGCATACCGGGCGGGAATTTTACATTTTCATACATTAACTTTCAATCAAATGAGAATGCAGCTAGCTACGAATTCGCTACGAACGCTCATAAATGTTCTAGAAAAAACAAAAATGTGAAAGTTCATGGCCTCACCTTTATGTTATAGAAATAACATCCTATAAACAAGTAAACAAGCTTTTCGATACGGACATGAAAATTTAAACTATGAAACTAAGAAGGTAACTAACTAAAGTATGAGATTGCTGAGAATATTTAAAATTTATTACTTACCCTTCATACCATACCAACGTCGACAGCATTCATTCGACTCACTAACGACATCAACGGGCTATCTTTTAAAAAAGCTTTGCTTTTATTGCAAACCTTCATTTACTTTACAAGTCAACTTGTGTAAGCGAGTTTACAAATATTACGTGCGACAAGCGTGAGTCTGACTTACATACTCGGGATTAGGTATATTAGATATATCTATTACCGTTATACTGCGTTATTTCGAATTAATATTAGGTATATAAGCCCTTACCCGAAACTGGGTTCGCTTAGTCTTAGAATTTGCCTACCTTACGATACTTTATACATACCTACTCTTAGCACTTGGACGACCGAGGCGAGCGAGCTTTGCTTCGGTGAAAGTACTTACCTTGAAAATATTTCTCTCAGATACATTGCAAATTTCGTCCAAATCGTTGAAGCCGCTCGCTGCCGAGATCGTTCGTTTAAATAAATATACAGACTGCAAGAAGTATCTAATACGGTAAGGTATTTCACCTTTTTAGGCAGGTACGGAACCCTAAAAAATGCTAATGTTTTATTCGAGCTCCACATCTTCCTAGCATACTATTGTTAGGAACGGACCGCATCCATAAATAAAATCTACTTATCTACCTTCTGTAGTGATGTGAAGCTCCCTGCTACGTTGTGAATCACGTAGGGAGCTTCACTCGGCCTTCGAAGTCGCAAGCGGCTTGTAAAAGCAGGTAACAACAAAATCGATAAGCTTATTACTCGCTAAGTACGCAAACAGGCAGAAGCCAAGGCCGAATTCCGAACGCCGAATCGACGCAACAGATTTTCCTTTAAAGAAAACGTGAGAGCTCTCATCTCAATACAAACGTCGCGCTTGTATCAATTGAACCTCAGGAAGGACAATATAAATGTACTTACATAAAATTTGCAATAAATAAATAATATATGAAGTAAGACGGATCTATCTACCACATTTGGGCACGTGACGAGGAGGGTTGGAAGTCAATTTACTAGAAGAGTACATTACGTATAAATGCGTATGAATGTATTAGGCATTAGGATATTTATTGAGCTATAAATCATTCCCGAGAACCAAGCCGTTCCAGAGATCCATGCGGTGTACGCCAGCTTGACGCTCGGTAGCGTACACCGTACACAGGCCTTATATTTCGAAAAGTATAAGGGTACTACTTTTTTTTAACCTAGGTATTCCGTAGGTACTATTTGGGTACTATTTATTTGCATAATCAGATCCTGGATATCGTTACGTTGTACGCTATCTTGACGGTCACTAATTGAGGCATATCCTGTGGTACGTCTTCATCATTCTTTACCCTTCGGTAAGAGAATGGTGAAGACGTACCACAGTATATGCGTGTCCCAGTCCCACTTTAATATTTCATTCATCAAGTGAAAGAAAGGTTGCACTTTGATTGAACATCGCGTGCAGTGCTTTCCCGCAATGCTTTTCAGGTACGACCAAGACAGCCGAATCATTCACAGTTCCAAAGTTATATACTCATTTATTTATCAGACCGGCGAGAACCTTAGGTCATAACTCATAAAATATGCCGTTTAATCTCAATCTAGTGCCTCTAGATTTAAGGCTCTATTTCAACGAGACTACCCGGTCGGTATTGCTTAGCGCCCCCGCCGCAGGCTCTGCCGTGATGCAGCGTAATTACCGCGGCCCTTCAAACCTGGAAATAGTCCAAGGATGAAACGAGGACTGTAAATAACCCGTACAATATAAATCAAATGCTCGCACCCTGCGTTTTCCATTGCCGGTGTAATTTAACTCTTTACCTACGCTCATAATTTATACCGCATGATTATGGGTTGGTCCTGACGTCATATTTTGTATCGTAGTAAATATAACGCCGTGAACGAGTGTTTTATTTTGAAAATACGATTTAGGCTAAAATATAGTTTTGTGATCATACATATTTATGTACCTTTTGTATCAAAACAATTCGTAAATTAATAACAGAGCATTAAACAGTCCAATACATCGTAAAGCGGATAACCTGACTTAAGCCGATAGTCCTCGTGTCTGTGACGCAAACCCACGCACGTGGGATATCGCTACGTGGACAAATGTAGGTCACGCCGGCTTTTCCACAGCGGCATTTGCACTTTGTGACGTCACCGAGCACTGCAGTGAAAAATCTACTTTTTTTAAATCATGAAATATTTATAGAGGCTTAAGTACACTTAAGTGACTATGACAGCCTCATTGGAAGACACAAGAAAACAAAAAAAATATTACAAAAGGAATAATATAAATGTCATACGGACGGTACGGACATACACCCTGCTAAACTAAAGCGTTAAAATAATAACTATTCGATTCGGTGGTTAACGAGTAGCAAGAAGCAACACACGGGTGCTGTCACGTTAGGCAGCCACCACCGAATCAACAAGTCAAAGAAATGCAATACTCGCACTACATATGCCTAGTTCTGCTCCAACCACATTAAGCCTGACTCTGTGTCAAGATGTGTCACTCTCTTTCTGTCACTCTCTCAATGTCACGTCTCTTTGTCGGCAGGTGATGCATCAACGATGAGTCGCCGCGCGCGGCCGTGACATGGGAGCGCAGGCATGGGCTGGCGCGCCGTGCAACCGCCGCACATCGCCGCCGGCTTGCTGCTACTGCTGCTAGTCTACTTGCCAGGTACATCTTACTTGTAATAAGGCCGGCCACATACAATCGGAATTCCGAATCGAAATTTCGAACGTATAACCTCCATACAAAACGTACACTAATACTTAGTTGTGCGTTCAAGCTTCGGCCATAATATAATCATACGCGCCAAGGTTTATTCTCACTTGCCGGAGGCCCAATGGCTATCATTTCTACAATTACGTTGATGATGCCATAAGTTGAGGAGTAATTAGCCATGACGTTTGTCGGCAGTAACGTGCCACCAGGAGCATCAAGATGCAGTGCACATCACCGCGATCCTGGGCGAGAGCGTCGTGTTCAACTGCCAGGTGGACTTCCCCGAGGACATCCCGGTGCCGTACGTGCTGCAGTGGGAGAAGAAGGTAGGCGAAACGGTACGACGGTCCACACTCCACTCTTACAATACAACGCTGCTCAATACCGTGTGTGTGTTTCTGTTCAGTAGAGGACGGCTCGTCCCCCGACGCGGCCGCTGACTGTAAAGTATAAGTCGGTGCCGTGAGGTACCGACTCCTCGTATTGTGTCCCATGCTAGTGGTAACCCGGGCGCCGCGGGCCGGCCCCCCGCCCCGCGCGCGCCCGTCGCAGCCTTTTGTGTATCTCTGCCTTCCGCATAATGCCTCGTGCTCGTGAACCGCGCTCGTCGTCCCTCCGGTCGACAAAACCACAGTGACAAAGGCCTTCAAAGCGAGTCCGAGAGAGCAGCAGACCCCCGTTAGATTACGAACATATCTCTCGACACATACACAGCCACTTCACATAATTAATTACCTACTTATGATACGAGTTATTTTTGAATATTAAATTTTGTTTTATTGGGCGCACATGTTTCGGGTTGACTCGGGAGCACGTTGCTTACACGGCCGACACGGGGCACGCACCGGCACCCCTCGCGCACTGGCGGCGGATCTGTCTGTTTCTCTCTTCCTGTGGCCGTGGGCTTCTCCCACTCACCTTTCTGCAATGTAGTCTCAAGTACATGTACTACAGTATTGTCTATCTGTAACCATTGCCGGCTTAGTATTTAAGTACAGCACAGCATATAACCGCTCCCGCCGCATGACGTAGTTAGATGGTTTTTTTTCTCTGTATACTCTCAGCATGTAACATGTAAGAACACTTCCATCGTAATTATAAGATACAGTAATATTTATGTAAGCTGAACTACTTAGTCGAATGATAACTGGATAAACTCCTAAGCCAGAGAAAGATCTGAGTTGCCTTGGTACTCGCTTATACTATCAGTGTAATATGGAATGGTGTGGGCAGAAGAGTTGCGTAAGCTTTACATGAACGAACTCATCGGATTTAATTGAGAGGACAGATTAAATCGGTCGTAAATTCATGAATACATTAACGAACATAAAGCATACGTCAAGTTATTTTCATCCCTGCATGTTTTTGTAGCATACCTAGATGACGAAGTAGATATTTTGTAACAGTGTTTCACTCAGTTTCGAGCACATTGTGTAATTACCTATAATTTACATACTACTGAAATCATTAAACATGTGGACTGTTACGAGATTATCTACGATATCTGATTCTGTTTTCCTGTCGGTGTAACTGTGCGTCGTGTCTCAAGTCGTAGACAGAGTCGGATGTGTTTGTAGTCGGAAATTGGCGTTTCGGCCAATTTTCACGTAGGTAGACAAGAACTATAACTGACTCTCCATCGTTGCACTGCAATTCACGCGTTGAAAAAAGATTCTGGACCTGACAGAATCGATTAAAATCTTGGGAACGCTTTTAGTGGTGTAACGATGGCGAGTGACGAATACCTTCGCGCCAGCTGTGGCCCTCCGTAATCGTGGTGTCGTGTGTAGGGACAGGACATCCCGATCTACATCTGGTACGAGAGCTACCCTACACACAGCGGGGAGGGCTACGAGGGCCGCGTATCCCGCGTCGCCGCCGACTCGCCTTACGGGGCCGCCAGCCTCAACCTCACCAACATCCGAGAGTCGGACCAGGTAACCCTAACACAATCACACCCGAAGTCTAGGGTTACATGCTCAGTATTTCATCAATCCATTTTATCAGTCTGATCAGATTGACGAATACTCATCATGTAAGCCAATGATTGAGCGACTGATGGCCCGGACTGATCATTTGAAAAGTTACCTTAATGCAAGACCACGGACATACATTCACACAACATTTCCATCAATCTCGATTGATGGAATGGATTGATGAAATACTGATCGTGTAACCCGTCTAATTAACTTGACTTGTCGATAACCTGCTCGACATGCCGCCGCGTTAGACTCCGAGAATTACACCAAGTGTTCACTAGCATCACTCATAACTTTTAAGTCGTAACTTCATGAATAGCCCATACGTGTAAGCACCTGATTCCATTGTTTGTTGACAGGGTTGGTACGAGTGTAAGGTGGTGTTCCTCAACCGTTCACCGAACCAGCACAAAAATGGCACCTGGTTCCACCTCGACGTGCACGCGCCACCGCGCTTCTCCATCACACCGGAAGACATTATATACGTTAATTTAGGTACTGTTATTTATTTTAATTAGAGGTATTTTTACGCTATCAGAAGTCGCTATCCTCGTCACGCCCATAGGCCTTTCTTGGACTTCACTTCTAGTGATGGTGTTTATTGGTCTATTCTGCTTGACACTAGTCTATTGTTTATTTCGTTATAATTACTGATTGTTATTCTGTTCTACACTAGATTAATTTCATAAAATAAAAGAAGTGCCCGAAATACTTTTAAAACTTCAAACTAATGATGCCAAAAAATCCTTGAAAACGTTTAATCAAACTCCAAAACGAGTCATACGTTGGAAGTTCTGTCTGGGCCAGTTCTCCATAAACATATAAGACTGGGCGTTTTTTGTCGAAAACTCTATGCTTTAGGAGGTCACGTTTATCATTATTTGAAGGTACTCGTTTTTTGGATGACATTGCCATGGTATTGCAGGAGACGCGATAATTCTGAACTGCCAGGCGGAGGGCACGCCCACGCCCGAGATCCTGTGGTACAAGGACGCGAACCCCGTGGAGCCATCGGGCACCGTGGGCATCTTCAATGACGGCACGGAGCTGCGCATCAGCAACATCCGCCACGAGGACATCGGGGACTACACGTGTATAGCGAGGAACGGAGAGGGGCAGGTGTCGCACACTGCGCGCGTCATCATAGCCGGCGGAGCGGTCATCACGGTAAGAACGGATTTTTTCCAATCTTTTGGCATCTTGCTTAACGTCAAAACGTTGACTTCCATGTCCCTCCGCTTTATCCTAAATTTTACTACTCAAAGGTTAGTTGGAAGAAATTCTTTATAGGGTTAAGCTCGCTTGCGTAGGTACATTGGACCTTCTCTTTTTAGAAAATTTGTATTTTTGTGTTTTTTTTTACAATAAGTTGTTACTTACTTAGTTTACTCCAAGCTGATGTATCATGGTCATAAACATAAAGATCCAACAGCTATAGTACTCGAAATACCCTGGTGTGAAAAATATTTTTAACCAGGTCCTCCGCGTTTTGATTACTGAAGAAAGGTTAATGGCAAAAACTATCTACGCATGTAAAATCCAGGGGTGAAGAGCAATGTCCTCACTGGGTAGGGTAGGGTAGGACCATGGTGACAGCTATTGTTAAATTTACGACCATGAACCACTCTCCCAAGTACACCCAAATAGTTCTAGCCCCGCTTACCTTCCAGATGCCACCGACGAACCAGACCAAACTAGAAGGGGAGAAGGTGCAGTTCTCTTGCGAAGCGAAGGCGTTGCCTGGCAACGTAACGGTCAAATGGTTCCGCGAGGGTGCACCGGTGGCCGAGGTGGCGGCGCTGGAGACGCGCGTTACCATCAGGCGGGACGGCGCGCTGGTCATCAACCCGGTGGCGGCTGACGACTCCGGGCAGTACCTCTGCGAGGTGTCCAACGGGATCGGGGATCCGCAGAGCGCCTCTGCGTACCTCAACGTTGAATGTAAGTGTCGCCACTACACTCGTAGCAATCCTGGATAAAAAGAGGACTTTTTAGATATGCAGATAAAGTAAATTACGGCCTTTCTTCTATATATACGAGGGGTGATCCTGGAACACCCCCCATATTCGCCAGACCTAGCCCCCAGCGACTTTTATCTCTTTCCACGGCTGAAGGAAGATCTTAGAGGCAACACATTTTTAAATGGCGAGGTAATGCCGCTGTGGAGGCATTTTTGGAGGGTCAAGAAAAAGTTTTTTTTTTAAAGGAATTCGTCGTTCTGGTGAAACGATGGTCTAAGTCCAAAAGTAATGATAATCGGTATGAAAGACACATAAAATGTTTAATCAAATAATTTATTTTCTACGTAATCTCCTTCCAAGTCTACACACTTAGACCATCGTTTCACCAGAACGACGAATTCCTTTAAAAAAAAAAAACTTTTTCTTGACCCTCCAAAAATGCCTCCACAGCGGCATTACCTCGCCATTTAAAAATGTGTTGCCTCTAAGATCTTCCTTCAGCCGTGGAAAGAGATAAAAGTCGCTGGGGGCTAGGTCTGGCGAATATGGGGGGTGTTCCAGCAATTCGAACCCTGAATCACGGATGGCAGCCATCGCAACGCTGGTCTTGTGGGGCGGTGCTAGGGCTTGCATTCCGGAATTCCGGAATTGAGACCCTTAATATCGGAAATTCCGGAATTGAATAAATAGAGTTTTAATTGTACTAGACCTTAATTTAAAGTGATAATTTTCCAAATTTTACACAAATTAAATTAGGTAATATTATTTATAGTAATATTAGATTTTAATTTAAAATAATTATATTGATTATGATACAAAATAAGCACAGGAAAATAAGTTACGCATGACTGCCTTCCTTCCACACATATCGTACATTTCTTGAACGGAAACAGAACCTTCCCTTAGTGTAGCATTTGATGCGCACTTGCATTCTAGGTCTGTCATGTGTTCCCCATAAATATCCTTCGTTATCTCACTTTGTTTGTTCGTTTGACCCAAAATATTCTCCGAGAACGTGGTTTTGCATTCCTGTTTTGATAATCTTGGACTTTGTTAGTCCGGCGATGGATATTTCGTCAGATGGAAGAACCATTTTAATATTGCATTATAAGTCGTGGTGTTGGATCTGGAATGATTTTCTAATCGGCGATGGATATTTCGATGTATGGAAGAAACAACCAATTGCCCCTCGTGCGCCAGATGGAAGACCCATATTAATGTTGTTCTATAAATCATGGTGTTGGATCTGGGATGATTCTGTTATCAATAGATTCAGTGGGATCTCAATTAAACAACTGGATGAAACAATGATCATTTAGTTGTATGCATCTTGAAAACCACTTCAGTACTTCTGGATTGTGAATCGACCATTTCTTTCCATTTTGAAAACGATTCAACTGAATTTACTACTCAAGCATGAACTTATTATCTTTAACATCATAAATCATCGAATAATGCTTAAAAAGTGATTTTCAAGTAATCTCTCAAGTAATAATTTAATTGATCAAAACGAAAACATCGTTTCGAAGTAACCTCTACAACGTTATTACCCCAAGTAACAATTTCTGGTTCTATAGTAGCCCATAGAACATTTCTCAAAACACCACCTTAGCCCTATAAAAGGCCATAGAAGGTTGAGTAACGCCGATCTGGCGCAGTTATATCTCCATTTAGTGATATAGCGGAACCGTAGCAGCTTTAGTTGTGACGTTTTAGGTCTGTAAAGGTGATGTAATGAGGACTCGTATTACAATTTAGTGACATACGGGCCACAGTAACGCTAATATAGTGCTTTTTTATACTGTAGTAGCGTTCGTTGATTCCCTTATAGTCCTATTTTAGTCTATAGTAGAATCCGTGATTCCTATTGAGGCGCTTTCTCGGCAAAGTTTGGTATTGTGTGTTTTTGCTGTGAACTTCATTGATGGACAACAAAAATAATTCAATTATATAAAGGAGTTCTATTCTATCGTGGTAAGTTTATGTTATCTTATTTTGACATTTAATATTTCGATCAATGCTGCAAAAAGCACGTGCGACTAAAGTTTTACTGATAGAATAGTATATGATTTGCTTAGTATTTTCAATGCGCCCTCGATTAATTGAGTTTTGAATAAAATATATTGATATTATAAAATTAAATTCACAGTCATTTCTACTTTAGAGCCATTAAGTACATCCGTGGGTCTTATCGGCTCACTATAGTACCACCGACTCCTGTCATGTCAAAGTTTGAGTAAAATTAGAGTTCTTTATCCTATGACGGATCTATAAACTCCATTATAGAAAGTTTCGGCCATATAAAAGAGTCATAGACACAACTATCGTACGAGCCTATAATAGGGATTCAAAAACAATTAGAACACTTTTAAGTACTATAAAAATGTCCTAAAAATCGATTATAAAACAAAACCGCTCTATTACGGCGTCATTATGGCTACTAAAGTCCATGTACTATAGGAGTGATTTGTGGAACCACAATATCGTAAAATCCTTGTATAGTAGAACGTTCATCACTGCTAAAACGCAAGATTTATAGCGGTTGTCCCGGAAACCTTATAGCGCAAATTAGATACATAATGGTAATTTCAATCACTTTTATACAGTAACATAGCTCTTTAGTGACTATATTTGAAGTTTTTATAGCACTTTACTATAATAGCCCTATAAAATGGTTCTATAAACCTTTACATCAACAACTTATAGGATAATTTGGCTCTTTAGCTTATAGAGCAAGAATGTGTTCCCAAACGCCTTTATACAACTGGTAGTCACCGCTAAGACCTTTATACGACGTTTACTCGACCTTTTAGTGATGATAATTCAAGTTATAGGGCCAAAATGTTACTTGGGACGTCAGCGTGACTCTGTGAGATTCGTGAGCTGAGGACAGGTTCGTAGCACGAGGGAGGTTTGCGTTTTGTGGACTCTTCTATTTTTCAGCATTTCAGGTTTAGAAAAAGCTTGAAATTATCATGTCCTTCCTTACGACCTACAAATCCTTCAATAGTAAAAGAACCTTAAGGGTCGATTGACTAAAATTGAAGTAGATCCTGGTTCCATAACGGATATCAATGTCTGTAGTATTTTTACCTTGGATCGTCTCGTATTTATCTTTTTCTGATATGTCCGCAATTTGCTGTACTTATAAATAACATTCTGTATCAGTTTTGCCACGACGAATATTGTAATTTGTCAGATCTCCTGTCTTCTGTTGTGCTACTATAACTTCTACCTGTAGGAAAAACTTTATCTGGTCTTGCCAAAAAGTAGACTTTTTGATGGCACTAAAATTGTTGACCACTCGAACAAATGTATATTGCATACAAAATAATAATACTTTTGCAATATTTTAATCTGTTTTGAGTGATAGAACTTAGTGATTCTTATTTTTGAAGTAGTAAACTCAAGTATCTATTAATTACTTAAGTCTCTTGATTGTTAATAATAAAATTTTGATCACCAGATCTAGCTTTATTTTGCCCTATATAGATAAAATTACAAAAAAACGTAATGAGAAAAAGATTTCACCAGTTCCGGAATTCCGGAATTGAAGGACAATCTCGAACTCAATTCCGGAATTGAAAAACCGTCCGATATTGCATGCCCTAGGCGGTGCGTTGTCCTGGTGAAACAGGATGCCAGCTCGAAGTTTACCTCGCCGCTTTTCTTTGATTGCCCAGTGTTCCCATTAATTCAGCGTATACATCTTTAGTACACATTTTTTTCAAACAGAAGTATTTAATAACCGCTCTCACCCAATGATGTTTATACTTAGGGATAGGCCCATTCGAACATTCCGTCGCCATTTTCTTCATGCAACGAAATACTGCGCCGTCTGGTGGTCAACCGCATGAACTAAGAGAATGTTTTGCGCGCTTTAACCTCGTAGTGACGTAAAGAGAGGTGTTGCTGGCTTTTTATTTTATTCAGTACAAGCGACGTGAATGTGTAATATCCTTTTTTCTAATAAAACATGATTCAAAAATCAACTTTTGTTTATTATGTAAATAATAATAATTATTTATTTATATTTTCTTGGAAGTCCAAATTAAACCTCTCACGTGAAATTCTTCATGTATAAAAATGACGTCCTTACAAGGTTACTTTAACAAGCAGTCTCCGTAACTATGGCAACTCCGTAACATGCCGTCAATATGGCGACTTCGTGTCATAAATTTATTGTTTACAAAAATATTTCGATTGATGGAATAAACACAAGGTAATGTTAATCACCGATGAAACGATATTTCATGACACTTTTTCACTTTGCCTACGTGATTTCTGCCGCCTTTTATCACGCAAGTCGGCATTTTTTAAGGGTTGCGTGTATGTTGTTTGACATCCGCGCTCGCCGGTGTCTCGCTGAGCACTGTGTCACGATTGGTGACCAAACTTGGATTGGGCAATTTTGGGCACCAACAAAGTGGGGTTATATGTCATGTGCGTAGACCCGGTCTATACGAAGTATTATATATGTCTATGCTCTCACCTCAGTTTTCTCCATTTTTGCGTTATTGTTCCGACTGCTCGTGAAAAAACAGTTGCAACTCTGACAGATACATTTTTTTTTTACTAAGGCGTCTTAATGGCCAGTAACGGCTTACCTATTTATTTTAATCCGATTCAATAAGTATTCAGTTATCATTACTTTTGGACCACCCCTCGTATATATTTTTAATTTTCCATAATTTTTCGATATACAAGTATTTCATCGGGCTAAAATTGCCTGTGAATAACTAATAACGCGCATATATTTACCAAAGTAATAAGAAGAAGAATGGTTTATTCGGCGTAAAAATAAAAGAACCCACTATAAAAAAACAACAAAAATAACGATCAGCCGAAAGGGCTGGACAGCTCAGCATGATGCTGTGGCTAGGAGCTACAACGCTGATTTTCATCTGTAGCCTAAAATTTAAAATTACAAATGAATACTTAATTCTAATTAGCAGGTATGTGAGGATAACGAGGACGTGACCAGTTATTCCAAGGCCACTATCTTGTCATCACATCGACAAGGAAACATACAGTTGGTCCATGTTTTCCTAATTAGAAAAGCTGCTTCTAAAATTACATGGTAATCTTAGTATTTAATCACGGCAAGTCTAGATAGATACAGTTGAAACGGGAAAAACTAGACACCGATCCCGTTCAAGCGCAGTGTCACTGTCGCTCTGACTACTTAGACCACTTGTGAAACTCTTAGAGAACAACATTGTCTTGCATAAATAACACTTTATTTCACGCATTGAAAAAGCAAAAATTATAATGATAAAAGTTATATTCTACCGTGATACTCGTAAAGACAAAAACCGTGTTACAACTTCATGATGAAGCTGTTTGAAGAACGCAACGGCGCGATAAAGAACAAAAATGATTACTTAAGTGACTCTTTTAAAAGAACATTCGCTCACTTTGTTACGACCGCAGAAACTTTTCTCGTTGGCTGCGAAGAATTTTATTTCATACAATTTATCATACACTTGAGCACGCTGTTTGTCTTGGCAAGAGTATGTCGAGTGACGAGATGGGCTCTACTCTGAAAAACAAAAAGTTAATTTTAGTTGAGTAACCCAGCTTGCTTGTTCTAAGATTTGTTATTTGAATTAAGACACTATAGGTATGATTTTTAGGGTTCCGAAGTCCACAAGGAACCCTTATAGTTTCGCCATGTCCGTCCGTCTGTCCGCACTATTGCTCGGAGATGCTTAGGTCTAGAGAGCTGTAATTTGGCATGAATATGCATATTAGTTACGCTGACAAAGTGGTACAATAAAATTTTGAAGGGTACCTCCTCTACTCGTAAAGTGGGGATGTAATTTTTTTTTCTTGCGTACCCCATGGTGCGGCATATCGTTGAATAGGTCTTAAAAAAATATTGTGGGTTTATTGAAACTATTTTTTGATTAATTGATGCGTTTGTGAAATATTAAGCTTTAAAGTGCTATTTTTTGTTAGGGTCACGTGTCCCCCCCCCCCCCCCCTGCCAGCTAAATGGTGGTATTTGGCTGGCTGAAAAAAATCACGGTTGTGGCATATATAACGTAGTTGAAAGGAAAACTATCACTAAGTAGGCTGTACAAACTTACGAGTCATAGTCGATCAACTTATGAATTGATTAAAAAACCAATGATTTTTCTCGAGCGGCAGGGGCGTGGGGCGGGCACGTCATACCACAGGCTAGCTAGATGCTAATAAGTCTTAGAAAGGTACTGTGGGCATCGTCAACTTTGGAACCCTATATTTTGCGCGTGGCCCGACACGCACTTGGCCGGTTTTTTTCAATTTTAATTGAAATTCCGCAGCAAAGACAATTAGCAGTGCTCTAGTGTGAACTGGATTCGTACTCTTTTCGGACGGAACCTATATGATGAAATATCTATATCAGAAGCAATGAAAACCCGTAATAAAAAGAACAAAGCTGACGTATCAGTTCAAACTAAGTTCGTTTTTCTTAAGCATTCCATATACTCGACACGTAACGTACAGGACTCATACTAAAGAGGCTTTGGCAGATTTGGTTCAAGGAGCCTAGGCGAAGATAACACCGTTTTGTTCTCCCAATGAGGTCTTCGAACTTTAAACGACGTATTCTAGCTGCGACAGAATTAAGCGGACGATGTTGTGTTGTGTAGTCGACGCCTTGTTTTCGCTCTATATGTGTTTATGGACGACTTGGTAACGGGCGGTGTTACCTTCCAGACCCGGCGAAGGTGACGTTTACGCCCACCGTGCAGTACTTGCCGTTCCGGCTGGCCGGAGTGGTGCAGTGCTATATCAAGGTAACAACAATAGATTAATACTACTAAATAAGGCTGCAATTATAGCTTAGACTCAAGTAACTGATACATAACGTTATTGTCTTGTCCTCATTCATTCCTAATAAATACCACTTTGTTTGTAATATTGAAAAAATGCTTTTTGCTGAGTTTGTTACGGCGCTTCTTTTCATCTCAAGCAATGGGTCTTGGAAGCGCTGGTAATTTCATATCTGACGTGTAACGTAAGTGTCCGAATGTGAACAATTTGCTGAACAAATTTTTTAAATGTTTTTATTGAAACTAAATCACCTGCTTAAACAACTATACATGAACCTGGTCGGAAATAAACAATTTATTATTATTATTAAATAAAATGTACAACTCTTTCAACGACAATCAACCCTTTTTTCTCCCCGCAAAATCTAAAAGCAGCACTAATTCTATACACATACGCCTACCAAACTTAAAAGATATAGGTAATCCTTGACGACAATATTCGAAAACCATTCCCATACCCAGGCGAACCCGCCGCTACAGTACGTGACGTGGACGAAGGACAAGCGGCTGCTGGAGCCGTACCAGACCAAGGACATCGTCATCATGAACAACGGCTCGCTGCTGTTCACGCGCGTTAACCAGAACCACCAGGGCCGCTACACCTGCACGCCCTACAACGCGCAGGGCACGCAGGGATCCTCAGGTAGACTGGCGCTTTTATAACACGCTGCCGTGGAAATGCCTTACTTGTGTAGTATTAAGTTGTCTGATAGGGCTCGTTGCAAGCAATTATATAAGGGACTTGAATGAAGAGAGGGATGTATGTGTGGAGGAAGCGAGGGAGATATGCTTGGATAGAAGCAAGTGGCGTTCTGTGGTCTCTGCCTACCACAACGTGAAACAGGCTTGATCTTATGTATGTATTTAAGTAATGAAAATTGTTCTTTGTCTCAATCAACAAGTAGGTACCTACGCTTGGTTAATGGGTCTACACATGCGTTTTCCTTCAAATGTAATGAAAATTGAATCAGTTTAGTATCTTCGTTGTTTAAACTTAATATCTATTTTAAAACTGTGTTGTTACGCAGGACCGATGGAAGTACTAGTTCGTAAGCCACCAGCATTTACAGTCGAGCCAGAACCCCTATATCAACGAAAGGTGAGTACTAAAAATGTTGATGGTACACTTTTCGCAATAATGCCACCATTCAAGTCTGCAATGATATACTATTGATATACACAGTATATTGTATAGGTCTTTAATTTTTTTTGAGTTGGTAAAAAAAATAATTATTTTTTTCAGGCGTCGATCACACAACCAATCCCATATACAATTTATATGGGATTGGTTGTGTGACCGACGCCTGAAAAAAAAATATTTTTTTTTACCAACTCAAAAAAAATTAAGGACCTATACAATATACTTAAGAATCGATAGCCGATACTGTGGGTTAATTATTTGCCATATTTTCTGACCCCACCATGTATACAATGGTGTCGTTTTAATCTCCATGTTACGTAGTTTTATGCTTTTATAACGATAAAACTATTTAAAAAATGTGAAGCCAAAATTTGTTTAATTATTGGAATTGAGACCTCCATCGACTCCACAATCTGACGGTCTACGGGACTCTTTGTAAACCTAACTAGTAAAATCGTCTGGATGTGGCCGTCAAAGGCTGCCGTCCCCTGCTTTATGGGATCGTTACTAGACCCCTAATGTCTCTTCAGGTTGGCGAGTCAGTGGAGATGCACTGCGAGGCGCAGGAGGCGGAGGGCACGCAACGGCCGAGCGTGGCGTGGCGGCGGCGCGACGGACTGCCGCTGCAGAAGAATAGGGTGCGCGCGTTGGGCGGCAACATCACCATCGACACGCTGCGCCGCCAGGACTTCGGCATCTACCAGTGCGTCGCCTCCAACGAGGTGAGCCCACGCCGCGCTTGAACTGTGCGGAACACTCGAAAATCGAAACTATAACGAGAAGTGGTTACACTTTATGACCTGATATATTTCACTGTTTCCTAGTATCTGTGTTTCAACTTGGAAAGATTTCGTTAAAATTCGTCATCTCATTTATCAGTCTATTTATGTGGATTTTTTCAAGACTATCTAGGCAACTACTACATACGCAGTCGCCATCAGATTTATAGAAGCAAACAAGGTTGCTTGTAGAAGTATCTAAAATGCATTAAAAAATGCACGTTCTGCTACTCTTTTATAGACATAAATCAAAACATGAATACTTTCCACATTTTCGGGGCTACAATTATTTCTCATTTTTCGGCGGAACGAAAAGTAAAATTTTCAAAAAAATATATTTGGATAATTAAACATAATTGGCACGCGGGAGTTCTAGTCTACCATTTTAAACGCTAAACACTATCAAATGCTGAAATAAAAATACCATGTCCGAAAATCAGGGCTTATGCCACACTGTGCGACTGTCTTTAGTGTCATTTGACAGGCGATTTTAAGTGTTATACTTTTACTAATAAAGCGTGTTCTAGGTGGCGACGATAACAGCGGACACGCAGCTCGTGATCGAGGGGACGCAGCCGCACGCGCCGTACAACGTCTCTGGCTCCGCCACTGAATTTCAGGTAACTGCAGTTCACAATTTTTATACTACATCGTTTGTATAGTTACATGTACTTTTTACACGCCTAACTGCGCCGGAAGAAGTGTTGTTTTTTGAATGTATGAAGTTCTTTAGCAGTCTGTTTTAAAAGCAAAATCTGTGGCAGCGGCGAGCGCTTGCCAAATAAGTACCTACGTTTCGAAGGATAAAGATACTCGTTTCAAATTGATTAGGTTATCAATTATCATCGTGAGCAATGTTTTAGAAGTTTTCCTCGGTTTCGTTTACTTGAATCCCCGCTAATCATGTGTAGAAAAGAAAGTACCTACCCATTAGCCTAGTTCACACTTTGATTGGTGCAAGAGCATACATAAGTTTACATTACCGACTGTAATGTATGGAACCGCACATGTTAGGTACCCATGTACTAATTAAAGTGAAAACCGCGTGCAAATTTTTGTATAACTCTCTCATTATGACGGGATTTCTACCGCTCGCATTGTGATCGCTATTTCGAGTGTACTTGGAATCACTGGAGACACAAATAAGCTAAAGGTCTAGCTCTAGGTACATGTATGACATTTTTATGACTCGAGTTGCTTTCTGCAGGTGACGCTTCGTTGGCAGCCCGGCTACGCGGGCGGGCCGGACTACAAGCAGGACTACACCATCTGGTACCGCGAGGCCGGCTACTCCGAGTGGACCAAAGTGCCCGTCACGCCCTCTGGCGCCACCTCCGTATGTTTATGCATTAAAACCCGCTACCGGAAAAGGAAACATTGCTTTACAATATAAATTGTGCCATTTAAATCGCCCTTAATTCTAACCGCCTATTTTTGACGCGCAATATAATAACGCCCGTTAGTCCCATACTGTCTCGTATGTTCTCATTTATTTGTCTTTCTAGTCACGTTCTGTTGGACCTATGTACGCTCAATTAATGTTCACGATTAATTAAACAATGCCGAATATTGTTGTACAGGTTACGATAAATCGTCTACAGCCAGGAACGACCTACGAGTTTCAGGTGAACAGCAAAAACACGATAGGAGAAGGCATGATGAGCAAAGCAATTACGATAAGGACTCTTGGTAAGTCCTCTTTCTGCTGCCTTTGTAGAAATTTGATGCAATTTGTAGTCTACCTAACTAACATTGAGGTCGATACGAAGTGGGTTTCCAATTTGCAAGGAGCGCGGAATAAATCTACTACTTACTTACGCCTGACTTAGTGTTATGTTTTATTTTATATATGCGCATAAACGTCTCAACTAATAATAGTAGTTATAGAAAGATATTTTCTTTAATTTTGCAAATCACTAACGACGCATCGATCTCTTTGTGTTTTTAATGGTGAAAGATCTATGTATTAGAATTGTATTTTTTGATGCAAATGACTTGTAACCGTAAGAAAACTGACAAGATTGACTTCTTCTATTGTATTACCACCTATTTCTTATTGGCGGAATTCTGATAATCAGTCCGGTATTTGGCAGTTCACTTCCAGAGTTAAAAGAGTCAATGTTGTGTTTTCTTGATGGTGGTGGAAGATGTAATAACGAGTGAGTTTCCAGGTGGTAAAGGCGTTGTTTGGTTGTAGATGTAGGAGCTAGGCCGAAGCCGGCGCCCACCCTCGCGGGCCCGCCGGACATTAAAATATTCCCCACCCCACCCGAGTCTACCGGTACTTACCGTCTTGCGCACACGCACTGCTTCATATAGGCTAGACATGTCTTGGGATTCTACTGCTCGAAGCTATTGATTTTATAAACACATTAAAGCTAGCTAAAATGATAATAACCATTTTTTATATTTACTGTAAAACCTGTAAAATGTTCGAGTTGTATTTTTCCCAGGCATGAGGCATATTTAGTACACGCTACACTGTTGTTAGTTGGTTATATGTAATTTTAATCACTAATGTTTTCTTTTACTTTCAACACATCGTTTTAAATGCTTGGGGTGATTGATTGTGGTTTTAACAAAAAAATATGCATGTTTTTTTTTTCTGTGTTCAGTGTTATACATAGTATCATTCAGTAAAACAAATTCGATTTTGTATGTGTTCAGTGTTATCAGATTAATTATTCATGCTAGATTTTTTTTTTGTTTAAATACAACTTGTAATAAATTTCACATGGCATAATTTGGTAAATACTTTTTTTTTTAATTTTTACTGTCGGTATTAGACTGTAGATAGATAATTTCGTATTACGTAAATTCTGTATTTTAAATATTTTTCACGTTGTTTAGACCGTACTTAAATTCACTTATCTTGGACAGTATTAAATGGCATCTAAGTACCTCCATCAGTTGACAGTATTCCGTTGCGCAGGTCCCAAGTCGGGTCCGCCCCGCAACCTGACGGTGACGGAGGTGCACAACGGGTTCCTGATCACGTGGCAGACGCCGCTGGAGCGCTCGCAGCTCGTGCAGTACTACACCATCAAGTACCGCACCGACGCGCAGTGGAAGACGCTCAACCGCGGCCAGATCCGCCCCGAGGAGACCAGCTACCTCGGTAAGTCCTCGCGTGATCGCTGGAGCCCAGCTCGTGCAGTACTACCTAGTAAGTAGTATAGATTAAGCTTTTAAGACAGTTCATCAGATTTCCAACACCTCCGAATGTCTTGTTTCCAGTGAAAAACCTGGTGGGCGGTCGGACGTACTACTTCCGCGTGCTGGCCAACTCGGCCAGCAGCTACGAGAGCTCGGAGGAGGTGAAGTTCCCGGTGCCGGCGCGCGTCAAGCACAAGGCCATCACGGCGGGCGTGGTCGGCGGGATCCTGTTTTTCATCGTGGCCATCATCCTCTCCGTGTGCGCCGTCAAGATCTGCAACAAGCGCAAGCGCCGCAAGCAGGAGAAAGGTGAGCGGCGTGCGAGCGCGCCGCCGTCCCGCTGCTCGCCGCCCGCACTCGGCTGTTGTAAACGCGTTACGATTACGAAACCTTCGTGCTGATCCTTCCAAACTTTCGAGGTTTACATAACGGTCAAAATAAAGCTGTTGTGCTGTGGACCTTTCTCTAAAAGCATTTCTAAAAGAAAAGAAAAAACGTTTTTTTTTCGGAAAGAAATTAAATGTTCTTAACTTTGACTTTTGAGCTTTCGTCCCACTTTTGGTCAACGGGGGCATTATCCCTGTAAATGGTAGTATCAAGAGGCGTCATCAAAGCAACGCTAAAGCTTGAATTCTGCAAAATAAACAATAATGTAGGTACTTCAAATACTGGAGAATGGAATAAATTAGATATACATATAGCAAATTAAATTGTTGATTAATTATACAAAAAATAAACCTAATGCCCTCGGAGTAGCCGCAATTGAGTTAGATATTTTTAGAAAAAATACATCCGAGTGCGGGTCGTCGATGTTAGCGCAGCAGCTTGTCTCAAACTGACCAATCGCTAACAGATAACACAGTGGATTTAGTTGAGACAGCTAATGTACTAACTTGCCATATTGTCGATGATGATCTCGACACTGCACCATCGACCATTGACTCGTCTACCATCTTACTTGTTTTCATTGCGGTTATGATTTTGGCTGTTTGTTTTGAATTTGCAATTTGCATTGCATGCTATATTGGATTTGGTTATTATATAAGATTACATGATCCAAAGATAGGTATTTTATCTATGTAAATATTAACGAAGCAGAACAGTTCGTCGAGTGTCAAAACTTATAATGCACAATAAATGGTCAACTTCAGCGTTCGACCTAAAATATTGTAAATTTTGACAAAAATACTTACTGTTCTGTTCGACATAATACCCACGAAATTTGATAAATCTTGCTTGTGAGTAATTTTCTTTGCGCTAATTTCCATTGTTGATTCCTATGTATACTTGAAAACCAAAGACATTTAACAAAACATAGCAAGAGTAATAAGTACTTAGTGTTGTCAGAAAACGCGAATTTGATCATTCAATGGCAATTGGCAGCTCCACCATTTATTTTATTACTAACCATTATTTTTGCTTGATGTTCATCTGTGGATATCATTGCACTGAAGGGAAAGCTAACCAATTCATGACCTAGTATCTAATGACCGGCGATTTGGTGCATAATTCCAGCAAGTAATCTTGCATTTACCATGGGTGCCAACCGGAGAGTAGGGTCGTGGGTTTGTTGAGCTTCCCAGTGTCCGCTTCACGACAATATGGTGGGTGGCGGGGCGGCGGCGGCGCGGCGGCGGGGCGGACGGCGACGCTACGTTAACGATCAGAAATCATTCGCTTGCAGCATACAACATGGTAGCCGCGCGGCTCAGCGACCTGCGCGCCGCGGACAGCACTCAAGTGCCTTTTAAGAAGTGAGTAACGGTTCTCATCTATTTATCTTAGATATAGGTAAACAAGTCTTCTAATTCGCTTGTTTTTCCACGCTGCCTTATAGGAAATCAGGTAAATTTCAACCAATTTCGGCATTCATTATCTATTTGTACCTCTTGACTCCATTGCGATTTGAGAACCGATACGATCATAATGTTTCCAGATTTAGAGAACGCGGAATATCGAGTATAGTGCAGTGTTTGCGGTTCACGG
>OZ020281.1:4340198-4417875 GCA_963971205.1 Aethes cnicana
CCACGACACCGCTCATACCACATTATATTGTAGTTATTATTATAAACTAATTATAGATACAAATTTATATAAGGGCCCGCGCGGCCGACGCTCGCCCGGCGGCCGCAGACCGTAGGCCTGAATGCAGGCTTGGAAACATTGAACCAACTCGAAATTTATTATCACATATAGGGAGAAAATCTCACTAGCTCGCATGCGAGTCTAGGTCCAGTTCCCGAGTCTAGGTCCAGCGCCGGCCGCGCACGCTCATTTATAAAATATGCAACAAAGTAATTTTTAAGTAGATCTTTAGTCATATAAACGTTCAAAAAGTTGCAAACTGAACTTTGTTTTATATTCACGAATGAATTATTTTCAAGTACAAATTTATTGATTATTTTATTTATGTATCTACGTTATATAATTTTTAAAGTCTGTACATATGTAAAAACATTAGTAGATTATCTTGTACACTTATTTATTTGTATGGTAAGAAGCGGTTTCGAAGCTTGGTTGGAGGCGAGGACGCGCCGCGAGTGTCCAGTCAATTGTTTGTACCGCGCCGGCTGCCGGCCATCCCACCTATAGCGACCAGTCATAGCGAAGACTGTTTAGAATTATGTTTGTTGTTAGTTTATTTGCCGTACGAGATCTTGGTTTCGAAATCCTGCATAATGTTGCACTATCGGTAGACTTGTAACGCGGAACCTTTTTCGTTTACGATACGAATTTCGTACTAAGGACCTCCTAATAAATAAGAATAAAAATGTACGCTTTAAAGAAATTGAAATAAAATAACTCGTAAAGTAATAGATAGGTAGTTACAATAAGGAGTAGTTATGTATATGCGTGCATGGGGCGTCTAGAGGAAGCAGACCGGGCCTCGCGGCCGCCGCATCGTTAGTTCACTGCCGATGACGACTTAGGGTGTAAGATACGTATAACGACACTCAATACATGTTTTTTTCTTACAAGGTTCGATAGGTAACCCCAGCCATAGCGTTACACTTAGAATAATAGACGAAAATTGTGCAATATATTAATTCCCGGTCAACATAATTAATTACAATAAGTTAAAATGTGCTCAATTTTTTCGACTGACCAACTGTAATATAATTAATAAAATTTTGGGTCACGATGTATTTTGCACGAATTTATGCTTCGGTGTAGGTTCCGTCTACCCGGCTGGTCCGTCGGGGCTCGGGCACGCCCGCTTGTACTGCCGGCTATCCAAACAACATCTGTTCATGCAATCAACGTAAACCGTCTCCCCCGCGGCTACGCTGCTGCGGAAGACCGGACATGCATCAGATATCGCGCGACCTCCGACCGAAAAAGACGGCTACAATACACACAGTTATAGTAGGGACTTCCAAGCCACGTTATTTAACATTTAAAACTACCCACCATATATTTTTCCGTTTTATGTATGACGCTTATTACCTTACACGCGCGATCACTAATATTTACCTATTTTCAACTTGCATGCGATATGTCGATATAAACAAAATGTTATCTTCTGATCTTTCTTTTAATACAAAAAATATTATTTATACGATATTAACAAGGACATTATGAATGTTAGTCTATGACAAGGCTTACATGAACATTTATGCCTACCTACTGAACTAATTCACTATATGGACACCGCTGCGAAATACATGCGTGGATACATCGACGACGTATTGATTGGTCGTTCTTATACACTTTAATATACCTAGATATAGCTCAAAACCATGTGATATCTAGTCTTTTTCCATTAAATCCCTACTATGTCCTAATTCGTTTACATATATGACGTTTAGTACATTATGGTACTAGTAGTGTTCACCTGCATCGTATTTCCTTCCTTATTTCACATAAAGGCCTACCTTACAATCGACTACTTACGTAAGTTATATTATATTATAATGGACTCGGAAATTAACAACTGATATCAAGGTGTTATCTCTAGGTATCGCTATTGGGGCACTTTATTACCTATTTAACGCAGAGCACACAACTTCAAGACTATTACATTATTTTTATTTAAATAAAAATGTATAGAAGTCACGAAAAAGTAGCATTTCGAAGCATAACCTAAAGTCATTCGATATTTCTATAGACTAAAATGAAAAAGATAGCAATATATTAGAATAATGTAACTAAATCGTATATATCGGTTTATATGAAGACAGTAAGTTGCGTGAACATAGGCGAAATGTAACGCGGTGAGAAGGGGCACCCCAAACATAAATAAAGAATTAAGGCATATTGCACGATATCTCAGCACAATAAATGATAAATACTCTATTATTCAAAATATCATTCCAAAGGCACGAAATTAAGATAGGTACTCCAACAAACCCACAAAAATAAAATTAAGAGCGAGTGGAAACATCAACTGCACAAGCCACGTTTTTATAACTCCATCGAAATAACCATTATTTTCGTTTTAGAATATTTTTAGTTGGTAAGTGTTGAGATCATGTGTTTACTGTGTAAGCACAAAAGGATTCAATTCAAAAATAAAAAATACAATAACGTTGCTATAATTAATTTTTTTGTATTATTTTTCTTCCCATTTACTTCTACGAAGATGGCAAACCGTTTCAAAAATGGTACGAGTATATTTACCTACCCTCGAACGAAACGATAGCAAACCCTATTCAAATACGAGTGAAAAATCCGCTAGGAGCGCTAGTTGCCTAGGGGTCAGCCTAGGCAGCCATTGGTAATTTTACGCGGATTGACATTGACAGCAACCTATAAATGTCTATCTAATCACCACCTCGAATGCCGTCTCCAACGCCAGTCCATTTTGAACAGAACATTATTCATTCGCCTGATGCACATCACATACTCCTACTTCCAAACTCGAATAAGGAGCAGGTCTAGTCAGGTTTTATCACTCTAGCATGCTAGAGACCTATTAACCAACACTGCCTCTTCTGGCTTCTGGTATTCGATTCTGCAAATAGGGATAGGTACGGGATTTATCAAATCTCTAATCAACGAGACATATATTTCCCTGTTTGCTCCTATCCCTTAATACACGAGATGTTTTAAAGGAATATGTATAAAAGTAATGTAGTGCATTGCTTTTAGTGGTAAAAACACGAAAAAAATTATTCAAAGTATATTCGAAGAAGTACACAATTTTTCTTATCATTTCCTGACGCTGGAACCGTCATATTTGCACTTAATAGCCGAGCCACGTTCTAGTTCTTCATTATACAAGATAAACAGTATGAATAATTTGCATACTAACTTGTCCATTTAAGGATCGCACAACGAGAGTGAACGCTCTAGTGGAATACCAGAAAAATACTGTGACAGACATGTTTGAATCAGTAAAATTGCTTCTAATTATTTTGTGTCCATTCGGTAAATATAGCAACGAGCGCGGGATATTTTTGCAAGTTTTTTTTTCATGTTATTGGTAAAAAAACTTGTCAAATGGTACTGTGGTATTACATGGATATTACTTTACTTACAGCTATCATAACGCTGGCAATTTCATCTAACGACGGCTACGGTACTGAGTGGCTAATCTTCGTCGACGAAACTGGGGTTGACCAAATAATGAACTTCTCTGTACTACCGACTGATGACCAGAGTTGGAAATACGGAAGGGTTCATTTTCTTCTTTACACTAGGTATTTTAATGCAATGTGAATATGTTGTTCTAACAAAATTACTAATTACAATCTTAAACCAAGTTCAATATCAGAACTCTGTTATGGGCCCTATTCTTCGATTCCCACTCCCCCATTTTCCTGTCTCTAAACAGTAAATCCAAAATGTGTTTTGAGTTGGTAGGTATGCCTATTCTACCCTCCTGAAGCATAAAGTTTAGACATCATTTAAAATCAGGGCATTGCATAGAGATATTTAGCTGTAGACACAAATTAAAAATAAGATTTTTCTTCTCAAATTGATCTAGCGACTGCTTTAATTTTAAGGAATAACTTGATAGATCCAGAATACCTGGTCGTCCCGAAGAATGATTCTCAATTGGAGAGTAAATACTTCAACGCATCACACGAAATTAAAGTAGTGACACACGGATGGTTGTCGAACGGAAACACCAGCTGGATTGTGAATATCAAAGACTCTTATCTAAAGGGGCGAGACATCAACGTGATCGCCGTAGACTGGGGCGAGTTGGCCGGTAATCCCGTTTACCCCTTGCCAGCGTGCTGCACCCGATATGTAGGAAAACGATTAGCTAAACTCCTCCAGTCCCTAGTGAAGTCTTTTAAAGCGCGAGGTGAACAAATGCATTTGATAGGACACAGCCTGGGAGCGCAGATCATGGGATTCGCAGGAATGTTTTTCACAGATACAGTAAGAAGAATCACTGGTAAGTTATTAAAAATATCATGCATCGAAAAATCGTGTACGACAATAAACAAAAAAACGATTTACAGGACTAGATCCTGCTCGACCGCTGTTTGAGATACCTCCGATGAATGACGATTTCCGTCTGGAAAAAACCGACGCAGAATTCGTAGACATAATCCATACCTGCGCGGGAATTTATGGATACAAGTATAGCCACGGCCATGCAGATTATTATCCTAATAGTGGCGAACCTGCACAACCAGGTTGTGAGGGCACACGAGAAAAATTAGGTGAGTGTCAGACACGATGGTCGATAAAGTTTGGGTTTCCCGTCAATGTACTGGTAGAAAGTAGACTTACACACATAAATATGCGCTATCTAGTTTATCAATTCACAGAGGCGTGCAGCCACGGCAGGTCACACGAATACTTCGCAGAATCAATACAATGCGGTAAACCTTTCGTCTCCTATCCCTGTGAGAGCTACAAGGAATTCGAAAATGGTAACTGCAAAGAGAATTCAAGTCTCATGGGCGAGCCTGCGGACGAGCACAGCCGAGGGGACTATTACCTCCGCACAAGAAACGAATCTAAATACGCTGAGGGATACGAGGAATAAACTTATTTATTTTTAATCAGTTAAGCCGATAAGCGACTAGTGATGAATAAAGGCAAATGACTAATTAAGTATGCACATGAATACCATCCCACAGATTAATTTTGAATTACTATACTAGTTTTAGAGATGTACCATTTATCGAGTGAACTATCGATTTTTCTAAGAGTTATTAGTGCCTATTTTTGGAGAAGAATCGAATAATGAACCGCGGCAACTGCCGATAATGTTGTGTCACGTCACTACTCCGTTCCGTTTCACACATTGCGTCATATAAAAAAATAAATATTTTTCTATCGCATTCGATTGAATCTATTTAATGGACACTACTGATATTACTATATATTTTTAAAAAGTACAAGTTTACATTTTATTGATTATTTTGCTTCAAAATATAAGTTATTTAAAAAATATATTACAGGTTGCTGTACTACAAACAACGTGTAAATAGCAACAGCAGACATTTAAATTTCATTGTGTCTTACAAGTACTAATATTAAGGAACCTATACCAAGTTGAAATTGTAAAATAAGCAAACTTCTTCGTCTGGTATACGTACCATTATATCTATTCGTAATGCAACACAACCCTAGAATCCAAATTCAATCTACAGTGTGCCCACAGAGATAACAGATACTATAGAGTACGGTTGTTCGTCCATTTGTATGGGAACCAAGCGTGTAACATTTTGCGTCGCTACGATGACGTCACGAGAGTAATTTAGTGATGGGCAACAAAAAATGCGCGACTCCGATTTAACAGCATCGATTGTCAAGCGGCTAAACGATTTAAGATCTTTAGCATTTTTAATCGATTTATATATCGATAAAACACGACAGAAAAATGATAATTCGTTTCCACAGCATAATGCGAAATAGTTTTAAAATGTTTTAACACTTACACTTATTATTAAAACGAGTCTTTTTAAATTAAAGTACAATGCCTTGGTACCGCGGTAGTTGTTACTAGTGTTTTACGATATCACGATGACGTAATTTAGGCAAGTTGGTTTTTATTTACTAATATACCCAGAAACTTTATGATTGTTCATATGCATAGCTTCAATGGAGGATTTGACAACATCTCTCTATCTCTTTCAAACTCACTTTCGAACTAATAAAATTTCAGCTGAATCGGTAACGGGGAAGTGGATCAAATTCAACTTGCAAGATTTGATTACAGACAGACAAACAAACAAACAAACTAATCAAACAAACATCGGGACATGTGAAACTAAATAAAAGCTTGTAATAACAATAGATAAATGAAATACTGATCGTGTAACTCCATTCATAGTAGTAGGTATATTCAAGTATTTCTGATAATACTAGCTGTTCACTTATTATAGCTACATTATAATATGCATTTTTATTATAATTTTTCTGTCTGATTTTAATCGATTATGAAATCGGCATTGAAATTAGCAGGTGCACATCACTATTGACAGAATAATGAGAAATCGGCCTGGAACGCGGTTGGTCGACGCCTCGAGAGTTTGGCCATGACTACTTTTACATTGCTGGTTTTCAATATGCGCAAGTTTGGCGCAACAGATTAAAGCCGCAATGGAAAACGAGCATTGGACACAAGGCATTCGCTACTAATTTGGTAAAACTAATAAAGAGCTACAAAATAAATCGTTTTCACAAAAATAACAGATATTTCAAGACAGAAAGTACTTACCGATGATAGGTAACACCCTGATGACCAACTCCACCAACGCTGGTGTTGTTTGTACAGTTAATTACGGCACACTTAGTCATTTTCTTTTTTTGATGTGACGTTGCTCGCGGAAGGCGGTCGGAAGCGAACTGAGGTTAGAAGCGAGCAAAGTGGACATAATGTCTACTTTTTTCCACGCGCGGTAGGTAAACTTTAGCATTCTATCTCGATCTATGTTCTGTGAGTGTGCCGTAGACAACAATCCGTAGGTACTTTGACATTTAAAATGAAGAGAAAAAGGGGCCTGACCTTACCGAGTGAGAACTCTTCAAAGAGTAAATAACGCATTTTTTGTTATGGTATCAAAATACTGAAATGTGAGAATAAAGGGAAAATTATTTTGCAACAAATTTCACGTTATCCGTTCTCGTAGTGTTATTTCACACACTAGTGACGCCAGTAAATCAGTAAAATTAAATATCCTTGCATTGAAAAAATGATTTCTTTTTTTTATTCTCACATTCTCAAAACTACTCTCTATACCTACTAGGTAATTGACGTCAAATTAAACAAAATTCATACAGTCAAGTTTGTAATGTAAGAAAAATTATCACAGTTTCAATAAGTGTACAACAAAAAATGTGCTTATATCTTAAAATACTTATCAAACCTAAAATCAGTCTACAAGGATCTTCAAGTTACGTTCTAAATAGGATTATTAGAAATGCTTAACTTACGAAAATTGTCGAATGTCGAGATCTGAAACAAAGAAACGTCGTTGTTAAATTACAGCACATAGGCCAACGCAATCATTATGTCTATTTATGAATATCAGAAAAATATAAATCGATGTGCGTCATTAGGCATCAGTCGGGAAAAGAAGACAAAAGTGATCTCATCATTTTTAATTAAAAAAGAAATTATCATTGAACAATAGTAACAAATCTACATGTGATATTTCTCATAGAATTCCATTCTGATATATTTTTTTTTAATATACTAAGTATTATAACTCACCAATGAATACAGCGAAACTGGTCAACCTCCTACCTAACTTTTATACATAAAAAAATCGTGTGCCTACTAGGAACTTCTAAATAAACCATTATTTAATTAATGGTCACAGATTTCATGACCTATCACTTCAATTATTACTCAATTTGTAATACATAAAATCATATTCACGACCTATTGCAAGATCATTAAATCAAATCAATTGAATGCTATGGCAACAATTAATTAATTAATTAATACATTTCATAATCAGCTTGAATAGTCGAAAAACTGAAATGGGACTATTAAGTATCTAAATGCAATGTAATAGATTTTGAAATGGTTATTTTCTCCTCTTTGAACGTAGGTTGTTCCCGTGCGCGTCGCGCCTTCAGCGGGTAAGCCTGCACCTGAAAACAAATTAATGTATCAATATTTTTGAATAAAGAGACAATCTTCTCTAATGAAACAGGAATAATCAGATATTTTGGGTTATACGTCATTATACATCCGTCGGGAAAAGAAGACAAAAATTAATGAATATCATCATTTTATACTCGATGCAATACCATTGAATAATGTAGTTTTAGATGCAATTACCTTGATTAAACCGTTTTGGCCCGTATTGGCTTCTACCGAGTGGTGAAACGCAGGGATTGTAAAAGTCGAATCTGAAAAATAAATAGAGTATATCAGATAAAAAGAATAATTAATTATAACCAGCATTTGCCCACGATCTCACCTAAGTGACGATGTGGTCGAAGGTAGTAGGTACAGTAGAGTTCATTAAACTTCATTAATACACCTTTGGACCTTATTACAACAGCGTAAATAGCAAGTGTGTACATATTGGCGAACTCGGCTGTACATGATAATACGTGAAACAATTGAATACGTTGTTACTCTTTTATATCCAGCTAGCCGATGACCGCGAACTTCGTCGCGCGTACACTAAGAATGTGCGTACCTGATGATATTATATACATAGAATTATACATAGTTAATAGTTGAAAAATAGGTTTGACCCGTGGAAAACCCGTTCCCGTTGAAATATCGGGATAAAAAGTCCTATGTTATTGCCCGGGTCTGAAACTATCTCCATACCAAATTTCACCCAAATCAGTCCACTCGTTGCGACGTGAAGGAAGGACAAACAAACAAACACACTTTCACATTTATAATATTAGTATGGATAGACTATAAATACCTAAGCAGATGATTGATGAAACCAGACTTCCGATCCGATGCATCGAGCAAAGTCAATACTACTAAATTCTGCCCGTGACATTGTCCGCGTCTAATTCGGTTAGTCAGAGCATTCCCACAGGACCTATGCATTTTGCCGGGATAAAAAGTAGGATACATGTTCACCCGTGATATAATCTGTGGCGTTGCCATACCAAATTTTGTGGCAATTCTTGAGTAAAAATCGGACATAAGTATAAGTACATACATACATACATACTATCATGTGACTTCTACAGATTTATTATGGGTGATAATGGAGGAGGGACTATTTCTTTATATTCTTTTAGTTTATAATAAAAAAGTTGCATTTTACCTTTTGACAATCAGCACGCCTCATCTAGCTGAATACGGATACCTGTAAGTATAAGAATTCGTTTTAGCCTATGTCAATTCCGTGCAATCTGCCTGGAAAAGTACATTGGACATTCGGTTTTTTTTTTCAGAATTTGCCTATATATTGTTCTATGTGCAGAGTTTTTAGTGCAAAAAGAATCTATGATTATACTGACTATATAAAATAGGTACTTTACCTACCTAGCGTAAAGTACCTATCAAATAGTTACAAAGTAATTAATTCTAGTGCATATTTATAACTATCAGGTATTTTCACACGTGGGTTAATTTCAATGAATTTCATCAAAACTGCATTGCAGTCGTAAAGAAGCTGCCGACAGACTGGTAAAATAGATTGATTCCAGTAAATAGGTAGTAGTAATAGTAAAACATATGGTATGTATTGTAAATGCATACCTATACATATGAGTAAGTATTTGGATAGAGGAATCTCAACAATCACCTTAAATGATAGCATCGGGTATATTATACGATTTCATACAAATATTATGATGGGAAACCCGAATTACACCTCCTGCAACACAAGATATTCCTCCAATTTGTTTTTTCTAACGTTAGATTTGTCAGAATAAACTTGTGTAAGTACAAGGCATGTGCACTTTGCCACTAAAATCTCAAGGGTCTGAGCGGTTACTTCATGACATAGAAAGCATATATTAAAACGAACGCAATAAACACATGAAAAATCGAACCAACTATGATTATATATGATACCTACCTAAATTTAAGTATTTTTACAATTCGAGTTAACTTATAGGAGAGACGCGGTTTAAAAGAGAACCAAAAATAACTTTCTAGTAGCAACAAATGGTGTGATATCATACGGCGAGTGACATCTAGCACCGCTAGGCGTAGAATAGGGATGACGACAACTTTTTTCCTTAGTCTATCAGGAAGATTATTGAAAAGTATTGGACACGTTTTTTTTCTTTTTTCACGTAATCAAACTTATACGGAGATATATCGAGTTGAAATGTCGCGTGACGTCACGGTTAGGTACGATTTATACCTAACGGTGACGTAGTTAGCCCCCACTCTCCAACTTTAATGCGTTTTAACCTAGTCATTCTTTGTTAATTTGATAAAACAAAAAATACGTGTCTAATATTTTTTTATTACCTGACTGACGGACTAATTATAATTTCGATTTCTTCACCCTGTCGTCATCCCTATTGACCACGACCACTCTGTAAAGAGTGCACCGAGAAAGAAGAAGAGCGACAAATAAAATTAAATATTTCTGGTAACATCTGTTGTCGCACTGCACTTGAGGGTAGTTTATTTATGCATATGAGCGACGGTCACGCATATAAATATGAAAGCTCCCGCATGTTGGATACTCGAGATACGACCACTGTACGCTTTGCTATAAGCCTTTCCCCGAAGCCTTGAAGCTTTTTACAAGCTTTTATTTAGCTTCACTTGTCCCGATTTGATCCACTTCCCGGTTACCGATTGAGCTGAAATTTTGCATGCATGTGTAAACCGGATGATATTGCAAAATTATTATGACATGGAGCTGATCTGATGATGGAACCGGGAGGTGGCCTTAGGAACTCGGTAGTTAAACTACACAACCTCATCGAATTTGGATAGATTAAGTAGTCCTAACCTAAAATAAAAAAATGAACTTCCAAATTGTAGTCTATTCACAGTTGCCCGCACTGCGAACTATTTGGGATATGTAGGTACCTATAGCTGTTTTTTATTGTTTCATTTCATTTCATTTATTGCGTCAAATGTACAACAGATGTTACAAGCAATGTTTTTACAGGCAATTAAATTTTTACTCATAAATAATCATAATCTTTTACTTAAATCACGTTAAACTTGTATATTTCTATATTAATGTCTGTATTTATTTATTTATACAAAACGATCTCAGAAACGGCTCAAAGGCTAGGTTCACACGGCGCAATTTTTCCTGTATTCCGTACACGAGATTTTATCGAATATCGCGTAGTGATCGAGTATCGTGGTTTGCCCCAATCTTGATAGTAAATTGTCAAAGCTGGCTATTGACATTCGAAAATAATTGAAGAACACACGTTCATCATTTCTCAGCTGTTGAAAAAAAACTTCACATCTTCTTTCTCGATGCAGACCTGACAGGTTTTTAATAAAGGATGGATTTCTCCGGCGCCGATGTCTCCTTCTTATATACCACTATAAAAGAAATGGAATACGAGGATCCATCCATGTCGGCGTGCACTCAACGACTAGCGGTGTGGCGGCTGGAAAATCGTATCGAATATACGCTGTGCGAACAGCGGCCACGGCCACGTAATATGGAAAGACCGCTTACGTGAAAAAACCGAATGGACCTCGCACCGCGTGTACGGTAAAACCATATGCGAGAAAATATCGAATCGAATAGTCGCCGTGTGAACCTAGCCTAACGATTTGGCCCAACATTGTAATATATGCATGGGTATTCGGGGGCTACAAATTCTAGCTAGGAAATCAATCTCATATCTGGGAAAAAGGTACTAGTTTATGTGATTGTTACATCAAAATAAAATACGAGTGGGGGTTTATGAAACGGGCTATCAGCCGATTTTTACGAATCTGAAATCTGTTCTAACTAGACAGTTTATCTGGCCGGTGTAGCCGGTCATAATTTGCAGTTTTATAACGTATGATATGTGTGTACATAAATAACTGTTCCACCTACTTATTGCTGTTAATAAGTTTTACCACCAATAGGTCAACTTTCAGGTCATACCTACAGCAAACATTACCAGATTTGTGCATAGCTAACTTCTCGAGTACCTACTGAACGAGAAGTAGGTAATCCTTTCTGTATCAACATGTCTGTCAGCAGCTTAATAGAAGTATGCTACCGGAAGGTGAATGAAAATTTACCTGAAAACCTTTTCAAAGTTACATTGGCATACGTTCAAATTGCATGCAGTACCTGGTATTGAGATAGGACGGGATAGTAAAAGTAAAAAAAAAACTGTGGAATTTACACAAAATCAATCGTGCGAATTCAGTAGCTTAAATATACAAGTTATCGCTGTCCATATAATGTGATTACAAAAAGATGTCATATAAACACGATATATTCGTGTAGGATTTCAGACTGAGGTATGTAAAATATTCACGTAATCAAAGCACAACCTTTTAATCTTGGAACAGTGCCATTGCTTAGCTAATTTTTAAAAGTAGATTCCGATTTAATCATTTAGGAGTGAGAGGAATTTCAGATGTCCTACCTACTAGAAGTCGCGAGGCATAGGTACACTTACCAGTGATTTACGCATAATTATCAGCTCTTCTTGGGGAATACAGTTGGTAAAAAATCTTCTTAAATTCATTATGTTTTGCAGCCGGATCTTCTTCTTAGTGTGGATTCCGCAATCTTCTAAAGCTTAATCAGGTAAAGTGAGAGAATTAACAAACGAAATAAAACAATCTGCAAATCCAAACTAACGACAATAAGTAATACACGAAGGATATATCGGCAGCAGCAGTGAGTGGAGTTAGAACGTTAATACGTATTTAATAATACGTAGAAAGCAAGGAAAACAAAACATCTTAATGAAAGACAATATTGAACAGACATCGAAAGCTGCCAACTTCAATTTCCTCTTCAACAAATGAACAACTATTGGATTAGATGTAGGAGAGGATAAATAGTGACACGGTCAATACAGTGAACAAAACGGACTACCAAACGAATCCAAAACTAATAATAAATGCACAATCATTTGGAGCTTTGGGGGCGAATTTATATGAGGTGATTTCACAAAGGGCCTCCAGACGGTAACAGAGACGAAACTATCATTTTAGGTACTCTTTTCAGAATAGTCATGACATTGCCGATGACAATTAGAATATGGCCCAGCAAATGAGATAAAAGGATAATATATTCTACCAAAGCACATTCTGACACAATCACGTGGTAGATAGACTTACGAATGGGTCAGATATTTTTAAATCACTTGAAATTTTAAATACTGAAATATTTAAATCACAAGGCATATTATAGAACAATAATGCGGAAAAATTTAATCATGTTTAGAGAAATAGTATCGCCTATATTATAGCATATCCTCTCAACACTTCGGACACACTGCAAATAACAAGATGATTAGATAACATCATTCACCGGAAACGACCAAGAGGACATACATAGCCCCATATGGCATAGACGGAACAGAAAGACCAGGTCGTAGGACAAGACAAAAAATAGTATATTTACAATTTATTATAGTTCTAAGAGAAGAGCGAATCACATCCTGACACTGCTAGTCAGTTATGAAATCTACCAGCACTTCGGAATTCGGAAAGACATATCGCCAAAGCTGGATTAACCCACCACGACCCGTCAAACCCTTCTTAAAAACAATTTAGATGATTACACCAGAGCTGCGTATTAGTAATGGCTAAGGAAAAAATATGTAAAAAAAGACATTAATTTAATTTTTATCCCGAAAGTTGGCAACGTCGCATATAGCTGTCAAATGTTTCGCTGTTTTTATTAATTTCTCAATATTAGGTACTGAATTAAAATAGAAGTTATCATTCTATGGTTGAATGACGCGTCTCGTTTTATATTTGTTGGTTAGGCATTCAAATGATAACATTACATTATTACATTGATTACATTGCATTTTATGCATAAAAAATGCGATGGAAAGTTTTCAAAAAATTTAGTAACAACAAAAAAGATAGTACTTCCATAATCCAAAATAAAAAGATAGTAATTCCTAAAAATTTCGTGTTCCTATGATAATTATTGCAATCCATACTTAATGTTTTTTTCAACCATAGAGCGAATTCATGTTTTCATTCAGTAATACTCAGAAATTAATGAATACAGCGATATATTTGACAACTATTTGCGAGCGACGTTGCCAGCTTTAATCTCTGGGGACAATAATGTCCATTTACTAGATTTCATGGTTTTTCCGTTACTACCAAGCGGGGGACTGCAGAGAAGAAATCGATCAACCAAATTCCGCAAAATTAATTTTCCCATAGAGAACAATCGATAAAAGGTGCGCTATAGACTGAAAATGTTCTTTCTTTTGTACCAGTATCAGGGACAAAATAATTATCAAAATCGGACTACTCTGTAAAAAGTTATGCGTGGCCGTCTACATAAACAATAATAATGATGATGAAAAAAATATACGCGTCGACCTGAGAACCTCCTCTGTTTTTTCGTCAGCTGAAAAGGAAAATGATGGTCCTAAGTCCTAGCGCTGGTACCGGCGACCCAATCGCGTGGGCGTTAAACGAAGGTGTGGGATAAATTACGAGGGTCGAACGATTTGTACCACAAAAATCAATTTATTTTTTTTTCCATTTCCAATAGTCGATGAAAAGCGAAGTATAGAATCTCGCCATATGGACGAAATCACCTTAATTAAAAAAACAACAATTGAACTGTTTTCGTTGTACCAGGCTTATTATGGCAAACAATTAACGCCCACGCTATTGGGCCGCCGGTACCAGCGCTATGACCATCATCTTCCTTTTCGTCATTACGTTGGACATCTGAAGGGTCACCATATTGGTACCGAAACTTTTCTTTCACTATCTTCCGGTCTATTAGTGGTAAGTGGTAACAAACTAACGATAACAGGACCACTATTTATACCAACGTCTCTGTCTGTCTGTGTCCGATAACTTTCTCAGCAGGTTGATGTTATAATGCCAAATCTAAGCTGAAATTTCACGAATTTAAGCCACTTCGGTGACTCTGACGCCATATCACGGTGCCGGTGAGCCGATTTGATGGAGTTTTTTCTAGGGTTCCAGAATTCTCTTTGTTGGTTTTGTTGCCATCGGTATTTTCCAGGGCAGAGTAATAAAATAAATATAACGATCTAAGAAATTAATTGCATAATATTTTTGAACTTCTAAATTATGTATTGTACAGTCAGCAGCAGAAGTAGATAAGCTGTCCAGGTGAAAAATGACCTACACACTCCCTTAACGTCTTAAGATTAAGGTCGTGTGTAGGTCATTTTGAACACCTGGACAGCTTATCTACTTCTGCTGCTGACTGTATAAGTAAATATTGATTCGACCTACATGGAAACTACTATTCCATAGATTCATTAATATGTGATGATCTGACGTAAAATTTGCGTTGTGTCAGAGGCAATGTAATCATTTTTCTATGTTTGTGTATACGAATTTTATGCAACAATACCAATGACTACACGAACTTGATGATAACAATAACTACGTAAATTTATTAAAAGTTGAAAAATTTAACACAAGGAATACAATTACATACAATTGAAAAACGGCGGATAAGTCAGTCAGTCCACTTTGCTGTTTTTTCACCATTCTTAGCCACTGGGTGGGCGTACTTCGCAGGTCCGTTGATGATCGGCCACAGATGTGTGGGCAGTGAAACAGTGTTTCCAAAGACCGATTTCAGTGCGGAAAGTGCCTATTAGGTTTTAGTAGGTTTAGTCTTTCGTCGGGGTCGAATATAGCCCGAGGTACTCGAATAGTGGGTTGTCTCAACATAGGATCAGTATGTTCAACAACCAAAGGGAATTCATAAAATGATATTAATTAGATGACTAGAGTTGAAAAGTTATAAACGTAGTTTATAAAAGAAGATTATAACATCAATAACAGAGTAAGAGCCACTTGCAACACTCAGAATGTAGTGTTGATAAGAGCAGTTGTATTAAGATTGCGGAGCAGGGAGTCAGACTCTGTGGCAGGTATGTGGACGAAAATGTCCAGTAATAGGGCAGTAGAGGAGGAAAACAAATTGTGCTAATCCCACGTCATGTGAATAATGGGAAAGGTAATGATGGTGATTTTTATCATGAGGTCTCGTTTCGGACCCCATTTGATCCGTTTAAGAGATGGAAAAATAACCATTTATAGGATCACTTCGACATATACTTAGCTCCGTATTAAAGGAACGATTTCGAGGATATAGCAACATCTGCCAAATGACTCGAGATATGTCTTCTTTAAAATCGGTCTAAGTATTATTTAGTATCGGACCTTGGTACCAAGGTTCCCGGAAGCTGTAAAGAAACGTGCTTCTAAGACAATTTAATAAAAACTGCGGTTGCATAAATTAATTACACATATTATAAATAAAATACTTAGGACTGATTTTCCAATCGTCAGATAAAATTTATTTTTCGGATAGTCAATACAAAATTCGAATATATTATGGTATAAAATCAAATTTCGTATGGACTGTTCGACGAATAAATTTTATCTGAACTGACAATTGAAAAACCAGCCCTATAATACATAAAAATCAACACTTCGGAATAATTAATACTTCCTGTAAATTTAAATGCTCACTGACTGGTCATCACGCGGTAATAGATAAAATGTAATTTTATTTATACATTCTCAATAACTTATGGACTTACTTATGGATTTCGAAATTTGCATTGATAACGGACGCGGGGAGGCGTTGTTTTTATATATTATCGTGTGACTACTTTTCAGCGAGTTTTGGGACGGTTTGTATACGAAACCACTAGCATTCATTGGTATCGACATATCTGCATTTGTATATGCGGATTCATAACACAGGAAAAAAAAGCATTTATTCATATAGTGTTATAGTAAATTATATTTAGTCTCAAATGCATACAGAGTAGGCAACAAGCAATGTAAAAGGTAGATTATAAGCGCGCGGCTAAGCTGATCTAGATCACCAATTTTCAATAGAAAATAGTGTAAAATTAAAATTAGATGAAAATTTGCAATAATATGCCTTAAACCAATTTACATAAAAATTCGTCACTATAAAAAAAATACATTTCGGTCTCTTGGCGTTTGAAAGCTTGTATAATAAGGTAACCGGCAGAAGCACTAATTTAATTAGGTACTATTTTTTTGAAATGCAAAAAGAACGCTAACTTAATTAGGTACAAAAAAAAATCATGAAAAAAATTAAACCGACTTGAAACTCGGACAACCTGTAATATCGGTGTCAAGTTCACTATAAGATCGTCATAGCTATGGGTCGGTTCACTTGATACCTTTTTTCGGCTACATTGTCCAAACATGGATACAACGGGACGTATCACTTAAGTCTACTTTTCACCATTCTTAGCTCACGGGTGGGCGCACTTCGCAGGTCCGTTGATGATCGGCCACAGATGTGTGGGCAGTGAAACCGTGTTTCCGTAGACCGATTTCAGTGCGGAAAGTGCCTATATTAGGTTTTAGTAGGTTTAGTCTTTACTCGGGGATCCAATATAGGTAGGTACCGAGGTAGGTGTACTCGAATAGTAGATTGTCTCATCATAGGATCAGAATGTTCAACAACCAAAGGGAATGAATAAAATGATGACATGACTAGAATTTAAAAGTATAAACGTAGTTAATAAAAGAAGATTATAACAACAATGCCAAAATCGTACACGTGCATACAAATTTCGAGTTCAACTGAACAAAATTAAAATGGGACCAATCCAGAGGATAGAGATAATCTACGATAGGAAATCCCGCCCTTCCACTATTCAAAACGCCTCAATGTATTTGGAAAGTATGTAAAAGCACCACCACCACTCTCAACACATGTTTGACGGCTGTCTCAGCACGCACACATGCGTTAAGAGTGTTTCTGGTGCTTGTTAAATACTTTCCAAATACATTGAAGCTTTTTAAATAGTGGAAGGGCGGGATGTTCTATCGTAGATTACCTTTCGATTAAAAAAGAATCATCGAAATCTGTTCGTAATCGACGAAATTATGTGTGATCATACATATAACGTCGTTTGTAATATTAATATAAGTAACTTGTTATTATGTACCTACTTGTTAAAAACCGTAGATAGTTGTACACGAATGAATCAACTTATTTTCAATTGTTTGATTTGTTTGTCTATGTATTGGACAACCGAAATAGATCAGTTTTTCATTAGCTCTGTTCATGGTGATGATGAGGATTCAATGTTTTGTCCGTTGATAGTTACTTTCAGGGACAGCAAGCAGACCATGATGTCTTTGCAATCGTGAAACATGCTTATTGAAAAGCGCTTTATTTCGGTTTTCCAATAGACAAGCAACTGAAGCAATGAGGAATATTAAAAATTGTTTTACACATGTAGTTACACAATTATTAGATCTCTTTAGACAAACGAGGTAAGTCAAAACCCTTAGACAATATACCAGCAGACAAACAGGATTAAAAGAGCATAAGTTAAGTATTGATAAATGTGTAGGTATGGAGATTGAGTGACAATTTTAAAGATTCGAAAAAGAATAGTGCGCTAAGCTAAAACGCAATTATGTACTTAAGGGTTTTGACGCTACCTGTATAAACGATACTTACACAGAGATATCCATCCAATAGATACGGATTTTAAATGTGCGACAGCAGCTGTCCGTTCGTCGGTACATATATCATGTACATATTTATTTAAAAAAATGTCTGGTTTAGACCTATACATTTCCACATAGAAGATGGTTAAAAATATACGGCTAAGACGATATTCAAAGATCGTACTTCGTAAAGTAAGTGCCGAGATATATAATTTTCCCATTTGTTCGCACTGCGGAAAACTGCGAAATAAATCCCATCAGTTGGTTCGTAGTGCTGTGCCACAACAGTGTGCGGATAACAGGGAATAGGCCATACAAAGATCTTCATCCCATCTGCTCTGCCTGTCACATGAATGATGAACGAGAGCGGTTGGGTTCTCCCAGTGTTTCAACAGCCTTCATTGTCATGTCTGCATTTTTAAGGAGAAGACGCCATCTATTTTGATTAAATTTCATTAAATCTAACATCGGTGCAAATATACAAGTTGTTAGAAATCGTTATTATTAAAGAAACAATTTAGTGAACAACGCCGGTTGAATCACTGAGGAAAATTTCCCGGTTACATTTTCTTGAGGGTCACTGCGGGTGAAAAAACCGCTGAGAGCGCTAGTGGCGTTGGTGTCAGTTAGCCAAGGCAGCCATTTGCCATTTCGCGCGGTTTGACATAACACATCTCCCCATCGCCATAGCCACATTCGCCAGTGGCGCCAGCTGGTGGGCGAAAATACTGCATCCTCGGGCGTCACCATAAAGCACCAACTCCACGATATTTTTCTCTCATCACGAGGGTTCGGCTCTGGTTATTTGCACGGATCCATTATGGATCCTTATACATCTCCAAATGTTTTGTAAATGCTTGCAGGTTTAGTACTCACGATTTTTTTTCTCCATCGGATATCTCGGTGTGAATTTAATTAAAATTTTCGCAAAATATTCTCAGAGGTGCGAGCCGAGATGTGAACTCCTCTGCATGAGAGGTCAAACCACTAGGCTACCAAGAGCCCTCCCCCCCCTCCCCTTAATAATACCAGTTAATTCATAAGTTCCAAATGATGACCGAAATATTAAATATGCCCTTTATTTGCATATTTAAAAAACTACTAGATATTATGAACGATGCACATCGGTTTATGGAAAGAGATATGGAGAGTTGATGTAAAGGAGCGCAATCTTTATACATAGTTCCAAAAGTGGACACCAAATCGGGTAAGTCGGGGGCGCTGCGGTCGCCATAAGTGTCAAGCCACCTAGGCGGATAGTCTGGAGTAGTGCCTTCAGTGACACACTACGTATAATAAACACTAAAGTAAACATTTTTTGACATATTCTGTTAGGCATACTCATGTACCCTACATGCCTAACAGAATATGTCTTGCCTAACAGAAGCTGTTCGGGCACCCGTTTTGACGGGGGCATTTTTCTCCGGTTGATTGTGAATCCTTACTTATAATAGATCAATGTTAAAAGGTAAATTATCTGAGAATATTAATTAGGTGAGTACGATAGGCCTGAAAATCCGTTGAGGTATGTGCATTAGAAAATTGATTTCATTTTGAAATCAATAGGAAAGTAATTCTGTCTGTTTGTCTTTCTGTCTGTCTGTTACGTCTTCACGCTTAAACGGCTGGACAGATTAGATGAATTTTGGTAAATAGATAATTCGGGTACCGGGGGAGACAAAGAGAAGTTATATCCCGAAAAAACGCAGAATTATTCACGGGGAGTACGCTATAAGCGTATTGTCAAGTCGCGGACAGAAGATTGATAAGAATTATAAATTAAGAGATTGGTGGCAAGTTCTCTATAGATATCCAAAGTTTGCATGTGATTTGACGTGAAGTAATAAAACTCCATAGTGTGAACATTTGTTTGACCCCCCCCTCGGCAGGGCTAGGTCTACTGCTGTTATGAATTTTTAACCCCTGACGCGAAAGGGGGGGGGGGTGTATGACCCCCCCTGAGTCGAAAGCTATATCCGCCCTTGCCACCACCTCTGCTCGAGAGGCGGTGTTCATCAAACCACTAGGCTACCAGTACCACGGCTTCCCATGCCATGATATGAAACGACACTTAATAAATATGATGATTGATGGACGTCCCGACAGTTTTCGGAAATCATCGTAATCAGCTAATTGTCTTTTTCCAAAGACCGCTGTGCATGAAAGTGTGTTTGCTTGTTTGTTTGTCCTTCCTTCACGTCGGAACGCAACGACTAAACGAATTGGAATGAAATTTGGTATGGAGATAGTTTGAGACCCTGGGAATAACATAGGATACTTTTTATCCCGATATTTCCAGGAGAACGGGTTTTATAGGGGTCCAACCAGTTTTTTCAATACTTCTTATAAGCATCTATATGTATTGTATAGTATCGCCGGGTATGCAAGTTCTAAGTCTACGCCGGACGAAGTCGCGGGCATCGTCGGCTAGTGTTTGTATACAAATTTAAATGTTGTCGTAAAACTTTATGGATTAGGGATAACGTAATGTAACTTTAATTATGAAGGATATATTCAATCAATGTTAAATATAGCTATGTCAAGAATGCACATCATCAAAAAGGTATGATGGGGAAACGCTCAGACACGCTCTTCGCTCATATAATCATGTACATTTTGTAGTACTATTTTTTCAATGAACTTTTGTTGCACTGTTTTGGTCAATTTACAGCAAGCTGACAAAGAATAAGATTATATTTTCGTAAAAGAAAGTGTGAATAAATCAAATATTCAAATTAAAATAAAATCATTTTCATTACGAACTGCTGAGGCATAATCACATTACTGTAGAGATTATCACATTACTGCAAACAATTTTACAAGAAATAACCGAACGATTATTTTTAATAGAAAAAATATATGATAAGTAGGTACGTTGGTTACTTATCAAGCTGCGTGTTTTACCTTTTCAATTTCTCAGTACACAGGGTGAAATCCCTGGGAGACTGTCGATCCTAGAACGATACAATTGCACTATCTCTTCTCTTGCATATGCTTTGAAAATATGTATCCAATATTCCATCTTTTCCGTGTAAACTACCGAGAATATTTGTTTGATTTTCTGGGTGAGAAACTAGAGGGGATTTCTGCGCAGGTTTACGACTGAACTGAAGAGCCAATAAGCGTGCGCGCACGACAAAGCGCTCCCTGCGTCCGCCCGTGCCCCTCTGCCGATGAGACCTTATTTTTGGCTTTTGCGCATCGAAGGCCACCACCGCTCAAGTTTCGTACCGATGCCTGTTACTTATTCTCCGCGCTGTTCTTTTTAAGGTGCTATTCCAAAGCCAGCGATCAATCGCGGCCACGTGAGGCCGTAACGGCCACAGTCATTGTATTAGAATGTATGGAACCGCTTCCGCGCGCGGCGAATGGGAACAACACAGCCGGTACATTAGTGAGCGGGCCCGATCGATCGCTGGCCTTAAAATAGCACCTTATAGCATACTCGTCACTGCTATGCTCCTCGCAAGCTATCTCTATGAATATTGTAAATCTGCACAGTTACTAAATCTTGGTTATCAATACATACCTGACCAAGCCAATATTCCTTCAATCAAAAACATACCATACCACAAAACTGGTTTCTATTCTATGGCATACTATGCAAGCTGAGTTTTGACAGTGGGATTCATTGCTGAACCCCACTGAACGAATATCAGGACTCCACCACCTCTAAAAAATGTTATCCTATAGTAAAGTTTGTGTCAAATAAATGTCGAAAATGCACTTTGCCTTTCCCTGACCCAGCATCGTCAAATTGCTCATGTAAGATCATACTTTTCTAAGAAATATTAAAAGTTAAAGATATGAAAAAAAAACACATGTTATATTTGATTATATCATCCTTACATTGACAGCTTTCGTTACACGTTTCACGAAACTTCGCTCGATACAATTTAATTCCAAAGTAACCTCTAACTCGGACCTTTAATACAACTTTACTCCAGTTTATTATATCAAACAGTTACAACTATAAAATTATCCATATTATATGCATACATTGACAGCCTTATAAATGCCATGTTTTTAGGCTGTATTTTTATAGAAATAAAACCGTGAAATCGGGCGTTCTGTGCGTAGCGCTTTCTTTTTAATTCATTGCACGAGTGACAGTGACGGCTCAGCTGGGTATAGGAACGGCCTTAACGTCGGGTTTTATAACTGCCTTTGTTTGCTAAACATGATGAAAGGACCATATAGCAAACAAACGTAATAAAACTGACCAAAGTGTAGCACGTGTACTGATTCTTGGTTCACATTTACAACGTATCGTACGTATCGTTGAAGATAACAATTAAGCAACAGATGTTGGAGATGGTCGGTTTTAAGTACATTTTCGTCATTATCTTGCATGAACATTACAAGACTACCGCTTGCAATAAATTTCTACTAATATCTACTACTACTACTATAGCCTATTTGCGTCCCACTGCTGGGCACAGGCCTCCTCTCATCACGAGAGGGTTTGGGCCATAGTCCCCATGCGGGCCCAGTGCGGATTGGGGACTTCACACACCTCTTTGAATTACTTCGCATATGCGTGCACTGTGCAGGTTTCCTCGCGATATTTTCCTTCACCGAAAAGCTCAGTGGTAAATTCAAATTGAATTTCGCACATAAGTAAACTTAGAGGTGCGAGCCGGAATCGAACCCCCCACTCTCTACATGAGAGGCGGTAGATCGAACCATTAGGCCACCACGGCTTCTACTAATATAATAAATGCGAAAGTAGGTCTATCAATTACCTCCTCACACTTAAAGCGCTGCAACGATTTATATAAAATTCGGTACGGAGGTATGTTGTTCGAGTCCCGGGCAATAGCAACATAGGCTACTTTTTATGCTGAAAAATTTTTAAATAAAAAAATAGAACCGACTTCAAACTCCGACCGCCTGTGAAGTTGGTGTCAAGTTCACTATAAGATTGTTACAGCTTTGGGTCGGTTCACTTGACACCGACTTCACAGGCTGTCGGAGTTTGAAGTCGGTTCTATTATTTTATTTAAAAAAAAATCGGCTATATTTTCCAAACATCTGAACGATGGGACGTAAGTCTCACTGTAGTCTTTGAAATTGATGCCAAAATCATACACACATGCTAACAAATTTCGAGGAGTTCCCTCGTTTTTTCATGGATCCCATCATCAGAACTAAACCAAATTATTAAAAGGGTTCAAGTTGGAGGTACACCTTTCAATTAAAAAAAGAATCATCGAAATCGGTTCACAATTGACGGAGATATGCGTGGTCCTACATAAAAAAAAAAACGCGTCGAATTGAGAACCTCCTCCTTTTTTTTTTCGTCGGTTGAAAAATGCATAGTTCTCGCAGGAACGCTGTAACCGAATTCCACTCGGACAAAGTCGCAGGCAGAAGCTAGTACTTTATAAATGTGCACAGGCCATATAAAAATCGTGGACCCAACAAGCCAACTCAAATAAATGTTATATGAACATATAAAATAATGTCCACGACCACCACCACAACAGCCTATTTTGCGTCCCACTGCCGGGCACAGGCCTCTCATCACTAAAGGCCTAGTTCGGATTGGGGACTTTACATTCACACACATCCTTGAACTACTTCACAGTTGCGTGAAGGTATCCTCAATATGTTTTCTTTCAACGAAAAGCTCAGTGGTAATATTCAAATTGAATTTCGCACATAATTAAAACGCAGAGGTCCGAGCCGGTTTAGAACCCCCGATCCTCAGCATGAGAGACGGTAGTTCAAACCACTAGGCTACCATGGCTTGTTCATATGTATAATGTCACTTTAAATTAAATATTAGACAGAAATCGTGTTTATTATATCAGACAGAAATTTGATCTTGTATATTTTGTAGTAATATATATACCGCATCTATAATACGGGGTAATTATTTTATAAAATTAATTGCTCTCGGACCATTGCGAGGTTGCGATGATTACGATTTTAAACTGGATTTGATTGAATTGAATATGAGGTTTCATCTGAGAGGCTACGTTGAGTAGGTAGGCACATTTTGAGCGAATTTGGCAAGAATCAATATTTTAATGAGCTCTCGTACTGAGCGAATCATGCATAAGAAATGACAACGCCGATTGTTGTTTTTGAAGAGAATTATTTATTATATTTTAACCCTTCAAAACTGGCAGATTTCTGAAGTCTATATATTTGGACACTTTATATGTATCTTAATAGAGTATTTTATATACGACTACGCTCCAGTCGTATATAAAATACTGCGAAGCGGCTGAATATAGGCATATTCAGCCGCTTCGCAGTCAAAGAGATTTGCAACGAAGAAAAAGTTTACAATTGGCCTTTAGGCATTACGTCCGCCAATTGTATATATTTTGCATGTGCAAAGAAGTTAAAATAAATATAAGTAAATAAAAGAGTGTAATAATATTTAATATTTACACCACTAAGTACTCCGAATACTCGTTTATCGACTGACCTCATTTTTAAAACAATTCATTTCAATTCTAGTAACCTTAGGCAAGACTATCCCCACCATGGGTCATATAGAGATAACTGTCAAAAAGTAAAGATTTCCTATGCGTAGGTGTAGCATGCGATATATGAAACTCATCAACTCATGGCATGGTTATTTTGTACTTCTTTGTAAGTCAATCGAAATTCTGCCATATTATAATCACGATTATGAGCATCTAGCCACATTAGTATTTTAGTAAAAAAAAATAACAAAGAAGACCTTCTACATATATCATAGAATAAATACTAATAGCAGTGTTTGTTCTTTGTAAATAATCAACTTAACATTAAAGTTACTACCACGAACCGAGTTCAGGTCCATTAGAGTAAAAAGTTAATGTCTGTAAAATATACAGTTTACAGTATAAACACATATAATAAATCAAGTTTTTACTGTAACGACTAACGACAGCAGAGTGCGGAGTATGGTGGCATCGACATTAATATCAAAGAAAACAGCAGGAGTATTCATTCTATGACAAATTAAAGTTCGAATTAATTCAAAAAGTTAGAGTAACAAAATAATAGGGAGTTTAAATAAGAATTCAATGTTTAAATTTAAATGTTAATTTATTACTTAAGATAACTAAATTTTCATATTTTGATTTTCTGTTATGTGTATATAAATAATATGTATATGTCAAAACATCAATCCTCTATCGCTCTTTTCTAAACCTTTGTTCCCTTTTATAAAATAAATCCAATATAATTGAATTGGCTAGATAAATTAAGCATTGCCCGGTAAAAGGAAGGTTAGCAGGATATTTGTCTATTATTATTGTACACATACATGCTTTTTAAAGCATTCAAACACATCGTCGATATATACTTTTCCCCGCGCCAATAAACCTTACATTGAAAGAAATAGTCTAGCATAATCTAAGAATCTTAATTTACTTTTTCTTAAAAGAGTCCTAATTACCGCAAAATGAAGACAAGCTTATCTTCATTCTTAATCATGTTTTGAGGCGCATCTCAAGACCTCATACCATAAAAAATTTACTCGTAATGTACTAATTCTTATCCATTCATACTGTGTTGTGTTTGTGTAACATCACACTCACACTACAGAAACTCAGAAACCGAAACCCCAATATAATTGAATTGGCCAGATAAATTAAGCATTGCCCGGTAAAAGGAAAGTTAGCAGGATATTTGTCTATTATTATTGTACACATACATGCTTTTAAAATCATTCAAACACATCGTCGATATATACTTTTCCCCACGCCAATAAACCTTACATTGAAAGAAATAGTCTAGCATAATCTAAGAATCTTAGTTTACTTTTTCTTAAGAGTCCTAATTACCGCAAAATGAAGCCAAGTTTATCTTCATTCTTAATCATGTGTTGAGGCATCTCAAGACCTCATACCATAAAAAATTTACTCGTTATGTACTAATTCTTATCCATTCATACTGTGTTGTCTAACATCACACTCACACTACAGCAACTCAGAAACCGAAACCATTTCATGCGAGTTTCGAGTACCGTAAGCCATAATAACCAAATACTCGTAGGTTTCTATCGCACGCAATTGGTCATGCGACTCTTGATAACTCGTTAAAGAACACAAATTCTATTTAAAAAATATAGCACATTTTTTTATTTATAAAACGAGCCCGTTGACAATACACGGCCACGATAAATAATTCCCAGTGATCTCTATTCTTTGATAAGCCATCCTTTCAAGTCTAGTACCTACAATAAACGCGGTATTTGTAATGTGTATTTTGGGATATGAATACTATTGCGAAGTAATTTTTATATTACACGTACAAAACCCTAGTTTTTTTTATAATTAAGGTGATTATTATTAAATCATTATCCCTTCTATGGATCAAGGATAATGATACATTAATTACAATCTATGTACCTTCATATAATTCCATTACAGAGTAAATAACTATAATTATATTATTCTAAGGAAATCAACAGAAAGAAATACGAAAATTATGAAGATTTTAAACGGTGCTCTTTTTTCGCGCTTCCCAAACGTTGTTGTTATAAACAAATATGATAAAAGGTGAGTAATAAATAAATTAAAATATGAATGTTTTAAAATTATTACCATTTATTATGAAACAGAGTGAATGCATTTATCATGAAAAGTAGAAATATACAACTGCGCAGTGAATACTGAACTTAGGGAGACATCTTCAGAACTTAAACCACTATGAAAGTGAAAATTTTCGCAGACGTTTCATTATTCGAAACTTAAAATATTTCTTTTACCTGTGAATGAACAGAACTAAAGCTTCACTCATGCGTTCCAGACCTATCGCGTTTATCTTAATGTTCAGAAGGCTGGTCAAAAAACTTACGATGCATGACTAATATACATAGTACTACAATAACTTAAAATGAAAACGCATATGCGCTTGGCCGTTGTTCTACGGTTAAAGCAAATATAGAGGTCACAGCAACTATTTAGCCTGTGAAGTTATTCAAAAATATAAACCGGCGTTTTACTACCGAACAATACTAATGATGTCCTCATACGAGATCTAGGTATTACTGCGGTTGTCCGATTGTTTGATTTAACCGAAGAGCGCCAGCATTCGGATGTTAGAGACGTGGTCATAACGGATCGATCAGCTGCTTAGAATCGACGACGTTTGTTTGGAAAATCGTCCAATTGGCGCGGTCCTTCCCATCCGCGGTTCTGCATGTCGTCATAACCTCTGTCGAACTGCTCTCTGTAGCCTCCATCCTAAGTGAGCAATGATAAACTTCCCAATAGTTTTCGTTTTATAAACAAGATAGTTGAACTAAAAATAGTATATTATTATGAAAGCCGTTTCAGGACATTACCTCCATCACATTTGAAATAATGATGAGAAAGAAGTTAACTCAAGACCAGTATTGATTATAATTAGGGCTGGCACTTTTTGTAGCACACCGTGGTTCTACAATCCATGGAGTCGTCAAATATTAAATAGCAATCTTCGAAGTCAAAGTCTAAAAATATATTACATGTCATGGATGTATGCTGTTTTTTTACGTTCACTAATAAACAGATTATAATAAAGTGCAAAATTATCTTCAATCCTATACTATTAAACGAGCAATATTTGTATACATATAAATATTTATATAGATATAATTATTCGTAATCACGTTCTCGAAAATGGCTCTGGCGATTTTGATGAAATTTGGTATCTAGGGGTTTTCGGGGGTGACATATCGATCTAGCTAGCTCTCATATCTGGGAAAACTCATTTTTGGGTATTTCCACCCGAGCAAAGCTAAGTCGCCCAGGTACTATACATAAAACAAGAAACCTGATGACTGATCGATCGATCAACGCAGAGCCGAAACTACTGGTCGTAGAGAGCTGAAATTGACATGCAGATTCCTTGAGTAGCGTAGGGGAGACCCATGGGAACTGGAAAAATTGGACTTACGCGAGTTATATCGCGGGACACGTCTAGTTTTATGATACTTATACCTGTATAATAAAAGTGATTACAGTTCACAGGTGACGCGATAGATGATGAGTTATCCTTTTTTACGCTTGTGTAAAAAATCGTTACTTTTTATTAGAAAAGGGTCAGACTAAATTCGAATCTTATTTTAACTTAACAACTATAATCAATTTTGCAAGTCATAAAATTATTCATCATGTTTATACTTTGACTTTTTATTTCGAAGTTTGTATTTTAACATAATGACGAATCCATAGATTTTAGAACCTCGGTATGCTACAAACAGTCCCTAAGCCTAATAATATAATCAACAATCGGCAAGTAAGGACTCAGTTGATCTAGATAAACGTGTTCGTGTGGCTTAACTATGCAAATAGTCATTAAATTCAACACTGAGAATCATTAAACTCATGTGTGCATTTTCTCTTGAATCTTTATTTTTTTAAATATTTCCTGTAAGATCTTAATCACTTGTAATAAAGACGTCAGTTGTACAAAGAAATAACGTTCAATAAGTCTCTCTGGTACCAAATAGTCCACTTTTCTTATCTGTCTTGCTTTTTTAAACGGTCCATTGTATAAATCTGACCACACCCAAATCAGTCTACTTGTTCGAACTTTTTTTATCGGGGTACTTGTTTAAAAGGTCCTCTTTGACGGTAGATTTGAGCGCGCAAAATTCGTTTTTAATAAGTAGACCACATGGTAAGTAGATCGTTTGGATAAGTGAACCAATGGACCAATTAGAAACTGTATGGACATCGGAGAAGTAAAATCAACTATACCGATATCTAAAGTGGCCGTTTGGACAAGTAGACCGATGGGGAAAGTGCACCCGTGGTCCTGGAGGGCTAAAGGTTTTCTTTTTTGTACTCAACTAAATATTATGAAAACTTGGTTGTAGTACCCTGGCGAAATAAAATGTAGGTAATTTCTGCCCATCTAATTCTCAGAGTAGTTTCACTATTTAAGAACATTAAAAAATATTCTTGAATCGAATATCATTTCATAACGGTTCTGTAATGAAAACACACGACATCAAAACATTGTCACACCGTTAGCTCGGGATGGGTTAAAGATATCTATGTATCACAAGTTCCTTGCAACTGGCTATCAAGCACAAATTATATTGTACTTAATATTTAAAAAACCGGCCAAGTGCGTGTCGGGCCACGCGCAAAGTATAGGGTTCCGAAGTTGGCGATGCCCACAGTACCTTTCTAAGACTTATTAGCATCTAGCTAGCCTGTGGTATGACGTGCCCGCCCGACGCCCTGCCGCTCGAGAAAAATCATCATCATAAGTTGGTCGACTATTACTCGTAAGTTTGTACAGCCTACTTAGCTGTGATAGTTTTCCTTTCAACTACGTTATATATGCCACAACCGTGATTTTTTTCAGCCATCCAAATACCACCATTTAGCTGGCAGGGGGAGGGGGGGGGACACGTAACCCTAACAAAAAATAGCACTTTAAAGCTTAATATTTCACAAACGCATCAATTAATAAAAAAATGGTTTTAACAAACCCACAATATTTTTTCAAGACCTATTCAACGATATGTCGCACCATGGGGTACGCAAGAAAAAAAAATTACATCACTACTTTAGGTACGAGTAGGGGAGGTACCCTATAAAAAAAAATATTTCAACATTTTATTGTACCACTTTGTCAGCGTAACTAATATGCATATTCATGCCAAATTACAGCTTTCTAGAACTAAGCATCTCCGAGCAATAGTGCGGACAGACGGACGGACGGACGGACGGACGGACGGACGGACGGACGGACGGACGGACATGGCGAAACTATAAGGGTTCCTTGTGGACTTCGGAACCCTAAAAAGACGTCTACTTAATGATCCATATGAACCACATAACTTCATATTTTGGAACATCTTCCTTTTAAGGTGGTTGATTAATTCCAGCCATTCCAGGTTAACTGTCAGTAGGGTTTTTAAATATCAACGTGAAGGAGATATCGAGCGATCTAATATTCTCTGTATTTGCGCAATCTACTATCTCTATTCATGAAACATAGGTGTAAACAGCATTTAGATAAATCTCATTGTTTACGTCCGTTTGGATAACTTATATCAAATTTACTTCGATTGTATTGGTAAAGGAGCTAATGTTCAGGAAAATGTTGTGATAAAATTTATCCGAGCGCAGAGAGAGGGTAAATTTGCATAATTAAGCGATCAACCCAAGTGGGTCAGTATGGGGAAGTCGGAAACAGTGAGAAATAGCGAAATCTGTTCTTAGGAACCCTGCCGGCGATTATAAAATTAATAACACGATTTTTTCACACTAACTATTTGGATTGATCAGTGATCTGATCCGTGTATATTATTAAGATCTTCATCTTTATCAGAACATGTTTCAGTATCAGTAATTATGTAATAAACATCATCACATATTTAGTGAGTGAAGACGTCGCGAAAACATCGCGTCTTTAACACGCACAGCGTGGTTTACCCACGTTTGTATTTTAGTAGGACCTGCCGAATGATTCATGAATCCTGGCCGAATGATAGCAATTAATAAATGTGACTACATATTTGTAGGCTACTTAAACATAGATAGAAATTCAAACAATGTCAGAGAAGGGTTTGAGCTATCTATATTACGCTCTTCAATGCCGCAGTATCAATTTTGGTTGCAGAAAGGTACGTAGATACAGATCCCAAATATATAGGGTAGGGTACGTTTAAAAGCAGCAGCAAAACCGCATCTCTGGCGTAAGAGTAATAATAAAATAAGATAATTGTAATCGGATGGATCAGAAAATTGCATACCGTAAGTAATTATTTATAATAGTGAAATAAAGAATATCCTTTCTTGGAATAGAGTGGCAGATAATAGTAAATCAGTTTGCAATAATTTGCTGCAAATTATAGTTTCATCATTTATTCCACAAGAGAAACTCTATCTTGTCCTGTCAATTACTGTATTTGTTTCATAAATTGACCATTTTGATTTGATCTCGAGAATTTTGAAATAATTGCAGTTAATTCTGAATAGTGTGTTTCTCTGGAAGAATGTGAATTAAAATGATAACTCACCATTGGCTGCTGTTGATCGAACATGCCCTGTTCTTGACGATCTAACATAGAGTTGAGACGCTGAGCCTAAAACAAGTGAAATATTTTCTTTTAGGGCTGGGATTAATTTTGTTATTGGAGCATAAGCGAGGTCAAGGTCAAGCGTCTAGGCTTCCTTCAGGAGCTAAGTTGGCAAATTCGCCGTCACGCAAAACGGGCGCCTATAGACGTCGCGTTACTGAACACCTAGGCGCGCAAATCTACTCCTATCTCTACCTATACTAGACGCCGTAATTTAATTTTTTGATGTTTATGGCTTCCATCGAAACTATCGATGATTCCCCCAATGTCAAGGTTGAAAAAGGCACGTGTTTGTCCAAGCAAGTGGTCGGTAGGCTCAGTAATTGTACGGTGACTCGGGTGAGCATCTAAAACAAAAGACAACACGAACATTTATGGTTCTAGACGCCGTATATAGATTCTAAAAAAATTACCAAAGATGGCGTCACGTCACTGTCATAAGTGTCATTATCATTGTGACGTTCCAGATGTAACCAACCCATGCACATTAGTAAAAATATAAAAAATAGTCGTATAATATTTTGTTGTTATTTAAGGGTGAAGGGTAAGTAAGGGTTTTCTATATACCTACTCATCGCCTACCACATCTTGGCTTGGTACATCATATCAATGTAGCTATGTACAAAACACTAATCCCCAAATACTCAATTACGTACCTAAGTAGGTTCTAACTTTTGCTAGCGAGTTCGTTCGCGTTAATTAGGATACACATGTAAGATGTCATGAAGCCACGAACAAAACACAAAAACTCAACAACGACAATTACCACGAGTAGAAAGCACTCGATTATTATTCGATCAATCCAAACGTCAGATGTCGAATGAAGTGACAATTGGGGATGTCAGGCACGTGATTTGTTGTCAATATTTTTGTGGGCATATTATACTACGTTTATACGCGTGTGCCTGTGCTCGTGAACGTGCCCGTTGAATGTCGTTTTGAACGCCGACCGTGTAAACAGGTACCCGAGCACGTTCAAATTCAATTCACATTTGATCGACGGCGCTCAGGAGCGCGTTCAAAAACAGCCTGTTTGTTTACAGGCTCGTGCCTGTGAACGCGCCCGTGAATGTCGTTTTGAACGCTGTGCATGTAAACATACCTCCAAAAATATTTATAAATAATATATACGCAAATTTTTATATTAAAAGTATCCAAATGTTGTTAAAACCTGAAGTATTACCACTGTAATATGAACTTTTCTTCTACAAAACAGTTACAACCAAATATCTGTAGGTGAAATTAATATTTACATTAAATTATTTAATTATGCGGTTGCATTTAATTTTAGCTTTACAATTATGCATAAATAAATTACTTATGTACATTATTAAGAAAAGTTAAGTTACCGATGCAAAAGTTTTTCATTTTACTGGCAACATTAGTAGCTTTTTTGGAATCTATATACGGCGTCTAGTATAATAAAGAGCGTTCCCTGTTGGCGATGGAGCTAATTCTGAGCACCTGTGTTATGCTTGCATTGAGGGCACCGGCCGCTGTCGATGGAGTTAATTCTGGTTTCAGAGCACAAGCGTCCAAGTTGAGTGGTGTGTCGTGTGGCTAGTTGTGTACCTGCACGAAGAGCGTGTTCTCCTGCTGGCGGCGCCGCAGCTCGTCGTCCTGGTGGCGCATGCGCTGCGACAGCTCCTCCTCCTGGCGCGACAGCTGCGCACGCTCGGCCTCGCGGCGCTCGTCGGCCGCGCGCTCGGCCTGCTCCCAGCTGCGCTTCTGCCGCTCGCGGTCCTGCTCGCGCTGGCGCAGCTGCTCGCGGAGCAGCTCCGTCTCGTGCTCGTATCTGAAACAAACGAGCATTCATGAAAAAGTTCACGTTAACTCTAAACATTCTGGCACAGAGGCATTCCATCTTAGGCCTCAGGGTAGGCAACGAATTCGAGATCTTATGGTTTCTTAATCATAGGATTTAGGTGTCCATGGGCCTCAGTGACCAGTTACCATCTGGTGGGCTGTGCGCTCGTTTGCCTATACCATGGATAAAAAAAAAACCCAAGTCCTGAAAAAACAAGACATAATACCATCATTCATGTCAGCCGAAATACCGCTGCTGGATAATGTCTTAAGCTCACCACTCAAATTCGAGTCTTGCGCCACTGGAATCCACCATATTCCTGAGATGGTCGGCAGATCATGATTCGAGAATGTATTGGAATTACAGTTATTATTGGTAATATTTAGATATGTATGTATGACACTGCTGCCAACTCACAACTGGTATTGAAACATTAGTTGGGGCTCTTTGAAGTAAAGCAAATATTATTTCAGTTGGAAAATTCCAGAGAGCAAATGAAATGGTTCTGTAAGAATCTGAATTACCTAATACATAAAGCACTTTTTATTTACTTTTGAAAGAATATATGATTTTACATATGCCTATGGAACCCTAATACTTACAAGAAACTTTATATTTGTTCTGTTTATATATGTTTCAAATATCTGTCCACAGTTACAGTATCAGAAGTTTATTTTGAATACTGGAGTTGATTTAACATTTTTTTTTCCCTAGCAGTGTGGAGATAGCATTGTACTGAGGCTATAACATTGTACATACTTAGCATATTCCATCTGCGCCTCAAGTTTCTCTTCCTCCACTGCAAGCTCCTTCTTGAGTGCCTCTTCTTTTTGGCGGTGAAGCTCATGCAGTTGCTTCCACCTCGTGCCGTACTCGTGCTCGAAGCTGCTCGCCTCGGAGAAACGCGGCCCGTTCTATATTGCAAACAAATATGTCAGAAAACTGTTAAAGAGCTAACAATCAATAAAACAACCACTTAAAAATTAAACTCACTTCACGCGCGCGAAGGAATTCCGGGTGCTTTTTGGGAAGATTCTTCTCTGGATAACCATCACACTCATCAGGCTCCTCAAAGCTCTCCACAATGACCGGCCGCAGAGACCTGATCAAAATTAAATAAAACAACTTTGAATCATGGTCGAGTCTTGGATCAACATACAAAGTAAACCAACTAGAAGTTACTTACGAAGTTAAGAAGAAGCACTTCTCAGTGCAGTTGCGAATAGCTGCCAAGGCGCTGGGCTTCCGTGCGTATTCCACGACACCTTCACCGAGCGACTTCCCCCTCTCGTCGACTTTAACGTACGCGCGCTCAATTTTGCCGAAAATCTCAAAGGCGCGGTACAGAAGTTCATTGGATACAAATGGAGGCAAATTTTTCACGCGAATGGCGCTGTTGTGGGGCGCAAACCTGACCCTCAGAGCTCTGCCATTCCTCATTTTGCCATCCAATTCGCGCTTGGCTTTTTCCGCATTCACTCTATAATCCTGGTAGAAAAGGGCAACAATGATATAACTGAAAACAGACAAATAGATAATAATTTTAGTGTAAAGAAGATAACTTACAACTTTAATGAATCCAAAATTCTTCTCCTTATTCACAAAGAGCTCTGCTGTTTCGCCATATGGAGCAAAAAGTGCCTGAATCTCCTCTTCAGTGACATCACTAGTCAGGTTACCAATGTATAAACGACTCCTTCCATTGAATTTCATTTCACTTTGATCCAGAGGCGGCAAATCAATCAAAGGTCCAACTAAATCCTTCAGCTTGTTAGCAAGCATATGCTCCTAGAAAATAAAATTGAAATTGATATATGGTACAAAAGATATTGATAACATGAAAGTTCCTCAACTTTTCTTATGCCTCCACTTTAGGCATAAGAAAAATTGAGGAAATTATTGTAAAATACTTACCTCTCTTTGACCCGGTGGTAGCTTATTCATGTCTTGCTGTGGTCCGCCGCGGTTGTTGGGTCGCTGCTGGTTGCGTGGCTGACCACCAGGGCCTCCATGCTTCTGACCGAATGGCTTGTTCCCTTGGCCCTGACCGAAGTTACCGCCCTGTCCTTGATTGAAATTGCCACCTTGGTTAAAGTTGCCACCTTGGTTAAAGTTGCCACCTTGGTTAAAGTTGCCACCCTGTTTATTGCCTGGACCATGGCTCCAGCCTCCCTGTTTGTTACCACCAAAGTTGCCGTTCATATTCTGTTGGAAATCAAACTTTTAAGAAAATCCTAGGAGTAAAAAGTGAATGAATATAACCATTTTGAATTATGTAATGATAATAAATTAAGATGGCATTTTTTTTACAGTTAGACCAAAAACAAATCATAAATTCTAAAGAATGCCATGAATCAGTACCTTTTGCTGCATGTTTTGATTGGCCGGCTTTGGTTGGTCTACATCAATGACAGCCTTGTCAACTTTATCAATTGATTCTGGCTTGCTTGGGATGCTCATAAGTGGCTTGGGAGCTGCCTGGTTTTGCTGCGGTTTTTGTTGAGCAGGCTGTGCGGGTGAATCCTGTTTGGGAGGTGTTGCCTGCGGAGCCTGCTGAGGCTTCGGTGGCGGCTGTTGTTGCTGCTGCGGTTGTTGCGGCGATTGTTGTTGCTGCTGAGGGGGCTTCTCAGCAGCTGGTGGAGCTTGTTTAGAAGGCTGAACAAATTATTACAAAATTAGTAATTTAATTATTACAAAATAAGTTGTAACATTAGATAATAAACATGTGTACATAATGTTTATGGCCGCAAATTTAACAATAATTTGAATATAATTATACATAAGTAGGATAAGGATACATGATAATTTATATTGAACTACATAATTTAGCAATCAATTTAGCAATGGAATAATTAATGTATAGTGACTTAACTAGTGTTGATTTTTTTCCAAAATTATAACGATGAGTAAAGGCCTGTGTACGTAGACGCAAGGCGTAAAACGCAATTTGCGACTCTCAACGTGCCTAGCAAATTGATTTCCACATTTCTGGTATTGTATGATCTGAATCTGATGCTAACTGCCGACGTCACCATCAATTCAAGAGCAATTTACTGACCTCGTTATTGGGGCGTTGACCCCCTTGGCCCTGATTTTGATTTCTCTGCTGATTTGGACCATTATTTTCGAAGCGAGACTGTCGAAAACCACCTCTATTATTTCCTCGACGGCCACCCTGTCTTTGGGGCTGCGGTGGCCCTCCGAAACCTCGTTGATTGCCGTAATGATTCATGGTTTGAATGTGCATTCTAAATTGGTAGGAAGGAATATGTATTATAAATAACTAAGTCGGCACATAGTTAGAAGACACAAAACGTAAATTACTTACAAATTATTGCCGTAAAAAGAATTTTGTAGTTGTTTGAAACAAATCGATATTTTCTACTAAGATAATGGCGTCCACACGTAAGGCTTTTGTGCCTCTCCGATACAGTTCCGTAGCGTCGTGACGCAACGCTCGAAACCAGTCGCAGAAACAAAATGGCTGGCGAAATCCGTTCCGCAAAAGAAGCTTCGTTTTCTTCGGGGCTGCCAATGTAAATAAAGAAAGTCGATGAAAACATTAATCGATAAATTTCAATTAAAGTTTGCATAAAAAGCCGTTAGAACTTCATTAGAATAGGAGATAATGATATAAAAGTGAAAATAAATCTAAAACAGTCAAGGTAAATTGCGTTTTTTCATTTCTTTACTTACCGATTACCGAAAGTGTGTTGCTATCTTAATGGCTATTTAAGCCCTTTTAGGAAGTCTAATCCAATATTTACTAAATTTTATGAAAAAACACAACTGACTACTGTCAGCGGTCGGAACCTAATGTCACTGTCAATGTGATATAATTTGCAAAAGGCAAACGGTGGTTTATAAGGTTTCTTTTATATAGCACTAAGCACACCAAAGAGAATATAAATCTCCTTACTTATAATATAAAGCACACTTCGACGTCGACGCACTTCGACGCTTATTTAATCCGAATTGCTTTTCGTATAAACAAACAAAACTATATACATTTTCTTAAACTGCACTGCACAGTAATTTTCAAATCCAGTTATAATGGAATCCGAAGTGGAAAATGAAGAAAGTAACAAAGTTTCAAATATTACGACAAAGTACAAGTTGCTTGAATTTGAAAAACAAATTTTCGTTGATGTATTTGAAAATGATGCTCTTCTTATTTTGGCTAAGTAAGTTACTGTGTTTCTTCTGTTATCCATATTTTTCCATATCTAAATATATAAAACTCAAAGGTGACTGACTGACTGACATAGTGATCTATCAACGCACAGCCCAAACCACTGGACGGGCTGAAATTTGGCATACAGGTAGATGTTATGACGTAGGCATCCGCTAAGAAAGGATTTTGCATAATTCCCACGGGAACGGGAAAAATCGGGATTTTACTTTTTAATATTTCTGCGCATACGAAGTTGCGGGGAAAAGCTAGTTAATATTATAAATGTGAAGGTAACTCTGTCTGTCTGTCTGTTACCTCTTCACGCTTCAACCGCTGGACGGATTGAGATGAAATTTGCCATGGAGATAGTTGGGTACCCCGGAAAGTACATAGGCTACTTTTTATCCCGGAAAAGCGTAAAGTTCCCGCGGGAGTACGATAACCGAATTCCACGCGGGGGAAGTCGCGGGCAGAAGCTAGTGTGTTAACAAATAATCTCATTGATCAAATTAAAAACATTGTTTTCTTTCAGAGGTCTTAATTACAATGGGATTATTTCCAATCTTTTATGGGTGTACAATGATCCTGCCCATTTGGTACTTGTTCTTAATAGTAGTGATCATGAAGAGAAGCACTTCACAGAAAAGTTCAAGTTGTCACCTTTGCCTAACCTTGGCACGGAGAGGTAAAAATAAATTACACATATTTTATAGTGCTTTTATTTTCTATCTACAAGTATTTGCTTATAATATAACTCACACCTTAACAACTGAAATAAACAACATGAAAATGTCTTTACTTAGGGAGAAAGCTTATCTGGAAGGTGGAGTCCATTTTGTGTCAACGCGCATACTGGTGGTTGACCTGTTGAAGAACCGAGTGCCTGTTGCCAACGTAACAGGGATCATTGTGCTCCGAGCCCACACAGTACTAGAGTCCTGCCAGGAAGCTTTCGCGCTTAGACTGTATAGACAAAACAATAAGGTAACATAAAAAAATATTAGCTAGGTAAGGTTCATCCCAGACATGGTGACGAAAATGCACTTGAAAGTTGTAAAAGCGTTTTCACCACATTATCTTTTATTATATAATTGGTATAGGCAAACAAGCGCACAGCCCACCTGATGGTAAGTGGTCACTGACAGCCCATGGACATCGAAATCCTATGATCGGCATTAAGAAACCATAAGATCTCGAATGTGTTGCCTACCCTCTTCTTGGATGAACTTCAGCAACCATGTTTGTAAATCTCACTACTTTTAGTTAAATTTGTAAAATGTTGTCTTGAATGACATTTTTTACAGACTGGATTCATTAAAGCTTTCTCCAACTCTCCGATTTCATTCACATTTGGTTTTCATCAAGTTGAGAAGGTCATGCGAGCTGTGTTTGTCACTGAACTATTTTTGTGGCCCAGGTTAGTCATATGCATTTGCAATTTATGCAAAAGTGCAATTTATATATGTACTTTACTGTCTTTAAAATGCCTGTTTGGTGGGTCCTTGGCACTTAATCTTTTTGATGATTTCATATTTGAATGAAGTGATCGGTCAGAATCAAAGCATGTGATTTTAATATAATGTGTGAATCAATAAAAATAGAACTATAACAATTAATTATACATTTTATACAAAGTGCACCTTAGCTTAGACAACTATAGTGTGGTAAAGGCAGTGCATGGCAACTTTGTGTGTCTTTGGAGTATTGAACCATATTGATAGCATAAAGCTATAGGATCTGATCAGATCTGATGAAATAGCCTTTAACCATTCTTTTCTACCAGATTTCATGGCACCATCATAAAATGCCTGAAGAGCAGGCAAGCTGAAGTTGTGGAGTTGCATGTTCCTCTGCCTGCAAACATGATCCATATACAAACCTGTCTGCTGGATATTATGAACTACACAGTTAAGCAGCTAAAGAGTATCAATAGGACACTTGACATGCAGGTAAGGGTTGTTGATCCACCACCTTCTCTAATAAAAAGTTGAGGGGGGCGATGACTGAGAATTGAGAGCGCATCACGCTCGTGAGCGGGTGGTGCCTGTGGGGTCCAGTTTGTTATGTCCAGGATGTTTAAAAAATAAAAATAAATGTTTAGGTTTTGATTTACTAAAGGCCTTTAAATTTTCAATTTTATGTATGAAATATAAGACTTACGAAAAAAAAGAAATAAAAGAAATGGTATCAATTGGATTTTTTGAAAAAAGTGTAGTTGTTGTTTATTGATTGGTTTTTTTAGTTGGTCACTGGTAAGAGAGAGTTATTTATAGAATTCTGAAATTACATTATGGTCAATCAGGTTTGGAATATGATTGAAACAGATGTGTCTATTGACTATAGCATCAATACCGGTAATCTGATTAAACATACACTATATTGGTGAAATTACCGGAAACCGGTACTTATCGGTAATAGTGTATCTGAATAATACCGGTACTTCAATATCTTTCAAATTAGGGTAAAAATATTAAGCAATCCTTAAGTTTCATTGTGTTTAAGACATTTAAAGGGTATCATTTTCAAAGGATCATCATTTTCCTAAATTCATAGTGATCTCGCATATCAACTCTGCTTGCAACTTTTCATTTACAGGAAATTACAACCGAGAACTGCATTTCGAAAAAGTTTCATAAAATACTGCAGTCACAATTAGACTGTGTGTGGCATCAGCTTAGCACACGGACCAAAGAATACGTTCAAGACCTCAAAGTTCTCCGGAGTATGATTATGTAAGCAACTATTTTTATATCATGTCAAATAGACGCGTCTCTTATTTTTCTTAATGAGGTACCTGTTTACGACTTCCTAAAAACGTGAATTGCTTACTAAAATATCATACACACACAAAAAAATTAGCAATAACATAACGCAATATTATTGTGACAAAAGGTCTGACTCCGTGGGTGGTGTGCTGCGTCGGAGCATGTAGTGTCTCAGCGCTTTTCAGTCCGTCCCTGTGAGATCAATATCACATATCCAAAGGCTGCGGGTTAGTTAGTCTTTAAAATAAAGAGAAAAAAACTAATAAAATAATAGAAAACCCCTTTCAAACTCCGAAAGACTGCGATGTCTATGTTAAGTTCAGCAGAAGATTGTAATTGTCTTTGCCTTGGTTTGGTTCACTGGACACTTGTTTTTTTTTCGGCTACAGTTTCCAATCATTGTTTTATCAGGGCGTAACTAAATAACACTGTTTTTCAAAATGAATGCCAAAATCGGACGCATGCCAACTTTATTAAGTTTCCTAGTAATCATCGGAATCAAAATTATTCAAAAATGAGACCAACCAGAGTATTCGTCCAATACTCTTTCTATTACAAAAAAAAAATCGAAATCGGTCCATAAACAACGGAGATATGAGGTAAAAAACATACAAAAAAACAGCCGAATTAAAAACTAACTACTTTGTTTTTTTTTAATCGACTAAAATATAACGAATCTATAAAAATGGTCACATACCTATTGAAATTTTCTATTAATAAAATTTAACAATACAACGAAAAAAAAACACATTGTAATGTAACATTCTATTAATTACTATACACACATACACTCATTCCAAGCTTATTCCTAAACTTTCTTTCAGAAATTTGATCCACGACGATTCAGTTTCATTTTACGCATTGGTCAGTAAGTACAGAACGCCGGAGTATGCAAGGGTAAACTCTGGCTGGATTCTGCTAGATTCCGCAGAGAAACTCTTTGGACTGGCTAAAACAAGAGTGTACAATAATAAGAATGGTAAGTATTTTTTTTTTATATTTCGCTGTTTGACTGTAAACTCAAATATAACACTTAATTATCCTTGACCAGAATTCGATCCAGAACATTCACCAAAATGGAAAGTCCTAAGTGACTTATTATTAGAAGAAATACCTGAAGAAGTGAAAAAAAAGCAAAATGGTTTGAATAATACAAAAATATTGATCCTGTGTCAAGACAGTCGCACATGTTCTCAGTTGAACCACTTCCTTACAATGGGGCCAAATAAATATCTATTTTACACTGCCTTCCGTAGAGACCTCACAATTAATACTGTGTCTTCAAAATACAAAAAGCTACAGAAAACAGTACCACTGAATACTGAATCGAAGAAAGATAAAGGTGTCACTAAAGTAGATGAAAGTAAGAATGATATTAATAAATTAGAAGAGGAAGATATTGAAGACTGCGAAAAAACAAATTATCTTCTAACACTAACCCAGATAGCTACGCAATGTGATAAGAAAAAGTCAGCAGATGATAGTTTATTTGAACCGATTTCTCAAGTAAGTTTTTAGTTCTGTACATACGTATCTTGCTGTAAAATTTGCCATTTTTTTTTAATCGGCCATTAAAAAGCCTTACTTTTCATATCTGTTCTAGATCGAAAACTTAGATATAACACAAATTGAATCAGAGAAACCTATTATATGTATTCGAACATTTAAAGAGAATGGTAACAGCTTCTCTCTTGAAGAGACTCTTGAGAGTTTGCGTCCCGAATACCTAATCTTGTACCACAGTGAAGTGGCAGCGGTACGGCAGATTGAACTGTTCGAGTGCAGAAAAAGTGCTGATGAGCCTAAGTGTAAGGTCTACTTTATCATTCACGATAAAACGGTGGAAGAACAGGCGTACCTGACATCGTTGAAAAGAGAAAAACAGGCTTTTGAGCTGTTGATTCAAGCAAAAAGTGTAAGTATACAACTATACAAGTAATGGTGTAGATAGAATTGCCAATGAAATTTATAATTCTTCATCAAAACTCATCCCTTCAGGTCATGGTAATCCCCTCTTATCAAGATGGTAAGACAGACGAGTATTTCAATTTAAACGTGGAAGAAGAATCAGATGCTGTAGATACCAGAAAAGCAGGTAGATACTTTTATCTAGATTTTTTTCCCCACTAGCTAAACAAAAGAAAACAATTGGGTTGGGTTTGGGTCCATGCCTGTATAATAATTGATGACATGTTTCACTATTATTTGAGGTACTGTTATTATAGTCTAGTTAGATCTGCATCATCTGCATCATGGGAGGGTTTTCCATAGACAGGAAATAATGTTGAGTATATTTATTCAAAACTTGTTCCCAGGCGGGCAGCAGCAGAAAGAAAAGCCGCGTGTCATAGTGGACATGCGGGAATTCCGCTCTGATCTCCCTGCTCTGCTCCACAAAAAGGGCATTCACATAGAACCCGTCACCATTACTGTAAGTAGATAACAAAAACTGTGGAACTGAAGTTTAGGTCTCCGGTTTTTTAATTAGTTAATTTACTTACATGTCTATCATGAAAAAAAAACTTATGAAAACACGAATTAAATGTCAATCAAGTGTGCAAAGATTTTACCAGTATTGTTTGTTCACAACCGGGTCGCCTTTCAACACTTATCCTAAAAATTGCCTTATGAATACAAAATACAAGTAGTAATTACACAGGAAAGTAACTATTACAAAACAAATAGTTGCTGTATTATTTCTTATCTCGTAAGTAATGTTTAATTTTCAGTGAATAGACCAAAAAAATTGGGAAAATACCGGTATTTTCGATACTATACTACACTACTGCTGTACTGAAAATACCGGTATAGCACTGAGGTTACGGTTCTTTTGGACCAGTCATGTTAGCTGCCGATATACGTCCACTTCTGGACATATGACTTCCCCTAGGCTTGCTCGCACTTCATTTCAGCTATTTGGTTTATTTACAGATCGGAGATTATATTTTGACACCAGACATTTGTGTAGAGCGAAAGTCGATATCAGATCTAATCGGATCCCTGAATTCTGGGCGGCTGTATACGCAGTGCACCCAAATGTGCCGCAACTACAGCCGTCCCATACTGCTAATAGAATTCGACCAGAACAAACCGTTCAATTTGCAGGTTGGGCATTGATTTTATATAGACTTCTAAATAGCGATTCTTAAAATAAGACACTGTAAACTCTATTTATTTTGTTGGTTTTAAATGGGACAGTCCTGCTATTGATGCTTCAAGAAAGCCACTAAAGTGCTTTGTGTTTCACGACTTTTACCCATTTGGATATGCAATTGTAATGTTTACGTCCGAACTTCCCATGATGTAAATCCTCTTTAATCTTGGACATGATAATATTGTCGTTAGTAAGTTTATTGTCTCGAATACACGCCATATTTTACGCCAACTTTTGTTGGATAATTTATATACCGGTACTAGCTTCTGCCCGCGACTTCGCCCGCGTGGAATTCGGTTATCGCGCTCCCGCGGGAACTATGCGCTTTTCCGGGATAAAAAGTACACTATGTCCTTTCCCGGGACTCCATTTATAATATGAATATGGATAATATGGATTTCTTCCGAACATTCAAACGCCTGCAGAAATTGGAATAGCAAACATTATAATACACGTTATTGCTACTACTGCTTAAGTGCATAACCTATCGTGGTATCCCGGATTTCATCCCGTTAAGGGTAGAAATCCAGGATAAAAACTATCCTATGTCCTTCCTCGGGCCTCTAACTATATCTATACCAAAATTCAAGTCAATCGGTCAAGCCGTTTTAGCGTGAAGAGGTAACAGACAGACAGACAGACAGACAGAGTTACTTTCGCATTTATAATATTAGTATGGATTATATGTATAGATTTTTCCTTTTTTTCTCGGATTCATTAATCTCTTATGAATAAATAGTTTAGTGCCAAAATTCATTATTTAGGTAATATCAGACTGGTTTAAAGAATGTTTTAGGGAACTCATCAATCATTTCCTTTTTACTGGACAATAGGCAGGTAATCTAACAGTAGGTAATCTGCATAACGTGTTTCTTGAAAGTGTTTGTAATCTAGGATTATAATTTAATTTTTCCCGTTCCCGTGGGCATATCGGGAAATCCTTTCTTAGTGCTCCCCTACGCTCCCCAAGGAACCTGCATGCCAAACTTCAGCTCTCTACGGTGATCCCCGCGACCTAAACATTAAAATGTAAAAATCCCATTTTTTTCTCGTTCCCGTGGGAATTTCGGGAAGTCCTTTCTTAGTGCTCCCCTACGCTCCCCAAGGAACCAGCATGCCAAATTTCAGATCCTTACTATGTTTCCCGCGACTTCGTACGCGCCTAAAAATTTAAATGTAAAAATACCATTTTTTCCGTTTCCGTGGGAATATCGGGAAATCTTTTCATAGTGCTCCCCTACGCTCTCCAAGGAACCTGCATGCCAAATTTCATCTCTCTACGATGATCCCCGCGACTTCGTACGCACCTAAACATTAAAATGAAAAAATCACTTTTTTTCCCTTTCCCGTGGGAATTTCGTGAAATCGTTTCTTAGTGCTCCCCTACGCTCCCCAAGGAACCTGCATGCCAAATTTTGGCTTTCTACGACCAGTAGTTTCGGCTCTGCATTGATGTGTCAGTCAGTCAGTCAGTCAGTCAGTTTCTTCTTTTATTTATATATTTAGATAGTTAGATAGCTGTGTCCCGCGACTTCGTACGCGCCTAAACATTAAAATGTAAAAATCCCATTTTTCCCGTTCCCATGGGATTTTCGGGAAGTCCTTTCTTAGTGCTCCCCTACGCTCCCTAAGGAACCTGCATGCCAAATTTCATCTCTCTACGATGATCCCCGCGACTACGTACGCGCCTTAAAATGTAATAAACCCATTTTTTTCCCGGTCCCGTAGGAATTTCGGGAAGTCCTTTCTTAGTGCTCCCCTACGCTCCCTAAGGAACCTGCATGCCAAATTTCAGCTCTCTACGATGATCCCCGCGACTACGTACGCGCCTTAAAATGTAAAAAAAAAAACATTTTTTCCCGTTCCCATGGGATTTTCGGGAAGTCCTTTCTTAGTGCTCCCCTTCGCTCCCCAAGGAACCTGCATGGCAAATTTCAGCTCTCTACGACCAGTAGTTTTGGCTCTGCGTTGATATGTCAGTCAGTCAGTCAGTCAATCAGTCAGTCAGTCAGTCAGTCAGTTTCTTCTTTTATATATTTAGATAGATAGATAGCTGTTTCCCGCGACTTCGTACGCGCCTAAGCATTAAAATGTAAAAATCCCATTTTTCCCGTTCCCGTGGGAATATCGGGAAATCCTTTCATAGTGCTCCCCTGCGCTCCCCAAGGAATCTGCATGCCAAATTTCATCTCTCTACGATGATCCCCGCGACTACGTACGGGTTTTAAAATGTAATAAACCCATTTTTTCCCGTTCCCGTGGGAATTTCGGGAAGTCCTTTCTTAGTGCTCCCCTACGCTCCCCAAGGAATCTGCATGCTAAATTTCAGCTCTCTACGATGATCCCCGCGACTACGTACGCGCCTTAAAATGTAAAAAAAAAAACATTTTTTCGCGTTCCCGTGGGAATTTTGGGAAGTCGTTTCTTAGTGCTCCCCTACGCTCCCCAAGGAACCTGCTTGCCAAATTTCAGATCTCTACGATGTTTCCCGCGACTTCGTACGCGCCTAAACATTAAAATGTAAAAATCCCTTTTTTTCCCGTTCCCGTGGGAATTTTGCAAAATCCTTTCTTAGCGGATGCCTACGTCATAACATCTACCTGCATGCCAAATTTCAGCCCGATCCGTCCAGTGGTTTGGGCTGTGCGTTGATCGATCACTATATCAGTCAGTCAGTCAGTCAGTCACCTTTGAGTTTTATATATTTAGATTTGGGCGACCGAGCTTTGGTCAGGTGAAAATAGCTGAAAATGAATTTTCCCAGATATGAGACCTAGCTGGACCGACTTCTCACCCCCGAAAATTTTGGAAAATATATTCCAAATTGCATCCAAATCGTTAGAGCCATTTTCGAGAACGTGATTACAAATCTAATACACAAAATTTTCGTGTCACGGTGTTTGTAACCAAACTCCCCCGAAACAGCTCGACCGATTCTTATGAAATTTGGTGTGTATGTTCAGTAGGGCTAAGAATAGGACCGTAAGCTATTTTTCATACCCACCCCAAAACAGGCATTACAGGTGAACTAAGGCGCCGAGAAATTAGACTTAATTACCAGAAAATTTAACAAATACAATGCTTATAATATATACTAATTACAACTAGATTGCCTTTCACACGTAAGCTCACAGAATCTTAGGCACTCGGAGCACACTTGATGCCTATAACTATGGCGGTACGAAGTCCACTGGGTCAGCTAGTATCCATATTAATATTATAAATGCGAAAGTAACTCTGTCTGTCTGTCGGTCTGTCTGTCTGTCTGTTACCTCTTCACACTTCAACCGCTGGACCGATTGAGATTAAATCTGGCATGGAGATAGTTGGGGACCCGGGAAATGACATAGGCTACTTTTTATCCCTGAAAAAGTCATACTTCCCGCGGGAACGCGATAACCAAACCCCACGCGGGCGAAGTCGCGGGCAGAAGCTAGTATGTATATAAATAAATTACACATAATACAAATATTGCTCGTTGAATAGTATAGGATAGGTTGCTGATATTACACGGGTACGCGAACCCGGCTTCCCGAGCTACTGTTGTCTCATACTATTCCTTTCGAGATAATAGTATCCTTACCTACTTCCTGTCCACTCCCCTGACATCCTGTCTGCATTATCCATGTTCCTTCCATTTCCTTATCTTATCCTATAATCCGCCAATTGGTGTGCCTGGTGCTGGGTCCGTCTGGGTTGGTGATATTGCAGGGCACAGAGGCATTCTATCTTAGGCCTCAGGCTAGGCAAAGCATTCGAGGTCTTATGGATCCTAATAAGAAACACAAGATTTCGATTCCCAGCATACTGTAACTGCAACAGACAGTAAAGGGACGCGTGGGTATTGGTTTACCGTGGGCGATGGGCTGACAACCTGTCACTACATGCCAATGTTGATGATCTCATTAAATGTTTATCAAAGGTATACGTGATGTGACCTTGAAGGTCACTAACGCTCGGCCTACCCCTCAAGGGAACATAGGCCTGATGATATGTATGGATGTATGTAGGATATTGATCTGGAGTATGTAATGCAGGGTCACTTCGTAGTATCAACCGACATATCTGGCGCCGACATCCAGCAGAAATTGCAGCTCCTAACGATACACTTCCCGAGGTTGAAGCTTGTGTGGTCTCCTAGTCCGTACGCGACAGCTGAACTGTTCTACGAACTCAAGGTAAGTTTACAAATTCTGCAAAACTAGCGCCCTGCCTTTCATATTGCACCATTACACCAAGTTGCAATTTCAACATAGTGTGCGAGCTAATTGTCGAATATAAGCAGATTTATTGTATGTGTACAATTTTATACGGAACAAGACTACTTAATAGCATTGAATTACGATCCGTTTTTTAGTTTATCGTTGCCATATGAATATTTTATTTCACTATTTAAGCCGCAATTTGGCGAGGTCTGCTGCATCTTTGCCTAGGGATCGCATAATGATGATGAAAAAAAATATATGAAAATTCCATTTTTTTACGTTTAGCAAGGAAGAAAAAATCCCGAAGTTGCTGAGGCAGTAGCCCTCGGTGGAGACAACACGGCAGACGACGTCAGCTATGAGAGATACAACGTGCTGGTGCACGACTTTGTCCAGAAACTGCCCGGAGTCACCTCAAAAAACATCAGTCGTATCATGAACAAGGGAGTTTCGTTAGACCACTTGTTGACACTGACTAAGGTATGTTTACCACTATACGTGTAGTGAGTTTTACTGACACAGTGGCATTCCATCTTAGGCCTCAGCGTAGGCAACGCATTCAAGAACTTTTGCTTCTATAAAAAAGAAATCATAAGATTTCCTCTCAAGGCCTCGGTGACCGCTTACCATCAGGTGGCCTGTGTGCTCGTTTGCCTTCCAATTACATAAAAAAATATGTAGAACAGATATATGTCTTTAGCTATTTTTTACACACAGAAATCGCGATTGTAATGCTTCTAACAATAAGTTGATTTAGCATACCAAATTATGTGATTTATTTACATTTAATTACAGGAACAATTAGGAGAAATAATTGAAAATAAAAATGAGGCTGAAACTTTGTACTCTGTGATGCACGTGAAAGCTAAACCTGCTGATCTTAGCAAGGAAGAGAAACCATTTGGAAAAAAGAAGTTTACAGGAAAATTGTTCCGGAGTAAAAAGACATAACTGTGATATTTAATGTAATTTTAAAAATAACTTCAATTTATAATTTTAACAATAAACACATTTTTACAAATATCCTATTATATTTTATACATTTTAGTCAAGGTTACACACATGGTACACAATATCTATTGGTGGATCAAAAGAGGCCGGGTTCTTTACTGTGGTTCTAATTTCGTTAACGCCATGAACCTAAAACAGATTTATAAGATCAATAAGTAAACTATGTATATATTAAAAGTAATGAAAAATACATTTGATTAGAATTACGTAATTGCAATAAGATAAAATAATACATTTTTGGAAACATAATTATCCATAAGTAAAGTACTAATATTATAAAAGCGAAATAAACTCTGTCTGTCTATTACCTTTTCAGTTTTCACACTTAAACCGTCGGACACATAAAGATGAGATTTGGTATATACCTAGATAATAGATAGTTTGGACTCCCGGGGAAGCTAATTGGTATCCCTGATGAACTCATAGTTCCCGCGGGAAGGCGATAGCCCAATTCCACGCGGTCTTAGTCGTGGGCAGAAGCTAGTAAATTTCAAAACCCCGACATACATCCACGACATACGACCTCAGAAATTTCCGATAATTTTCAATCCACTCAACCATTTTATTTATAAATACTGACATAAAGCTCGATTAACTAACCTATCAACAAACAAATAAAAGTAAATCAATTTCCGTTCAGAGAGCTACGAAGCCAGAGACAGACACACCGATACACACAAAGCACAATCTTATTAGTTGTGTCGGACTTTAAAAATGCAAGTCATATCATGTTGTAACTGTCACTGGAGTCAGTTAACCGTTTGTTTTAGTGGAATTTGGGTTGATATGTCTCTCCTAAAAGTTTTTTATTGGAGTATTTCGAGATACATATATATTTATTGTACATAAGTACGTATATTTATACACACAGTGAACGTGTGTGCAATACAGCGTATATCAGGCGCTATATTCGAAGTCTTAAATAGGGATCTCGCTGTTCCCTATAGGATCGCTCACGCGTCAAGTTGTACTTTAAATCTAGCTGTATAAAGTTTGCGCGCCACGATCCTATAGGGAAGAGCGAGATCCCTATTTAAGACTTCGAATATAGGCCCAGATTTCAACATACAATCACAACACATTCATAAATTTTCATCCACAAAATGGCAGTTTTCAGTTAGCAATATGTACATAAAGCTGTACCTGTACCAAAATGGACGTTCTTAGCAAGCCAAAACACAATAAGGTTAAAAATGATAAGTTTGTTGGTTTTGTGCGAAGTGACCAATGTGAAACTAATCTGTCGACACAAAATAATTTGTTCATCATGCTTTTCTTATCAGATTTTGGAATCGTACACCAATTTTATTACAACCTGTATGTAAAAAATCATTAACATTCACAACATACAGCATTAAACACAATCCTCTACTATTGAAATCAAAATATTGTTAATCGTGCCTTCTCGACACTTGTACCGCAAAACATGCATCCTGTCATCACGAGCGAGTAGGCTGTAGTCCCCGCCAAGGCCCAATGCTAATTGGGGACTTACTTGTTTAATTTAGAACCAATTAGATTTAGTTAAATAAGGGTACTTAATCGGTACATATGAATTTTGTTAAAAGGGGATTCAAAATTGATATCGAAAATACACATAGCGGTATTATCGATATCAAACTCAATAACGAAATAAAAACGGTAAAAATAAAATTCTTAGAAATATATTATTGTGTTGATGATCATATTATTCTTGTATGACGAGATAGATATTATTATAACTAGCTATTATAAATGTAATTTTCTACATATAAATGAGTTCAGCTGTACAATGCATAAGAAACATTACATACATTCAAATGAATGACAATTATATCGGTCAGTAAACTTATCCTACTACAAATATATGAAATAAATAGTACATAAATGTTATATTTACAATATGACTAAAGTGCTGGTACTAAATTCGTTCATTTACATTGAAGTAATTAATTATCTAGTTACTTGAGAAATCTTCAATGATGCTGATGGCTTCACCCCTTTTTAGCTGGATTTGAAAAATGTTCAATTAAATAATTTCCAGGAAGGATTAAATTAAATGTGACAGCTGCTGATGAGTAAATTCAATTACTCAGGAGCACCTGTTGCAACTGCCGTACCGCCATATTTATGGACTCTACTCTATTAAACTTAAGCCAAGATAAATTGGATACCAGTTGTTACACAATAAAGGCTGTACACATTATTTTAATTTCAGTTTTAAACTTGAAACCAATCTTTCTATGCATATTCAGTGCCTTTTTTCTTTGTCATGTTTGTTAGGATGAAATATAATTTTCAACTACATATATTGCAACTAGACTCATTTCTAGAGTGAATGGGCAAGCGTGTTCCAAGTTCCAACTTATACGCTATCATCACTTTCCCTTACGAAAATTGTTTGGCACAAATAACGAAAATCAGCGTATGAAACACTAGGCCTGGAAAAAACATTTTTATGAAAACCCTCCATAGTTGTACAACAACCAGTAAAGTAAAGCCATCACGCAACAGCTACACGATATACAAAGAAGCACAGTGAATGTTGGTCACTCACGATACTGCCTTTCTTTGTCTGTTAGAGGTACATAGATAACGCTCATTAGCTTCTTCACAGTTGTGGTGCCATCGTCAGCCTTGTCTACCTGAAAATATGATAGGTAACATGTTAGTGTAACTTGGTTTCTTAGTTGTTGCAGGCAGGTACTGAAAGCGGTAGCGAAAATGGGGTTAAATACCGGTATAGCAATGAATATCAAAATTCTATACCGTTTCAAATTCTACGAAAATTTACCCAAATAAAATTTCGATACCTAAATATCCAGTTAATTTTTTATACTTTTACTGATATTTAATTATGTGAAGAGAACGCCGTTTAGCGATAAGTTCGCCTCTTCTTTACTTGTGTATTTGTTCCGTGTTTTGTTTATGGTGTTCAATAAAGAATATTGTATAATGGCATAGCAGTCAGAGATAAGAGTTGAGTTACAGTTATTTATACATTGTTAACTTTCCCTGCGTAAATAATAACTGCCGAATTTTTCGGTACAATGTCCCAACGTTTTTTAAATAAATACTTATTTTTGCCCCTGAAACAAAGTATGTGTTACATACCTTACAACAAATATTTCAAGTTAGTTTAGATTTTTTATCTTCAGCTGCAGTTGTAGTAGTAAATATGACGTATGTATTTTATCTCTAAAATTACTTTATTTCAGCAATACCAAAATTATTACCTGAGTCAGGTGTTGCTCTCCGCCTTCTGGTCCAATAGGCACTATGAGTCTACCGCCAGGCTTCAATTGCTCTACCAGCTGTAAAAATCATAGATTTATGGTTAGACCCTATCTTTCAGTGGTGACAAGGCTATCTAGATAGGATACTTACAGCTTGAGGGAGAGTTGGGGCAGCTGCACCAACATGGATGGCGTTGTATGGAGCTTCCTGTGGATATCCTGCTCTTCCATCACCAACTGAAGCAATAGTTTAATAATACGTTATACAGTGAGACAGTTTATTTATTGACAATGCAACTGCACCCTAATCTACTAAAATAACATACCAACAAATTTGACTCTCTCTGATGTCAATAAAGCTGGATTGTCAGCTTTTATGTTCTTTGTGGCTAGTGCAACCAGTTCAGGAATATGTTCTATGCCGACTACTCCACCATTTTCTCCAAGCATAAATGCCATACAGGCTGTGAGGTAGCCTGAACCCGATCCTACATCCAAAGCCTTTTCACCAGGTATTAACTGAGATTTGAGTCTTTCTAATGCATGAGCATGCTGTAAGTATAATACAAATTGATTAAAAAAAAGAAATGAATTGAGAAAAAGAAATGAAATTTCCTATCAGTAAAGTACAAACCATATGAGGAGCACTTATTGTTGCTGAGTATCCTATTGTCTGCGGTGAGTCGTGGTATGGAGCATATGGACAGTAATGTTTACGGTCTACTGCGGCCATGGCTTTAGCAACTGTCTCCGATTTTATAATCCCATTGGCTGCAAAGAAATACCCTCCTTTAAAATTATTCTCAACTAATTCAATATAATATACTTCAACTTCCTTCATTTGAGTGATGAAATGCACCGAATCGTTTTGCAGTTGCGAAATTCAGGACATAAAAATACATTGTTACATTTCAATGAAGTCTTTGAAAATAGGGTAATTTTAAATGTACATTACTTTGGATGTCTTGTCTATATATTGCAAGGTTCAATGTTAATAAGCAAGTCATTATATTTCGCAGATTTTAAATAATTTACTGTAAGAAAATAATAAACACTTACTTTTAAGATTACGGACCAAATCAGCGTTGTTTACACCATGACTTCTCCAAGCCATTACTGCAAGGTCAAGAAGAAGTATCAGGATAATATTCTGTAACGACTCAATTTTTGCAATTTTTATTTGAATTATGTTAAAGTCAGATAAAATCGAAGTCGACTGCTTTTGCTTTGCAAATTTTAAATAATTTAAATGTCAAAATTGTCAAAGTGACAATTATAACGTCATAAAAAGAACAAACCGTTTGAGGCATAGGAAAAACTGTAATTAGGATTCTTATCCAATGTAACAGCATCGGTGCAACTACTATGTAGACCTGCCTTAATATTTGGCAAACATGGAATTTGATGGAAAAACACGGCTGTAAAATGTCACTGTCAAATCTAAAAAAAATGCTTCACAAAAAAAAAAGAAAAACATCACCACGCTTAAACCTACGTAATTCCTTCTTATAGAGCGTTTCAAATTAATTTTACGCCTGATTTCGCACCCTTTCCTTACAATACAGTCTATCCGAAATGGTTTGCGACGGGCCAGACCCTCCAGATAATTCACCACATGAACTCACTCCACCCCCTCGTCACGATTTGATGATGAACGGTCACCAGGCTGAGGAAAGCGATGAGGAGAATGAGTATTTCGGCTATGAGCCGCTCCCACAGGGCCCTGAAACCGCGCACTCTGACCACGACAACAGTGACGACGACATGCAGGTTTGTCAATGATAAAATCGAACACTTTACTCTGTTTTCTTTCTTTTGAATAGTCGTCATCAACAATTAATTTGGCCCTTCCAGCGCTGAGGCGGTCAGTGCCTCTTACTGCTCAAATAAAGTATGTAGTAACTTCAGATAGGTACTGGCATCTTTGTTTCTACAATTTTTCTTATTATGCATATGTACTTACATGAAAAGGTATATAGATTTTAATAGGTTTGTTTTTAATTTATTCACTTAACTTTTGGTGATATTGTTCTTCATATAGGCTTTTATGCACAGGATGTGGAACCGCAACAAGCTCCATCCAATGATGTTCCTGCGATTGAACCCATGGAGAATGTTCTGGCCAGGGAAGTCTGGAGCGCCCCGCGGCCTAGTGACCCCATTCAAATGGACAATGAGAGAGCACAACAGGTACCTATATTTTTCTTAGTTTATTAGCTAATAGGCCACATCTAGGCTGTATTGGATATAACTTTTGAATCTACCAGCACTGGAATTTTTGGAGGTTTATTCTTTGACATACTTTGGAAGAAATTAACAATTTTTTCGCTGGTAACATCATCAAAACAATTTTTGAACATACCTGATCTCATTTTTATTTTACACTTAAAAACAAGTTCCACAAGTGTATTTACTCTGTTTTATCGAACTTACATTAGAGAGAGAGTGAGAGCAAAAATACTGTAGAATAGAGTTCATCCTCATCCTTACAAACTATGAAAATGATTAAACTTCTAATTGTTCCAGGTAATGTCAGCAATGGCAAATTTTGCATTACCGCAGGACTCCATCCCCGACTGGGCTCAGAGCATCACCGAGGATCAGTGGAAGCAAACCCTAAACGACCGGATAGAACGACTCCGGAGCAATAGGTAAAATGTACATTCCTTGTAGTTAAGAATCAATGGTCAATGCTGTCGTATAAAATCATTAATTGCCTTTATTTGTGTTTATTAAGTTTGCATTCGGCTTTAGAAATAATTATAAGGTAACAAACAATTTATAAGTATTTTGAAAATATGTACTTTTTTTTTGTCATGTGTTAAACTAAACAGAATATAAAAAGAGATATATTGAAAGAAATTTCAGCTAATCTGGCACTCTGATTTTAAAATGATGTAACTTTTTTCGGGAGTTATACCTATGTACTTGCAGGTCCTTGATTAGGTAATCAGAGCTTTGCCATGGTATGTATGATTAACTAGTAAAATGCGAGAATAAAGACATTTTTAATTGTGCACATCTGTTTATTATCATTTTTCACCCAGTCTACTGCATCATCCAACAATGTATGTTGTGATAGTCAAAACTGATAATATAATATTACTACTATGTATTTAAATGCGAAAATTCGAATGGGTGTTTTGTTTGATACTCAATCACTCTAGGACGGCTGAACTGGATAAAATTTTGTAGGTACAGAAAATAATATAAAAAATAGCATTTTTTTACGTGAAACATTGCGGCGCAATTCTAATTATTAGTACATAAATTATCTCTGGTGTAAACTTAAAACTACCCTATCTATTACGCGTAATACAAGTTATTTATTATGACATTATGAGTAAGGTAACAAACTAACAAATACTCTTCAACATCTCTTCAAAAACATTCAGATAATAGCGTTGTTTCAAACATTTTTGAGCCCAGTATATGCATTTGAGACAATGGGGGCTATCGCGTGTGAATTTGCCACTAGAGGCGCTAGTGTCGCGTGAGGTCCAATAACATTCACTTTTCACTGGTTTTGCCGGGCTTCGTGACATAAATTATAATTTCTTTAATTTACCTGTTGAAAAGTGAATTCATTCGTGATATCGCAAATATGGATTATTTGGCGATGAGTGTGAACGCTTCGAAAGCGGTTTTTTTTTCGAACAAAACGGAACAGCACAACATTGCGGCATAGCTACTCGATATTATGATAATTATTTATGATTAATAAACTTAATGAGATTCAAGATTTTAAAACTTTGTTTCGGTGCCGATCTTATAAAGTGGCCTTTGACAGCTATACCTCTGGACCTTAGTCAACAGTGGCGCCAACTGGTGAGCAAAGAAACGATAGTACGATAGTCCCCAAAGGTGGTATAGTGTTGCTTCCATCGGCCTCGCGCGATTGTCGCGATCGACCGCTGGCCGTGGAATACCATATTAAAACTGCCGAAAACATTATTCATTCACTTGGCTATTATAATACAATTATCTTTCTATTCATCGCTAAGGATATAAATAAATTACACAGTAGGTTTATAAATGATCGCACTGAAGGTGACCAGCTTCGTTTGTTCGTTCCTGATGAACATGTAGAACGGTGAATCCGCGTAGAACTGCTCGGCAGAACGCGCCAGGAAGCCGCCGGTCGCTGCCACCGCTTCCGTACCGTATTCTGTACGAAACACCATTAGTGACTAAAAGTTGTTATAGATAGGCATGATGAAAGCATCAATAAACTGAACAAATTTAAAAACGTGCCCTAAATTTCATCCGAGGCTTCTTTTGTATTTGTCTCTCTCTATGAATGAAGATGGATAAGGAGAGATACAAGCCTTGTACGCACGCGCCCCTCACCCCCTCGCACCTAACACAGTTTTGAGCACAATGGTAGTTCCAGTTAGTTATTATTTACTAATTCCATGCACTAACCAAATTGCAACTGATCGGTCCAAGTTTCCAAGCAAATTGACCGTAACAGACAGACCCGCAAATGACGACTCCTACAAGGCACTGATTTCTCCTTTCGAGGTGCAAAATGAAATGAAAACGAAAACCGTTTATTTCAAAATAAAACATGCAGGGGCTATATTCGAAGTCTTAAAATAGGGATCTCCCTGTTCCCTATAGGATCGCTCACGCGTCGCGTGAACTTAAAAGCAGCTAGATTTAAAGTTGAACTTGATGCGTGAGCGATCCTATAGGGAACAGGGAGATCCCTATTTAAGACTTCGAATACAGCCCCTGTTTCAATTTAACGCTGGGTCCTGTGCTAGGATTAGAAAGTCCTATGTTACAGGACCCAGTACAAAATTGTAGCCAATTGATGTTCCCGCCGTACTTAGCGGGATATAGACACGGAATAGTAATTAAAGTCTATAAATGGACGAATGAATGAGGTCATAAGTTTATCTACAGACTGGCTCTGCTTAAAACGATAAGCAATAAAAACATTTTGATGTAATTGAGCTGAAAAATAATCAACAAGTTTTACCAATCGTTTGGCTAAATTAATATACACGTTTATATGTCGATCCGAAGTATTATTTTTATGAGAAATCGGATAGGTATACTAAATAGGGCCAAAAACTCCCATTTAGGCACAACTACGAAACAACTTAGAAGACGCGCGGCAAAGCACTTTAATATAGGCCGGTGACGCAGCACAGGGGCTCTATGCGAAGTCTTAAATAGGGATCTCGCTTTTCCCTATAAGATCGCTCACGCGTCAAGTTGAACTTTAAATCTAGCTGCTTAAAGCTCACGCGACGCGTGAGCGATCCTATAGGGAAGAGCGAGATCCCTATTCAAAGACTTAGAATATACCTAGGCCCTGAGTTTATTATTGCTATCAGCGCGCTTTTTAAGTTCTGTCATGCTATAAAAGACTTACCGTCTATAGAAATCTTGACGTCATGCAAAACAGTATCCACGTAGACTGCCGGGTTCGGCAGCCGGTTCAACTCTTCCTTGATCTCCTGCGCTCTGTCCCCATTCTGAATCCTTTCTATCAACTCTTCCTCCGTCGAATTCGCTTCTTTATGCGTGTCCAGCATTAGAGCGAAATTGGCATCGCTCGGTGAAAACATCGCCTTCAAACCCAAGAGTTTCAAACTGTCTTCTATATTCGTGGAGCTCATGACATCCATTTTGGGGAATCTTATGACGGCCTTCTTTTCGGTCATTTGGTTGATAAGTTCGTTGATTCTCGTGTAGTTCAGTCTGGTCATGAGTTCGGAGAGGTTCAGGCGTTTGTGGATGCGTGGCTTGAGCACGTACATCGTCGTTGTGCTGTCGTTGTATGGAAGCGCCACCATGTGCAATGCTGAAATGAACATGGAAAAGCTGAAGGAAAATTGCCTTTGTTCAAAATTCAATCATTTACCCAGCAAATTCGCCGGCAGCGGCAATTTTAGGTTAGTTGATGTATAGTAATTACCGTCTTGCGCTGAAAATATGTACTTGAATTGGCCGAAATTTAACATAAGGTCAGCCATAACGTCGCCTGTAGGACTTTTGAAGGGCATCCTGAAAACCACAAGAAATATTTTTAATCGCACAATTACACCCACGGGCCCCACTTACTAATTTTGGATTATTAGTTACGGTCACACCCACCTAGCGGATCGAATCGAAGATAATAGAAGCGAATTGGACCATGGCAAAGTAATTTAGACCGTCTGTAAAGCGGTGATAAATCTATATACTTATATTTCAGTATTTTCGGCTCTGCGTTGATATGTCAGTCAGTCAGTCAGGCAGTCAGTCAGTTTCTTCTTTTATATATTAAGATAGATAGATAGCTGTTTCCCGCGACTTCGTACGCGCCTAAACATTAAAATGTAAAAATCCCATTTTTCCCGTTCCCGTAAGAATATCGGGAAATCCTTTCATAGTGCTCCCCTACGCTCCCCAAGGAACCTGCATGCCAAATTTCAGCTCTCTACGATGATCCCCGCGACTACGTATGCGCCTAAACCTTAAAATGTAAAAATCCCTTTTTTCCCGTTCCCGTGGGAATTCCGGGAAATCCTTTCTTAGTGCTCCCCTACGTTCCCCAAGGAACCTGCATGCCAAATTTCAGCTCTCTATGACCAGTAGTTTCGGCTCTGCGTTGATATGTCAGTCAGTCATCAGTCAGTCAGTTTCTTCTTTTTTTATATATTTAGATAGGTATATATTACGTACTTCATAGTATGCTCCGGTACAAACGGCGACTCCCACTGTCCAGCAAAGTACAGTGCACTCAGCAACACAACTTTGGTCTGATGAGGCAAGGGATCCTTCAAGAAGTTCTCTATTCTCCCATTGGTGTTGTTTTTTACCCACCTGAAATTATCAAGAATATTTTTGGTAAGTCTGCTAGTGAGCTATTGAGTGTCAACATCTTTTCAGCCGAAAAATCACTGCCTGTGCTTATGGTCTTTAAGTATATATGTATGTCTACGACTCACTCATTTATATCCTCCTTGGCTTGCGCTGTATCGCTGAACCGAGTGATCAGTGCATCTCCTTGATACACCCTCTTAAGGTAGTCTCTGTACATGGCGCGAACTTGCATGGGCGCGTCGACGAAGATGGCGTCAGCATAAAGCGTCTGGCTGGACGTATTGCTGTTCAGATGCCCCAGTAACTGCCCGAAGTACTCGTGATTGGCTCGGTTTATTAGAATATCTAGAGGGGAAAGTACATAATGTAATGCCTGAGTTCCGAATTGTGGAACTGTACGTATAGTTTTCAATGGTATCACTGTAGGTACTCTTGGATGTCCTTGTCAAATGTTTGTTCCATCACAAGTTTCATCTAAATGTGGTATGTACCTACTTACTTATGTTAAAAATATAGATTCAGGGTGGTTCAGGTAAAATATTATTTTCACCTCACTGGCTCGAAAGTGGTCGTTTTGCAGCTTGATATCCGAGCGCAAAAGTTGTTTTTATCCGCTAGCGTGGAAAGTGTTTTTGAAATTCGAACGACGCATGACGCCACTGTCACAATAAAAAAACAACGATACGTTCTGAAACGCAATTCGTCGTGAGAGTTATTAAAATAAAGGTTCAATTTACTTAATATCACCATTAATAAAATTATATTAATAATACACCGTTTCAGATGTATTTCATTATTTCACTATATTTTATCACAAAAATACTTAAATATGTGTATATTTTACATGTATTCAATGAATAATTGAATCTTGAAGTACGAGTAGGAGTGATTTGGAACGCAACCTCCGGAAAAAAAAAACATTAAAAAAAAGTTTTAGATTGCTGGTTTTGTAATTTAGAATACCTATACGAAGTAATAAAGAAAATATAAGCGATTCTAGCGATGAAGAAGCTACGAATTTAACTCCTCCAGAGTTAGAACAAACTGTACGTGACGCCTGTCATGATGATATTCATGACAATAATAAAACTCATGAATCTTCAAGCCTGTGTATTCAATATCACCACTCCATTCTGTCAGTGTTGCCAATCCTACTCTAAACTACATCTATAAAGACAACTGTCTGACATCTCCCTTCTTTTGAAAAAGTAAACATAAATAGTTACATAATTAGGATGCATAATCTTTTAAATAAAAAGGTGTCTTAATGACCCTGCCATACCTTGACATTCTTACATTACTCTGATTATGTGCAACATTGTTATTATCTTCTTCAGTTTCACAATCAATATTATTATTTACATTATTAGATGTGTTTTCATGTTGTTCTAAATCAAAAGTTACATTTCTTTCCTCCTTGTAATTTACCTTAGGTGATCCTTTAAAAATATGATATCTGTTCCTTTTTATTAATGAGTTTCCAGTATCTATCATATAATTTCTGTAACTATCTTCATGTGACATTATCCTTCCTTTTACTTTCTTATTACTATTTTTGTCATGAACATACACATTTTGTCCATTGTTAAACCTTTTAATCTGTCCTTTATTTTTCCTATCATGATAATATTTATATTTTCTCCTATTATCCTCCACTTTCTGTTTAACATCATTATAATCAATTTTCTTGAACTTGTCATTAGTCGGTAAAAAAGATGTTACTTGTCTGCCAATACACAACTCATTAGTAGATTTTAATTCTTTGTCTATAGGTGTATTTCTATATTCCAATAATGCCAAATAAATATCTTTGTTTTCTTCAGTACACTTTTTAAACATCTTTTTTATCGTCTGAATGTGCCTCTCAATCAATCCATTAGATCTTGCATAGTAAGGTGATGATGCTATATGCTTGAAATTCCACTCTCTACTGAACTGTTTAAACTGTTGACTTTTGTACTGAGATCCATCATCACTATACAAAATCTTAGGGATACCCCACCTAGCAAATACAGATTTTAATGCTGTTATATGACATTCTGATGACTGATCTTTCAATTCAACTAACTCAACATATTTAGTCAAATAATCTATAACTAACATGTATATCTTATTTTTTATAAAAAACATATCAGCACCTACTATGTCCCACGGTTTATTACTCAGTTCTCTTAACATCAGTGGTTCATGTGAATGATTTTTTTGATATTTTAGACACAAATCACAATTTTTTATCACATCCTCTAACTCTTTGTTCATCGATGGCCAGAATAATAAACCTCGGATCCTATTTTTACATTTTTCAATCCCTAAATGGTTATAATGTATTTTCTTAAGCATTTCTTTCCTCATAGACCTGGGAACCAGCACAGCAGAACTTTTAAAAATTAAACCTTCAGACAAATACAACTCATCTTTTATAGAATGAAAATACTTCAATTGAAAAGGAATTTCTTTAGTTGGTGGCCAAGACTTTTGAATGTAGTTACTCAATAAACATAAATCTTTATCTTTTATAGTTTCACTTTCCAGTTGATCCCATATCTCTTTACTTAAATTAATTCCTTCTTTTACCAGACACACATGCAATTCTATTTGTTCATCTAATTCCTGGTTACATATAGTATCATTTACATAAGCTCTAGATAAAGCATCAGCTACTAATAATTCTTTGCCTGGCCTGTATCTAATTTCCAAGTCATAACCTTGCAGTTTAAGCCTCAACCTTTGAAGTCTTAATGGAGTTTCATTCATGGATTTTTTCACAATATGTTCTAACGGTTTATGGTCTGTTTCTACAATTACATGTCTTCCATAAATATATTGATGGAATTTTTGACAACCGTAGACTATAGCTAACAATTCTTTCTCGATTTGAGCCCAAGTTTTCTGAGTTTCTGTTAAAGCTTTAGATGCATATGCTATTGGAGCATCGTTTTGAAGCAATACTGCACCTAAACCCTTACTGCTGCTGTCTACTGATAATACTATCGGACTATTTATATCAAAGTATTTTAACACTGGTTGTGATGTTAACAATTGTTTTAATCTTGCAAAATCTTTTCTCTGTTCATCACCCCAAATGAATTCTGAATCTTTCTTCAACAACTCTCTCAATGTATATGTTACATCTGATAAATTTGGAACAAATTTTGATACATAAGTTACAATGCCCAAAACTGTCTGTAACTCTTTTTTACTCTTTGGCTCCTCCATAGAAACAATAGCCCTAACCTTTTCAGGATCTGGTCTTATACCGTCACCACTCAATATATGTCCTACATATCTAACCTCAGTCACACCAAATTGACACTTTTCCTTATTGAATTTGACACCTGATGTATCTGCCATAACTAAGACCTGCTCTAACCTTTGATTATGCTGTTGAAGTGTTTCCCCCCATACTATAAGCTCATCAACATACTGTTCAACTCCTGTGATGTCCTTGAATATATCAGCAAAATACTTACTAAACACTTCCGGAGATGAGTTCAAGCCAAATGGTAATCGTCTGTAACAATATCTACCAAAGTTCCCTGCATTGAATGTAGTATACAACTGACTATCCTCACTTAGTTTTACCATATAAAATCCTTTTGAAGCATCTAAGACACTAAAGTATTTAGCTCCTGGCATTTTGGCTACTAATTCCTCAAAAGTACTCATCTTATATCTTTCTCTAATAATATATTTATTTAAATTCTGGGGATCCAAACAAATTCTAATACCATTATCCTGTTTCTTTGTTACTACCATTGAATTTACCCACTCTGTAGGCTCAGTTACTTTCCTAATAACACCCAAACTCTCCATTTTATCCAACTCTGCTTTAATTTTATCTTGTAACTTGAATGGTATTTTCCTGGGTCGCTCTGCTACTGGTATGCAATTTTCTTGTAACTTTATTTTATATTCATTCTGAAGCTCACCTAGACCTGAAAACAGATTATTGTACTTTTGAAGTAACTTATCTATGTTACTATCAACAATATCTACCGTTTTTACAACTCCTAATTTCACAGCAGTGGAGTAACTCAACACACCAGTTTTACAGCAGTTTACAATATAAAATGTGGTCATACATTCCTCCTTTTTGTACTTAATTATAGCCTCACAAGTTCCTTTAACATCTATACCTGACCCATCAAAATTTGTTAGTTTTGTATCATCACATTGGTATATGATTAATTTCAATCTTACAGCTGTATCATAATTTAATATATCTACATGAGAGCCAGTGTCAACTTTAAAATTAACTTCCTCATTATTCACACTAAGTTTTATAAACCAGTCTCTACTTACTGAGTCACATTTAACATTTCTACATACAGCCGCAAAATGGTTGTACATGCCGCACTTGACACACTTTCTATTGAAGGCTGGACACTTCCTGTAACCATGATGACTTCCACATTTTCCACACACCTTTCTATTGCCCCACGGCTGGTCATCATGCCTGCTCTTGCGTGGCTGTCTTACTTTAGATGGTTGTCTATTCCTTGAACGCCCTCTTACATTTCTTGTTTCTTCGTCACACTTCGATTTCCTTTGAAATTCTGCACTCACCTTAGCTACTTCCTGTTTATTTTTTATTTCGTCCATCTGTGCTTTAGTCGTTTCAGCTGCTCTACAAGTATTGATGCACCTTTCAAGGTTTAACTCCGGTATTCTTAGCAAATTTTCTTTTAAATTGTTGTCCTGTATTCCTATAATAATTTGATCCCTTACCAGCCCGTCCTTTAAGGTATCAAAATTGCAATCCAGACTTAATTTCTTAATTGTCGTTACAAATTCTTCAAAGGATTCTCCTGATTTCTGTTTTCTTGTAAAAAAGATATGTCTGTTGTATGTCTCATTACTTGGCGGACTGCAGTGCGATTCCAATTTTCCCAAAATCTCTTCATATGTTAATTTATCTTTATTTTCAAACGTGTTGAACACCGCTAAACCTTCATCTCCTAGGCTATGCAAGAGTAACGCCTTTTGTTGATCTACACTCAGTCTTTCGGCCGCCCCGCTCGCCGTGAAATATAGTAAATATTTCTGTTTCCAGTCAAGGAATGCCTGTTTTACATTACTGGAACTTAAATTTAGTGGTGCAGGTGGTCTAAGCATATCCATTTTTGCTTTTCACTATAGTTTTTATTTTGGCAAAAAATGGCGTCCCGGCGTCCCTTGTCAGCCAATTTGTTTATATCACATTAGTTATTTATTGTACGAAGTTACCTTTATTTGTACTTGTACATATTGATTGATCCCGTAAGTTCTTACTTCCTCAGCGCCATGTCATGATGATATTCATGACAATAATAAAACTCATGAATCTTCAAGCCTGTGTATTCAATATCACCACTCCATTCTGTCAGTGTTGCCAATCCTACTCTAAACTACATCTATAAAGACAACTGTCTGACAACGCCGAACTAAGTCTTCTTCCCGAAAAATCGCGCGTGAGGTGAAAAATTTAGTGTTGCGCTCAGCAGCAAAGTCGTTTGCTGTCTCGTGCCTTGAAACCCTCGTTACACTCAGGATTCTATATTTGAACCACTCGCTTCGCTCGTGGTTCAACCCTAGAATCCTTCGTTCACTCGGGTCTCAATCACGCACTCACAGCAAACAACAACTTTGCAGCCTTGCATAACAAATAACTATTGTCAAGTCAATTATTTTGTAAATAACAGCCAGTTGAAGTGCTATAATTTTCATCCAAGATAAGGTGACAAAAATGCACATACCTACAACTATTAAGTTCATTTTCGACATCTTTTCTTGGATGAACATTACATTCTCATGCTCGGCGATGGGCCAACAAACACATTGCGAGTATGGGCCGCATACAAGCATTGCTTTAGGTCGTTGTATTACTTACCTACTACTTAATTCTTGTCTTTCTTTCATAAACAAAGGTCTAACAAAAAGGCAACAGTTTTCTCCACGTTTTCTCGATGCCGGATATCTAACAACCCAGTTAGTGATGTTAAATCAGTTATATTCGCAGCTTATTTTGTAGCGGTCAGTTCGTTATGGGCTTGTGACTTCTTTGTAAAAATAAGCAACAGAAAATTGCATTTTCACATATAACAATAGATTCTTGATAGATGGATAATATAAGGGGCTATCTATATTCAAAACGTTATATATAAGGATAGCGCCACGGCCAAATCACGATGTTAAAACTGAACTTTAAAGAGCTAGATTTAAAGTTCAATTTGAGCGCCGTGACGTTTTGATTTGACGGGGGGATAGAGAGTCTCTATCCCCCCGTCAAATCAATTAGAGACATTCCCTTTCGCTATGTTTAGTTACGAATAGAGCCCAAGTTCATCTTTTATAGATATCTATGTATAGGAAGCTCATTCAGTAGCTGCAACGGACTTCAGTTTCACTTCGTTTTTTGAGTTTTTATCTTTTCTCGCCACCAGATCGGTTTGAATTCGCAGGTTTGAAGGTTTTTTTTTGCTTGCGTATATAAAACGTGCCATTTATACTCGCCGTAATCCAAACGACCGGCGCCATATCCATCCATAGGTATATATAGGTACTATATATGTATATGCGGCGAGGGAGGATAGTCGAGTTCGCCAATGTACACTCTTGCACCTTACTCCGTTGCAATAAGGTGTAACACGACTATATCTACCGATTATCTTTCTAATATATAAAATTTTCGTGGCACAGTGTTTGTAACCAAACTCCTCCGAAACGGCTCGATCGATTCTTATGAAATCTGGAGTGTATGTTCAGTAGGTCTGAGAAAAGGACGTAAGCTATTTCTCATACCAAAAAAAAAACAAATGCGGTACGAAGTCCGCGGGGTCAGCTAGTCTAAATATAAATATGTATAGCAACCTCTTCAACTTTATGAATTCTCAAGGAGTAGATGTAAGTAAGTAGAAGATACCTATACGCAATTAAGTACTTACCTTCCTAAAGTAGCTTCTCCTGAAGACTTTTGAGAACCCTAAAAATATACAGAACAAGTACAGTACGACACAACTTAGAAGGCGTGCGGTGGAGCACTTAAGCCGATGACGCAGAGTCTATTTTTGCTTAGTCCACGCGCCTTCTAAGTTGTGTAAAGCTGTACACATCCTCGCCTTGAACTGCCACGACGATAATTAAATACTTATTTGGCATCGTACACACTCCTCGCGAAGTCACGACGAAAGACAATTAAGTCCTTAGACGACAGTGACCTTTGTTGAACGGTTACTTCCTAATTGCTTGCGTACCTATCAGTACTTAGGTACCTATCTACCAAACATACTTCCGGGGCTATTATTCGAAGTCTTAAATAGGGATCTCCCTATTCGCCGTGACGCGTGAGCGATCATAGGATCACGCTCACGCGGCGCTAAATCTAACTGCGTTGCAACGCCGCGTGAGCGATCCTATAGGGAACAGGGAGATCCCTATTTATTTAGGACTTCGAATATAGCCCCCGGCGACCGAGCTTTTTTTGCTAGGGTGAAAATAGCTGAAAAATTAGTTTTCTCAGAAATGAGACAGACCTCTACTTAGACTAGTTTTACTTAACATATTAGGACGTGCCTGACCTTGGGAAAACCCTAGTGTGGCTGCCAGTTCGTCATACGTACTCCCGACACTTCCCAGAAGTGTCATCGCCAGCAAACCTGAAAATAAAGTCTGTTGAAGCATAAACTGTTGAGACTAGTTTAAAGACACTCACTTATTACTACATTTACGCCGGTTTGTGGTCTGTAAGTACGAGTATCGTCCGCAAAAAGGCGTAGTTACGAGTTACGAGTAGGTATTTACACGAACATTTAGAGGTGTAGTTTTTATTTGAGGCAAAACAGTCAGTGGTTATGTTGGCTTGGTCAATAGATCCATTCCTATATCGGTTTTTTCCCGGATGCAAGCTGCCGGTGCAAGCTTACGGTGGATGCCTATTCTGACTTGCCCAGTTTATTTGAACACAACTTTTTTTTTATATCATTGGTATAGGCAAGCGAGCACACAGCCCACCGGATGGTAAGTGGCACTGCGGCCCAAGAACGCCGAAATCCTATGATCCCCCATTAAGGCCCTTCCCTGACCCAGCATCGTCAAATTGCTCATTTAAGATCACACTTTTCTAAGAAATGATAAAAGTTAAAAATATGAAAAAAACATATGTTATATTTGATTATATCATCCTTACATTGACAGCTTTCGATACACGTTTCACGAAACTTTGCTCGATACAATTTAATTCCAAAATAACCTCTAACTCGGACCGCTAATCCAACTTTACTCCAGTTTATTATATCAAACAGTGTAAAACTAATTATAACACAAAAAATATCCATATTATATGCATACATCGACAGCTTTATAAATGCCATTTTTTTAGACGGTATTTTTATAGAAATTAAAACGTGTTAAAAAGTAACTAAATCGGGCGTTCTGTCCGTAGCGCTTTCTCTTTCACTCGTCGCACGAGTGACAGTGACGGCTGAGCTGGGTCTATGAACCGCCTTAAGAAATCATAAGATCTCAAATGCGTTGCCTCCCCTGAGGCCCAAGATGGAATGCCTCTGTGTCAGAAATTTCACCGGCTGCCGTAACCCACACAACAATGCGAGCACTGCTATTTGGCGGCAGGTTAGCGGGGAAAGACGTTGGTACCCCCCGGACGGGCCTAGCACCAGTCCCTGCCACTTATAGCAAACAACGTATAGTGGTCGTATCTATCGCAAGAATAAGGTGAAATTTGGCAAGAAGGTTCCACCATGGGGAGTGTATGGGAGCACTAAGAGAAGATTTCCTGAAATTCCTACGGGAACCGGATTGATTTTACATTTAATGTTTATGCGTGTCGCATAATTCGCATAAGTATGAAGTCGCGGGCGGGGCGGGCGGGGGGTATTTCTTGCTTACCAGCGATTCCAGTGGGTGATATGACGATGTTGGTGTCAGCATTGTGCCTCATCATCTCCAACATCAGTTTGTATCCGAACTCGTTGACAGCGAGGGCTATTTGTTCGTTGTCAACAGCGTTTTCAACTGGGCTAAAATTAAGAGGAAAATGAAGTAAATGGCTGTTCGTTTAGTGTTTCCTCTATTTCTCATAGATAGATAGCTTAAGCTAAAGTATGTAGACTAACTTGACGGAATAGGTAGGCACATTCAGACACAAAAGTTTTTTTCATAAACGAGCTAAAATACTTGTACGGTCGCCGGCAAGGATTGTTCACACTTTTGTACTCTAGTCCGTTGACGGGTATCTTTGCGTCGACTGCAGCGTTCTTGTGAAAATAATGACATAAGCAAGTAGGTAATATGAATAAAGCTGAATGGCCACCACCATGACTGTTTCGGGCATGGTTTACCTGGACATAGTTTTGTTTTCGTTCGCCCCCGATAACGCGACGCCGAAGAGCAACAGAACCAACAACACCCGAGCTTCGCAGTCCATCTTGACAGCCCTGAAAATACTTCATCATGAGGAGTCGTAATTTTGAGTATTTCGCAGGTTCAAGATCTGTCTTTCTGATGAAGGAGGAAGGCCTCTATCTATAAGTTCAATGGGAGGGGTGGATGATTAATTAGCCTGGGCATATGCCCCGGGCGGCAATACGAGCCCCGACCCGATGCTAAAGATATCGGCCAGTCATACATTGTAAAAAGATATAAATTAAATCAGTTTTTTAGGGTTCCGAAGTCCACAGGGAACCCTTATAATTTCGCCATCCGTCCGTCCGTCTGTCCGCACTATTGCTCGGAAATGCTTAGGTCTAGAAAGCTGTAATTTGGCATGAATATGCATATTAGTTACGCTGACAAAGTGGTACAATAAAATGTTGAAATATATTTTTTTATAGGGTACCTCCCCTACTCGTAAAGTGGGGATGTTTTTTTTTTCTTGCGTACCCCATGGTGCGGCATATCGTTGAATAGGTTTTAAAAAAATATTGTGGGTTTGTTATAGTACATTACAGACCTAGGGTGGTGAATTCGTAAATGTCTCAGATCGCAGGTTTCTGTGGCCCGAACCGAAGGTGAGGGCCATAAATATGCGATCTGGGGCTTTACAAATTATCGCCCGTGGTTTGTCAAAAGTTTTATCATTTTTAACCGACTTCAAAAAAAGGAGGAGGTTCTCAATTCGTCGGAATCTTTTTTTTTTTTTTTTTTATGTATGTTCACCAAAAATAAATAGTAAACGTGAACCGATTTCGATGATTCTTTTTTTGTTCGAAAGGTGGTACTTCCAAGTTGGTCCCATATTAATTTGGTTCAGTTCTGATGATGGGGTCCATGAGAAAATGAGGGAACTCCTCGAAATTTGCTAGCACGTAGATGATTTTGGTGTCAATTTCGAGGACTTCAGAGTTACTTATGTACTTTACTTTTACCGAAAAAAATTTTTTAAATAAAAAAATAAAAACCGCCTTCAAACTCCGACAGACTGCGAAGTCGGTGTCAAGTTAACCGACCCAAAGAAATGATAATCATATTGTGAACTTGACATTGACTTCGCAGTCTGTCGGAGTTTGAAGGCGGTTTTTATTTTTTTATTTAAAAATTTTTTTTGATTAAGAGATGCGTTTGTGAAATATTAAGCTTTAAAGTGCTATTTGTTGTTAGGGTCACGTGTCCCGTCCCCCCCCCCTGCCAGCTAAATGGTGGTATTTGGATGGCTGAAAAAAATCACGGTTGTGGCATATATAACGTAGTTGAAAGGAAAACTATCACACCTAAGTAGGCTGTACAAACTTACGAGTAATTTACGACCAACTTGTGATGATGATTTTTCTCGAGCGGCAGGGGCGTCGGGCGGGCACGTCATTCATACCACAGGCTAGCTAGATGCTAATAAGTCTTAGAAAGGTACTGTGGGCATCGTCAACTTCGGAACCCTATACTTTGCGCGTGGCCCGACACGCACTTGGCCGGTTTTTATTTAAATTACACAAAGGCAATAGCAACAAACAATTTTCACTATAGTCATCTACACTAAGACGTTCACTAGTAAGGAAAAAAATATTTGTAATATAATTGAAATCCTGGATATTTGAAATCAAACAAACTATGTAGTTATAATGCGCAGATATTGCGTTACCGTTTTGCGTCACTTTGTGCGACCAATTCATAGAATATTTTGCGCCACTGTTGCGCCATTTGTGGCAAAATCTACGGCGGATCCACATAATAATCTACTTAATTAAATTACATCTTGTTTTCTGCGATTTTGTGATGGTTACAAGTTACAAACCTAGGTAAAAGTACGTATGAACCTTGTTACACGACAGCTTTTATTCTACTAGCGTTCCACGCAGCATAATTTCCTGAGAAGAAATGTCGCTCAATTTTATGCGGTAAAACTAGCATCTGCCCGCGATTTCGTCCGCGTGGAAGTCGGTTACAGCGTTCACACAGGAATGGAGCGATACACTATATTAATAGTACATTATTGCAGAGGCCGCCAAGTAGCGCATTGTCGGACGAGTCAGTTAGAAGGCTGAGCGAAGCGAAGCCTTCTATTCGAGTCCGGCAATCGCAATTGCGGCCGAGGTATACATAATGCTTTTCTCAAACAGCGAGGAAATACGTAAGGTCAGTCGGGGCAAGTGCGCCAGGATGGGGTAAGTCCGCCCAACATAAATATATCGAAACCTATAAATATTACTCAACTAGTAGTTGGCTGTTTACCTACAAGGCATAGGGGCGAAATAAATTTAGGCGCACTTACCCCACATCAGTATTTACTACTTCCATGATCGTGGATGATTTGGCCATGGAAGTTGTACTTATTACCTCCATGGATTTGTCAGTTTCGGGGCAAGTGCGCCAGGATGGGGTAAGTGCGCCTAACATAAATATATCGAAACCTATTAATATTACTCAACTAGTAGTTGGCTGTTTACAGGCATAGGGGCGAAATAAATTTAGGCGCACTTACCCCACATCAGTATTTACTACTTCCATGATCGTGGATGATTTGGCCATGGAAGTTGTACTTATTACCTCAATGGATTTGTCTTCTTTTTTTGAAAGTAACACGAACATTTCCGAGCATGTTTGAGAAAATTATATACTTACACCTTCCTCTTAAATTATTCTATCTATTAAAGAAACCGCATCAAAATCCGTTGCGTTGTTTTAAAGATCTAAGCATACATAGGTACAGACAGACAGGAAGCGACTTTGTTTTATACTATGTAGTGATTAAGGAAATTGACTGTACAGTTAAGGAGGTATTTTTCTTACGTTACTGCTACCAGCTAATGGAACTTGGAGGAAAAATGTAATTTTTGCGGATCATTTGTCCAAAGCTCGAAACACATTAGCCCCTAGTCACGTCTTGTCGTTTACCATAATACTCACTTGGATATACCTATCTTAGTCGCGGAGTGCGTCATTGTTGTAGAATTGTAGGTAGGGTAGGTAAGTACTTTACTTATTCTCCGTTAGTAGGAAAGGATAAGGTCGGAAACCCACAGCGGCGCATGCTCACACTAAACGCGTGGATTCATTGTAATGTCCGTACGAGCTGTTGAAGTATCCACCTACATTTTGATAAGTAGATACGAACGAAGTTACGAAGCGTTTCTCTACCCCGTCTACCCACATGGCGAAGTTAGTTTGACCGTGCGCCGTTGTGGGGTTCCGGCTTAAACAATAGTAGATTGTTAACTTGAGCTACTGATATCAACAACGTTCATGCCTTTTGCTAATTTAATGTTCGTTAGGATCTACCGTAAGCCGTGGCCTAGTGGTTCGACCTACCGCCTCTCATGCCGAGGGTCAGGGGTTCGATTCCGGCTCGCACCTCTAAGTTTACTTATGTGCGAAATTCAATTTGAATTTACCACTGAGCTTTTCGGTGAAGGGAAACATCGTGAGGAAACCTGCACGCATCTGCGAAGTAATTCAAAGATGTGTGTGAAGTCCCAATCCGCAGTCAGCCCGCGTGGGGGCTATAGCCCAAACCCTCTCGTGATGAAAGGAGGCCTGTGCCCAGCAGTGGGACGCAAATAGGCTGTAGTAGTAGTAGGATCTACTATATTCCGGGAAGTTCTGTGATGCTAGAGGGCCTCATAACATAAAATATCTAATAATTAACTAGTGATGTAAATACGTAATGATGTTGTTACACAAATTGTGACCTAGAGTAAGTACAGGACACACAGTACAGGGTTATTATGCAATTTGACATTCGGACATTGTGCCGTTATCCGCGTCCGCTCGCGCAAGGCAAACGAGTGTTTAAAAAGTGCGAACTTCATTATTATTATTATGATTCGTTTTTACCACCATCCACAGTAGCTCATCTTAAACTGTTCTGTTTTAATACTAAAACAATTCCTATGGTTTTATACTAACGTGATTAACATCCTGTTAAGTCACAATTAGCATCTAATTGTTAGCATGCACAATACGAAAATAAGTTAGATTATTGAGTAAATAAGATAGTGGTATATCTAACAGTGGTACGATATTCACCTACCAGCTTTGTACACGCTAAAACACCAAAAAGTTAAATTGCCAACGTGCAGTATATACCTCTTATAGGTCACTGAATTATTTAATCGTAATAAAATTACACCATGAACAACGTGCGGCACACGACTGTCGCACCGGCGCTCCGGTGACCAACTGCAGACCGACAATATATAAGTAATTTACCAATACCTACTAAAAAGTTACTTGAACTTGGCTAAGTATATTCTTATAGTCCGGAAGCGCTAGAGGGGTTTTGAGGAGTCATTATACTAGCACCCTGGGAGGATATGGGAGGTTACTAGCATCCTGGGACTATTCGAAATGGTACATAGGGATAGTGAACGTCCCTATCCCTAAATAAGAGTGCATTATCTGCCTATTCAGTACTATTGAATCGAATTGTCGTGTGTTAGTCTGGCTAAGGCTCGAGAACTGCTGGACCGATTTGGCTAATTCGAATAGAGCCCCAGTTAAGTACCTACCTCTACCAAATCTCAGCTTTATACCTAAATAGTGCCGTACGTGAACGGCAGTCTCAAAACGCTGCCATCACGAGCCGGCGTCACCTCCGAATTGTCAGATTATTGGGATAGTTTTGGAATATTTTCGGTAGCTACGGAACCTTTCATAAAAGCGAGTTTGCCTGCACACGTAGCACTCGCGGCTCCCTAACTATATTAACGGAGTCGTGTCTATTTAATTTCTCGGTTTCATGCGTGGGTAAATACGCACTCAAAACTTCATCGGAATAGGAGTGACGTACGTTTTGTATTTTCTGCTATATACCTATATTACATCACAGTTTTGGCGTATAATTTGTTGAACCACTACTTGCAAATCCGGGCAGCCGCTAGTAATTTTCAAATTGTTTCTTAAAATGTTCTAATGAGGTCAGGGGCTATATTCGAAGTCGAAAATAGGGATCTCCCTGTTCCCTATAGGACCGCTCACGCGTCGCGTGAACTTTAAGAAGATAGATTTAAAGTTCAACTTGAGCGCCGTGACGCGTAAGCGCAGGGATAGAGAATTCCCCTTTCCCCATGTATCGTTTCGAATACAGCCCCATGGTGATCATTCATTGACATTAATTCGGCAAACTAGTGTAGTGTTATAGTAGTGGTTTAGTGTACGCTGATTTAGCAGGCTAATCCAATTTTTTTAATGTAACTAGTATTTAGATTACAAATACCAGCAGAATACCAGCAGCAGTTCCACAAATGAAATAGGATTGAATCTATTAGGACAGAGTAAAGAAGTTTGAAATAAAACTCATCATTATCAATGTTTTATAAATATTCGTAAATATAGGTCAAATGTGGTACAATTAAATCAGAGGAAATATATTTTATCGATTTCATATCAAAAAAGGAAACGTCCATGCATTATTTTCTACACTTTATCATTATCTTAATTTTATGAATTATAAAAAAGACATTATGTACCTACTATAGGAACATGAGCTTGTTAGTGGCAGGGTTGTGAACTTCATACAGCAAAACTCGGTGCCTCAGCACAAGAAAGTACCCCATCACTAACACTAAAATTTGAACCTAAACTAGATAAATAACAGTGATAGAACTTATTATATTATCAATAAATGCATTTCTTGATGGTACAAGCTTAATTTTACCGGACTAAACAAAACCGTTAAGTTTTCCCTAAACTAAGAAATGTGTGTTGCCTAAATTCTTAACCTTCTGCAAATCAGCTGTAGTAGAGCTTATATACTTCCATGCTTACAGAAATCAGATAACTTCATATTAATATAAATCTACTGCATTACACAATTAGAATACGATAGAGTGTAGAAAATGGAAATATTCACATTGGATAGTCATAAAACCAATAAAACAGGGCACAATCACAAACTTCACACAATGCAATTTGAGTGGTCGACACTACCTTATTTCACTTACTCGGAAAACATGATCTTAAACCTACGTCCCTACCCTAGACTAGATATTAGTATCGTAAAAGTGGGTCATGTACAGAAAATGAATCTTTGATATTGGCAGAAATTATACAATGCTGTTAGATTAATACAATTCGTTCATAACGCCTTAGTATAGGGATTTTGTTAATTACCAAATTACTATCAGTCTTCACATAACCACTTGTCTTATAAAATAAAAATATCTATGAATGCTTGAATTACATGTCATATAAGAACTTCTATAAATTGAAAGTGACATATGTTTTATTGGTTTCAGATCAGCAACAAAAAAAAACAAGCATGAGTGAATATACAGACAAATACCATTTACAAACTAATTAATAAGAAATAACCATTTTAATACTTTAAGACATAAATAATAACACATTTAAACAATTTAACTTGTTTTCTTTGACTTAAAAATCTCTTACTACTATTTTGACTACACTAATAGTATAACCAAGTCCGTTACGTTATGTTACAAAGTTATATTTTATCCTATACTGACATGTAAAGGCGGTAGGCAGACAATTTCTTAAAGCTACGGACTCAGGAACAGAGCGCGGACATTATATCCAAGGTCACCAGAGGTAAGAAACCTACGTTTTTTATGAGATTGTAAGTGACCGATAAGGAAAATAATTTGGCGCTCCTGCATACCCTGCAAGGAGATATCAATAATTAAATGTTGCTTCTCCGCCACAGCAGAACGCTTTTACTTTGCTGACTACTTGTGTTGTGACAACCACATATTACGTTTCATGTCAATATGGGACGAAAATTTAAACAGATATACTCATGCATCACATATGCATGGCTGAACCTACTAGCAGTAGAGAGATCTTTCTTAACTTAGGTAGAACAAGTTCAATAAGGATGACGACAACTTTTTTTCCTTTGTCTATCAGGAAGATTAATGAAAAGTATTGGACACGTATTTTTTCTCTTTTCACGTAGTCAAACTTATACGGAGATATATTGAGTTGAAATGTCGCGTGACGTCACGGTTAGGTACAATTTATACCTAATGGTGACGTAGTTAGCCCCCACTCTCCAACTTTAATGCGTTTTAACTTTTCTTTGTTAATTTGATAAAACAAAAAATACGTGTCTAATATTTTTTTATTACCTGACTGACGGACTAATTAGAATTTCGATTTCTTCACCCTGTCGTCATCCCTATTCTTTTTTTATATTTATGGCTAAAGATCTCTGTAACACTGGCAGGATTATCGTGTTTAAAGACAACATAAACGGAACATAAATACAAACTTGTCTCACTACCAATATGGTGGCACAAAATACAGAACTTTTGATGAACAAGTGATCAGTCTTTAAAAAAAAACACGACCCTGCCTGAGGATCACGGTATGTCAGTAAACATAACATTGACGATGATCCACTCTGTTGCTGAGTCTAACTAAAATAAAATACATCCTAAAAACTTACAAGAGAAAATATCAACAGAAAGCACTGCAGGTTACGTCTTGAACAAAATGTCAGCACACTGAAGCAAACAATTAAATAGTCTAAGATGATTATTACCTAGAGCAAGGGCCAACATATGAACCATGCAACACTACAGCTTACAAGTACAAATAGAAACAGAAAATATACTACTTAAATATTTTCTATGTTTTAATTCATGATTAAATCATCAATGGTTGGTGTGCCTGCTAGTCGCTCATTATTTAATATTTTTTTAACGAGAACTACTCCATTCAACCAGATACTATTAAAGTTGCTGTGATAAGTTTATTTTTCAACTATAGAAAACGCCTTTTTGTCTTTCCTTTTTGACTACCTATATTTTAGCTAAACACAACAATGACGCCTTTTACAGGAAACTGTCATTGTGCATATTTATACTAATAAATTCACTAAACAGTTTCCTTCTGAATTGACCACTGTACTCTACAGTTTTTTACTCACTTCCAGAAAGTGAATCTTTACAGATAACAAAGCAGGCCATTTTTATACAGATTTCCAATGATTACTTATCCATATTTGCTAGTGCATTACAGATATTTACTATTAATTTTATATAATACATAATAACCCATTCTCCAGATTGATTCTTAGACCAATTTAATGTGAATTCAACTACATGGAATGCTCTAATTTCAGTTACTATCAATACTCACTATGATTTTATTTTTATTTATCATTAACAACTTACAGTCATCAGCAATAAATAAAGTTACAATATAATTATATCAAGGGCAAAAAAAATCTAAGCACTGGGAGATGACAAAATCACAAAAACGTGACACTGGAGCAACGAATATTAGATAAGTCTATTACAACAGTCACTATCGGGAGTTAATAATACATTACAGACCTAGGGTGGTGAATTCGTAAATGTCCCAGATCGCAGGTTTCTGTGGCCCGAACCAAAGGTGAGGGCCATAAATATGCGATCTGGGGCTTTACGAAATACCACCCGTGGTTTGTCAAAAGTTTTACGTCTTGCCTTGGCCAAGAAGTGAGATTTTCTCTCCACGTAGCGGGCAGAAAATCCCACTTTACGGCCAAGGGTGATGTAAAAATATTTATAACTCAATAATATAGTCATAATTTAGAAGTCAATCATAATCACGTCACATCAGAGTTTAGAGAACATGTATTAGTTTAGTATACATATAAGTATATATAAAACATATCCTAGAATATTATATTATGAATTGATATCTCTATATTAGTACAAAATGCAGCAAGTAAGACACTGCCCTTAGCTATACAGAGAGTCAATGCGATACAATATATACTTGGTTATCTTATATTGCTAAAAAAATGCTTGTAAAGTATTAAGAATGCAAAATATTGCTGTATCATTTCAAACAACCTTTCAGTAACACCATATCGTTGATTCATGTGTTATTGCTTCAATGGTGGTAGTATTGTTTTTAAATGAATCTTCCATTTGTCAGGTAGTCCTAAAATTATCACAAAGCCTACATACATTACATTAAACCTGCCATTAACTTACCGTGCTTTCCATAACCAAATGAATTACGGTTATCAACACCAGTTATAATCCTTACACAAATCAGTCAATCCTCGATCTATCCTCATTATATTAAGCCAGAGTAACAAAGTATCATTAAATTTAGCGTTAAAATCATTTGAGACTAAACTAAGCACAGCGCCAACAACGCATTCGGCTCCTAACTAACATTTATCAAACTGACTTTGACGCGGTAAAAGACCAAGACGCAGACTTATCGATTCGTCACTTTGGAAAAGACATTAAATAACTAAAATTTAAAACTATATTCGAGGAGGTCACAGACGCTCACAGAGCAGAAGCGAAAAATACAAGCCGAACTTCAGATTCGCGTTCAACGCGATCACGAGTGCTTGACGACGATGACGCCGGGGCGTGCGGGCTGCGCGGGCGGCGCCGGCTTCTTCGTGAGTGCCAGCGGCGCGTCCGCCGCCTCCTCGCGGAACAGGTGGTCGCCCTCCAGGTGACGGATGGCCTCCACGATGGTCTCCAGGTTCTGCCGGCTCGTGCTGGCCACGTACAGGCGCGCTGGCGTCTCGTGCTCGGGCAGCACCTCCACCTCGACGCGCGGCTCCGCCTTGATGGCGGCCTCGAGCAGCGGCGCGCCCGCGGCCACACCCACGGCGACGGCGGCCGCGGGCG
>OZ020281.1:4418075-4458303 GCA_963971205.1 Aethes cnicana
GGTTGTAGGTCCCACACGGGCTTACCTGCAGCGCGTAAGACACTGAGAGCCCGACGATGCCTGCGTTGAGGTTCTCGCGCCCCAGCACAGCGAACAACGCCGCGAAAAAGATGATAAAGTTTCCGATCATCTCCAGTCGCACTGCTAGCCAGCGGTTGGCGATGCAGCTCGGGTAGTAACATGACTGATTGTGGTCAACACCACGTTCTGACTCCAAAATGAACCTGAAATAAGGTTGGGTTCATATACTTAGCCTCGGTCCCTATTCAAATATTCAGACATATCTACGAACATAGTGGACATTGCCTTTCGAATAAACGTTTTTCGTAAAGCTAGCGTGCTAGCTCTAATGTGAATTAGTACTTATACTATACATTTCTAACAAAACCTGTTTTAATCATAATAACAAATTTATTCCCATTAATAACCCACAAAGTTGTTAATATTTTTCAACAATAAGGGTGAATTGATTCAAATCGTCCGTTAACTAAGAAGCGCTCGTTATATATTTTACTATGGGATAAAATAACTTTTCTGTATGGAATTATAGCTCGGCGGCCATATTTAACGACCAATGAGCAGGGCTTGTAACCGGTTAATTTAAAAAACCCCAATCCAAAAACTTTAATTTATAAGCTAGATAAATAATTATGTATCTCTGTATCTGTAATATGCCATACGATTAAATAAATAATTATAAAAACCCCGAAATAGCCAAATATTTAGAATTATTGTATACTTACTCTTTATGTGGAACTCCATAGTGTATTTAGGTTATTACTTCGTATTATGTTATCGCCTTATTAAACATGAAATAGTAAACGAAATATGAAGCCGTGGTGGCCTAGTGGTTCGACCTACCGCCTCTCATGCAGAGGGTCGGCGGTTCGATTCCGGCTCGCACCTCTAAGTTTACTTATGTGCGAAATTCAATTTGAATTTACCACTGAGCTTTTCGGTGAAGGAAAACATCGTGAGGAAACCTGCACGCCTCTGCGAAGTAATTCAAAGATGTGTGTGAAGTCCCCAATACGCACTGGGCCCGCGTGGGGACTATAGCCCAAACCTTCTCGTGATGAAAGGAGGCCTGTGCCCAGCAGTGGGACGCAAATAGGCTGTAGTAGTAGTAGTAAATGCTAAACGAAAGAACGATAAAAAAACCTGTTTATGTGTATGGGGGCAAAAACCGGTTAGAAGCCCTGCCAATGAGTCCGTCAACTGTGCATGAATCAACCCAACCTTAGAATGAAAAAAAAAAAAACTTGTCCCACAATACCTCTGAGCGACTCCATACGCCCTTATCGTGGTGGCCCCGGTGATGCTCTCTCCGAAGTGCGAATATATGGGCGAGCGGGAGACGGACTCGAGTCGCTTCAGCTGCCGCGACGTAGACACGTAGAACCGCTGGATCACGTAGTACAGCGCCCCCACGGGCAGGATCACGGACAGGAAGATCGGCGTCGACACGCTTATTACGAACAACGTGCCCAGGACCTGGTGAAAGTGGCGAGTCAAGATGGACCTCCGACTGACGTCCGGTTCAAAAACGCCTAGATTCGGGTACGGACGGTTAAAAATTGACATTTGCTCCATAGACAATCTGTCAAACTTTAACTCTCCGTAGCCAAAACGAGGCATTTTATGGATATAGGAACCGGGCCTTAAAGGTCAGATAGTACGCGAGCAAAATGTTATGTAAGGTAAGGACACCAGCCATTGCCAAAACTAAAATGATAGACACGAACTCTTCATTACATAGGCAATAACGTTTGCGATTTAACCACAATTGGCTTTGTCCATGATTTATTTGACTTAACTGTGTCCAAGACCGATGTGTTTACCTTATATGAAATCGATAGTACTACGATAATATTTCACTGTTTATTTTCATTTTTGTGTCTAAATATATAGCAATAAAGCAGTAAACAGTGGCAGTGGCGCTTTTTCAGCTGACATGATGATGATTTTGTTCTAATTCATAATTTCTTTTTTGATAATATTCTTGGTATTGATTTTCTACAAACAGAGTAATTAAAATAGTTACACAACTGTAAAGTGTAAAAATAATGTAAATTGTTACAACGATTTAAGATTTATGCCTTTTTTTTAAATGAGAATAAAGCTGTTCATCAGTAATTCAAACACATTTTCCCTGTTATAAAAAAAAAAACTATCTTGTGTGTTAATGTACGCAGCCATCATTACTTTTGTTAGTCACAAAATTGGGATCAGTTTACAAAATATATCCCCTTCTCAAGTGAAAAATAAATAAAATAGGATGTACCTATTTTACTCAAATAATATAGGTTAACACAAATAATGTTATAAAATCTCATTTTCTTAGAATCAGTTCATAAATACATATAAGTCCGGCTAGTGGTATTAGGTTAGTTTTTGTCATTGTACTTACAAAAATTATAACTATAAAAATATAAAATAATATAAACATAATTTACGAATTAATTAACTATGTGCTTAACTATGTAAGCTGGTATAGATTTCCGGATTATATGTCCTATTAAATGAGTAATGTTTTGTTGCAGAATTATAAGAACATATATGTATTTACAAAAAGGTCTTAAAATAGGAATTCGGTTATACTTAATTAAAATTAGAGATAAATGTCACGCAAACACAGAATTAATAAAAAGTCTTATTAGAACACATTTTATTACAAAATGTAAATAATATTCCAAAAAAAACATTCATTTTATTTTATCACGAAAGATTATAGGTAAGCTATTGCAAGTTTTTTTAACTAAAAACATTAGCAGTACCTAATTATGTTAATTTAAAAGGTATCTTAAAATAGTAACATATGCAATTTTAAATTAGTTGTCATGATATTAGAACCTTGGAACTTTACAAAATTACGTATTCAGTAGGAGCGTACCGAATTACGTGTAATGTGCTGGATAAAGAACATGATACAAAGCCTGTTTGCGTGACATTACAGTGGTCCCGTATCGTATGAAAGCATTTCCCGCGGACACCCTCGGTGTACAGTGGCAGAAGCGTGAGAGGTTACCTCGAACAGGCAATACAACACGTCGGTCGCCTCCATCGGCAGCGATTGATCCATCACGTCGATGTCTTTCGAAAACCGCGCGAGAATCCTGCCAAGGGGCGTCACTTCGAAGAATTGCAACGGTGCCTTTAACACGTTATCCAACAAGTTGGCGTGCACGAACCGCGCCGCCCCCAAGCACGCCAGGGAAGGTATTAAATCCGTGAAAAACGAAGTTAACGCTGCAACAATTTTCATGGAAACGTGTTTTAAACCTGTAAACCTCCACCGAAACTCCCGAAAGCCTAATAATGAATACATTATTTACGGTTCGCTCTGGACTGCGGACGAGGTGGTGATGATAGATGATCGGTGCGGTGTACCTACAGCTACTTCTATGTCGAACGCACTACACTATGCTGATTACATGCACTAACTATTGAAGCACAAGGGAAGACACTACGTGTGCTACTACACGGAATCTAAGAAAGGGTGTGCGAGATGTCAAGCGTAACGCATAAAAAAAAACACAATTACGAACTATTCCGCTGAACATTATAAACTGATCCCAATATCACTAACACGTGAACACAGTTGTTATTGTACGAAGATAAGATCATTTGAGGGTAGGTTATCATTCCACATTATTTATACAAAAACTTACGACATCAGACACAAAGAGCAAGTTTTTTTAAGCTAAAATTCAACATCTGTCAAAATCTTTTCTTGACCACATAACGTTGGAGAATCAATGTTTGGCTGATACTATATTACAGTTGTTATCTTACGAATAAATGTTATTTACACAAATAATCCGCACTGTCCGTCGGAATATTCAACTTCGTTGACTCGACGCCGGCTCGGTGCAAGAATCTATTTATTATGTCTATGGTACTTAATACCGGATGAAGTGTTGTATTTGTCCACAATGTACAGTTGTGCAACTAATCCTAAAATAAAACTGGGATCTCATTTAGGACGCCAACAGATTTCGTAGGGGTGCTATAGATAGGGCACGTCAAAACCTCGCCCTCAAATTGAACTTTTGCTTTGGCAAAAGTTAATTTTCAACGCCGCGAAATTTTAACGTTTCCTGTGCAATCTCAATGAAATCCGTTTGCGTCGTGGACGAGGCCCCCGTAAGTTTAATTTCAAATTAAAATTACATATTCTCAGATCGCATAATGAGTCACCGCGAGTGAATCCGCCGCTAGAGGCGCTTGCTGTCCTCCGAGGCACAATGTTGCCAATTTAGCACACTATGTGCCATATTACACGCTAAATTGGCAACACTGAGAAACGTCAAATGTCACAGTGACATTGAAACTTGACACTTCATTCGAATTGTGTTCGAAATCGTGGTTTTATAGGCCGTGTCCGCCGTGTGCCGCTGTTCAGGTCTTAAAGGGTCTATAGAGTCGTGCGCCGAGCGGGCCGCGTTACCGAGAAGAAGCACGAGGTCCAGCCGCGCAGCGTCATGGGGAGCACGTTGTCGAGCACGTCGACGTCCTTGGAGAAGCGGTTGAGCACGCGGCCGACGGGCGTGCAGTCGAAGAAGCCGATGCTGGGCGCGCGCAGCACGCCGGCGAGCAGCCCCGCGTGCAGCGCGCGCGCCGCCGCCAGCGTGCCCAGGTACAGCGCCAGCGACGACACCGACACAGACAGAACTACGCCCAAAAATCACGCTGTACTATGACGCTACGTGTCGCAGTCACTAGTGCCGGGAGCGCGGTAGAGAGCGATGACGTATATATATATACTGGGAGAGAGGGAGAGAGACACCGAGAGAAATAGAGAGCCCTGTGATCTATCAATTCCGTTCAAAGTACTATTCAAACAAGAGAGATCTGTGATAATCACTACCGCTCAAAATATTATTAGAAACCGAAACCTTTGCCATCATCAATACCATTTAAAATATTGTATTAGTTTAACATAATGCTTCCATTCATCTTCCATATGATTTAACCATTTCTCTATTTACCAATGACCACGTCAAATGATCGCAGATTTATACGAGACGATCGTTAGTAACGATCGATTTGGTTCGAATTCGTAGTGACAGTGTTCCGGTGACCCTCCTGAAGACCTGATCTCAAAATTGATTTATAGCTTTACTGTATTAGGCCATACGATTAAATAAATAAATTTACACGAGGACCAATATATGGGCAATGAGTAGACCAGAAATATAATAACTAGAAGATAATGACAGCAAATTTTCAGCGTCTTATTGCCATCAGATTTGATTTTTTTCTTCACACACAGTGCCGTAAGGGCGATGCTGAAGTTACAAACACGAACTACTCTCTAACTTAACTCCCCCTTGTAATGTCCTTAATGCACTTTGAACGCACAATTAGCATTATTTTTGCCCTATATTTTTGTTCCGGAAGACTCCAGTATCCTAAGAAGGCCTCTCTCACTAAGATATTTCTAATAATCTTCACACGGTTAATAAAAAAAAAAATTCAAGAGCAGCAACACTGTTTTTCAGTACTGAGAGCCTTCAGCTCAAGTCAAATTGACGGTTCTAGATTTTGCTATTGGTATTATGCAGAGACTAATAACTAAAGATCATGTAAATATATACCTACCTATTAAACCGAAGTATTTCTTTTATATTAAATTACATTATTAAACAATGTTATGCATTTATCACAAAACAGTGACACATTGTGACCATTTTAAATATCTTCGGAGGCACTGGAAAATAAGCGTATATCGTTGTAAATTACGGTTTTAAGCCAGTACCCCACTGTCGAGAGCTACGCCACGTGGGTACAAAAACGCTTCGTGTCAAAATGCACGTAGATATTATTTCCACAGCAGTACACGGCTACGCTACGAACGGACCATACAATGGACCCTTTAGCGTGTGTGTGCACAGCAGAAGGGTTCCGGCTTAATGATTCCGAGGTTAATTTTTAAAGTCACATCTATGATTCTTCATATATTATGAATTGTCAGGCACAAGGCAGGAGGTTAACACATTCGAGTGGCTCATATGAAACGTATGAATAAATATTGCAACCTTTGCCTAAGAAAAAATGGGAAGAAACCATGCGAAACTTCAAATTATATAAATAAAATATTAAAAAATCTATACAAAACTGAAATTATACCATACTTCCATGCATACAAACAAAAAAGTAATCAGAGTTCATATGAATGTATGTATCATGCATTTCGATTGTACATATTTTGTACCCAATCGTACAACCTGATGACCATCATTGCAGGTGGATGTGAAATGAGCAGCAAATTTAGATTGAAAAATCATATACAATTTTAATTATAAACACTGATTTAAGTATTATGAATGTTAAAATATAGAGATGTAAACAATGTATTCATTATTATTAAATTATATATCAAAATCCATATGATATATGTAAATATATTAATTAATACTTCAAATTTAACCGACTTCAAAACTTATTTTCATTAATAGTACTTAACAAGACAAGAACCAATATTACAAAATAAATTGTAAAAAACATTATCATCAACATTCCTTTTGAAGTCGGCTATAAACGGTGATATATAAAAAATATATAAATAATTCCTTACCATAAACACAATTTTAAAACAAAATTAGTAATTTTCAGAATGCCAATCTTACAAACATAATAACGAAAAAAAAGTGAGTTATTTTTTTATTTCTTTAAAAAATATCCGTTACTTTTCAAGATTTCAAATAACTTTGGTCAATACGTACCCGTCTTAATTTTGATCCCAAAGCAATGGCCCCCACCATACCAATACCCAGATTGAAGCGAAATGTGCAATAAAAATTGAATTGGAATTGAAAATGTATGAGACATAGATTGACATAGTGAGTGTCAAGCAACTTTGCAGGAGTTTGATCATTTCGGGTGCGTTTGCATGCATTTGTGAGCGCGTTTTTGATTTAGAACGATCATAAGCACGCTCACGGCGCCAACACTAGTAACTGTCTTTTTTAGGGTTCCGAAGTCCACAAGGAACCCTTATAGTTTCGCCATGTCCGTCCGTCTGTCCGCACTATTGCTCGGAGATGCTTAGGTCTAGAGAGCTGTAATTTGGCATGAATATGCATATTAGTTACGCTGACAAAGTGGTACAATAAAATTTTGAAATATATTTTTTTATAGGGTACCTCCCCTACTCGTAAAGTGGGGATGTATTTTTTTTTTCTTGCGTACCCCATGGTGCGGCATATCGTTGAATAGGTCTTAAAAAAATATTATGGGTTTGTTAAAACCATTTTTTGATTAAGTGATGCGTTTGTGAAATATTAAGCTTTAAAGTGCTATTTTTTGTTAGAGTCACGTGTCCCCCCCCCCTGCCAGCTAAATGGTGGTATTTGGATGGCTGAAAAAAATCACGGTTGTGGCATATATAACGTAGTTGAAAGGAAAACTATCAGAGCTAAGTAGGCTGTACAAACTTACGAGTAATAGTCGACCAACTTATAATGATGATTTTTCTCGAGCGGCAGGGGCGTCGGGCGGGCACGTCATACCACAGGCTAGCTAGATGCTAATAAGTCTTAGAAAGGTACTGTGGACATCCTCAACTTCGGAACCCTATAATTTGCGCGTGGCCCGACACGCACTTGGCCGGTTTTAATCGATCTTATTTATTAGGGAATCATATCCTGTCAAATGTATAGTCAAATGTCATTTTGACGTTTGCGCCCACAGTGCAGCGTGAGCACCGTGAGCGTCAATCGATGAGGTCATCATTTCCTGAACGCTGTGAGCACGCTCACAAAGCGTCCCGAAACGCGTTCAGTGCTATGAGCGCGTTACGGAACGCACCCTTCGTAAGAAAGTTTGGTTTTGTAACGTATAAAGCTTACCTTGCCCGACACCGAGGCCGCCGTACACGCCGAGGTAGAGATCTCTTAGCTCCGTGTTTACAGTATTGTTTATGACCTAAGACAAATAATCACTTTAATAGCTGCACAAAATAATATAGACTTTGTTTCAAGATACATATTCGGGTAATTGATATTGTACAGTTTAAATTGCTAATAATATAAAGCAGCATTTATGATTTCACACACACCGTAAATCACAAATTATCAGCATAGCATTCAATCTTAGTCCTCGGGTTGGCAAAGCATTCGAAATATAGTAGATTGTATGACTAGGGAGCAAAATAGTATACGAGGGGTGATCCAAAAGTAATGATAATCAGTATGAAAGACACATAAAATGTTTAATAAAATAATTTATTTTTCTACGTAATCTCCTTCCAAGTCTACACGCTTAGACGATAGTTTCTCCAGAACACGAATTCCTTTAAAAAAAAAATCTTTTTCTTGATCCTCCAAAAATACCTCCACAGCGGCCATTACCTCGCCATCATTTAAAAATTTGTTGCCTCTAAGATCTTCCTTCAGCCGTGGAAAGAGATAAAAGTCGCTGGGGGCTAGGTCTGGCGAATATGGGGGGTGTTCCAGCAATTCGAACCCTGAATCACGGATGGCAGCCATCGCAACGCCGGCCTTGTGGGGCGGTGCGTTGTCCTGGTGAAACAGGATGCCAGCTCGAAGTTTACCCCGCCGCTTTTCTTTGATTGCCTCTCTCAATCTGCGTATTTGGTCAGCGTAGTAGGAGCCCGTAATAGTGGTTCCCTTTTCCAGGTATTCGATCATTATGACTCCCTCGGCATCCCAAAACACTGAAGCCATGACCTTACCAGCGGAGCTTGCTACCTTGAATTTCTTCGGTGTAGGGGAAGACGCTCGCTTCCAGGTCATGGATTGCTGTTTGGTCTCAGGATCGAAATGGTGGATCCAAGACTCGTCCATGGTTACAAACCGACGCAAAAATGTTTCGGGATCAGTTTGATATTTGTCAAGATTAGACTTCGAAATCTCACATCGTATTTTCTTTTGTTCAGCCGTTAACATTCTAGGCACCCAACGAGCTTTTTTCATCTGTAGTTCATCAGTTAAGATTCTTTGAATGCTGGCATACGAGATGCCTGTGAGCTCAACTAGATGCCAGATAGTCATCCTTCTATCTGTTAAAACGAGATCATGAATTTTTTCGACGTTTTCTCCAGTAATGGCGTCAGATGGACGGCCTTCGCGATGTTCATCTTGAGTGGATGCTCTTCCCAAGTTAAACTCCTTTGACCAACGTGCCACTGTGGAATACGGTGGAGCGGACTCGCCCAGTGTTCCCATTAATTCAGCGTATATATCTTTAATACACATTTTTTTCAAACAGAAGTATTTAATAACCGCTCTCACCTCAGTTTACTCCATTTTTGCGTTATTGTTCCGACTGCTCGTGAAAAAACAGCTGCAACTTTCTGACAGATACATATATATTTTATTTTTTTACGAAGGAGTCTTTATGGCCAGTAACGTCATACCTATTTATTTTAATCCGATTCAATAAGTATTCAGTTATCATTACTTTTGGATCACCCCTCGTATTTTACCGCGGGTGACGGATTGAATCCAGAGCGACGCGAAAGATTCCAGAATATTCATAGATTCAGAATATATATAGATTCTAACGTGGAATATTGAGCTAGCGAGGGATTCACCCATATCACCCAAGGTTTAAATAATTTATGCTATCGTATTGTTACACTCTGCTTTTCATTCCTTTATGAGAAAACCAGTATCACGCCCACATTATGCCCATTATATGCCCACGTTCACCAGGTAATGACACACACACACACAATGACACACAGACTGACCATATTGGGTTCGTTGGACCAGCGCGCGAGCCAGTAGTTGGAGCCGACTTGGAACATTTGCAGGATGAGGTTCATTAGCACGGTGATCACGGACGCCATTATGCCCACGTTCACCAGGTAATGCTTGTACACGCTCCATTTTACCTGAGTGCAAACAATTCCTACGTTAATAAATGGTCCGGTGTGGACGCGCCTTATCTATACTATAATAAAAGGGAAAAATTTCCGTCTCTTTCTAACTGGCTGTCTGTCTGTTTGTTAGAGCGGAACTACTGATCCGATTTGAATGCAGTTTTTAAAGGTAGATAGAGCATCATCATTCGGAGCACATAGCAAGCTTTTTTTGATTAAAATCGGATATCGGAAAGAGAAGTTATCGGCAATTTCATATTCCACGCAGACGAAGTCACGGGGCACAACTAGTACGTTAATAAGGCGCGTCCACGCCGGACTTTACACTGCGTTCCTGCCGCGCGCGATCCAAATTGAGTTCCATACAAGATGTATGGGCCCTTTCTATCAGTTAGAGCCTGACTCGATGTTTACCAGTGCGTGCTTATAAAATTGTGACTAGTGGAAGTGGGTTCATCATGTCTTATAATATCACAATATTGTTAAATACAGCAAACATCGCATATTATTTTCTAAAATAATAATGATTTTTTATCAAATTTCATAACTTCTTGTACATCTATTTCTGTTTGCTTTCCTAATAAAGAAAACAAAACGTCTAAAAGCGAATTATAGTAAGTGTTCATTATAACTATGAAAGTAAAATAGTGTATACTCACACTGCCAGTTTCAGCTTTCTCCGCGTCGATAAGTTTGTTATTTTCTTTCAATTCGTTGGGCGTAGCTTCCGGTGTTTTTCGTTTCACGCTACCAGAACGATCTCCTACAATGTATGAAAATAAAATGTACAAAAGTTAAAAATCCGAGTACTTATTGATGCAGGCTTCTACCCATTTGACCTTTACCTTTACACAAATAGAGACTAAATATAGGTAGTTTAAAAAACTAAAATGACCCTTTCACTTTTCCGTATCCACCTCCGAACTCCATCAGATGACAGATCAGCTCGAGAATGTACTAAATTGCATTGTCCTTTCATTAGGGTATCAAATCCCGCATGTTTTTTTGTGATCTCGGTATTTGCGGGAAAAATGTTTTACGATCCCGCGTGATTTCAGAATTTGATCATTTTACATCAGCGGGCGTCCCCCGCTGATGAAATGAGCAGCCTAGTGTTGTGTAAGTAAAGAGCTTATGAAATGCGTCCTCCGGTCAAACTTCTTTAATTCCTTTCGTAGTACATTTTTCGATGGTAAGCTGAAAGTTTCGTCGTTAATCGAGGCTTGTTGGTAGTGGCTAATAGGATTTTTGAAATAAATAAATAGTGCAGTCATGTTTGTGTACGCCTTTGTAAAATACGTTGGCGCAATGAAACAAACAACCAACTCATCTGCCAACGTCGAAGTCGAGCTGATGAGGACATTTCTATGCTACTTTCCGGTCCCGCAAATCCCGCGGAGACATGAGACGATAACTAGAAGTGGGTGAAGTTTAGCTCGCAATAGATTTGTTTACAAAGTTTGACTTTTAGTTTACACGACGACTTAATAAAAAAGTTGTAATAAAAAAAACTAACATTGTTGATTCGTTGACTACCTTTATGGTAGTTTGGATAAATTTTAATTTGTCACGTGTAACAGGTTTTGCTTGGTTTTTTTTATTGTCATGTATAATTTTTTGATAACGAAAGTACTGTGTTTAGGTGTTTATTAGCTACTTCTATCGCTAAAACAGTACAACATAGCTTTTCCGGAAGCGTAGCGGCATAGCGACCACCGTCTTATTCGCTAACCTGCCACTAAATAGCAGTGCTCGTTCTGCTGCTGCTGGCAAGGGTGTACGGCATCCTGTGAAATTACTGCCATATAAGCCAGTTCCATCTTGGGGCGCTTTCGAAATCTTTAATTGCTTATGTCCATGGGTCCGCAGTGAGTGCTTATCATCAGGTGGCCTGCGTGCTTGATTAAAAATAAAATAATAAAAAAGAAGCAATGTAAAGTAAATACCTCCGGCAGGTTGGTCGGACTCTGAAGCGCTTTCTGACAGCGACCGCGCCCTTTGCAGCTTGTCTTTGAATTCTGTCCCCAATTTGTTCTGGATCACATCTTTAATTTCGTCCAGTTCTGAAAAAAATAATAATTCTTAAGTGCTGTATCTTACCGCCTCGCATGCCTGGTCGGGAGTTAGAATCCGGGCCGCAACTTTCAGTTTACTTTTCTGCGCAATTGAATTTGTATTTACCAAGTTTTGCTTTTCGGGTAAATAAAGGGTCCTGTTTTAGGGTTTTGTGCAAAATCATCTATTGTGACGAGAGGCGGATTGTATTTTGAACAAGTTTCCCCATTACAAACTAAATGGTCAAAATTTCAAATTTTTTGCAAGACGTAATTCGAAAACCATTTCTGTCTGTCTCTGTCTAAAGGATCCAATAAAAAAGTATTAGATTTTTTATTCATTACTTTTAGGAAATCGTGTTTCTGGTGCGTGACGTCATAGCTCTCTCTCTCGCTAAAGAACGGCTTAAAAACGGACGATACGCGCAGAAAGAGTTACATTTTTGACTTACGCCCTTTGAGAATGAGGAGTTTATTTGATTTTATTAAAGTTTACGACTTACGAAAAATGAAAAAAATCGTGTCTTTAAATTTTTTCAACTTTCTAAGCAGCTAATAAAATAGATATGTTAAAAAAAATTTAATGTTGTCAATTACCTTCGGGTGAGGTCTTCTCCGTGTCGCTGAGGTGATGCAGCAGGAACTCGGCGAAGGCGCCCTTCATCTCGAGCAGCTGCTGGTAGCTGCCCGCCTCCGAGACCTCGCCCTCCTTCAACACTATCACCAGGTCCGTCTGCGCCAGGTACGACACGCTGTGCGTCACCCACAGCCTCGTCTTGTCTTTCAACAGACCGTTTGGACCGATCACCTGGAAGAATTGCGTTTTTTAATAAATCCATACTAATATTATAAACGTGAAAGTGTGTTTGTTTGTTTGTCCTTCCTTCACGTCGTAACGACGGGACCGATTTGGATGAAGTTTGGTATAGAGATAGTTTGAGACCCTGGGAATAACATATAATACTTTTATCCCGATATTTCCACTAGTTTTTCAATACTACTATAACTATCTATATGTATAGTATCATCGTGTACGCAAATTCTAAGACTACGCGGGACGAAGTCGCGGGCAAACACACACACACACACACACGCACACACACACACACACACATATATTATACAGCTGAAAGGGTGTGTTTGATACTCAATCTCTAAAACGGCGGAACGGATTTAAATAAAATTTGGTATACGGATAATTCACAATCTGGAAGTAAACATAGGATATTTTTTATCCCTATTTATTTTATTATTATTTCAACGCTTTGCGGCGTAAAGAGTAAGAGTTTAGTCGAGTAAAAGCTAGTTATGATTCTTATGAATAAATGCGAGTTACCCGTGTAATGAGGGCGATAGCGTATGAATCAGACGCTAGAGTCGTTTGTGTCGCGTAAAAAATGAGTCCTACAAAGTATTTTTGAATATAGAGAGTAAATGATTAATCCTTTTTTATTTTTACATACGCACATAAATTTTGATCGTAAAGTGAACCTTAAATGATAGGTAAAAAAATATATATCATGGGCCTTTGATTAAGCAGCGACTGAAATGATGATGATCGTCATCAGCTGCACAAATACCTACTTTTCATGGCTTTCGGTTAAATACATATCACTATGCAATTAATACTTGTAATAGGCACAGCTATAAATTCGCAGCTATAGCCAATTAAGCAAATTATATTAGCCATATCATACGCTAAATTGGCAACACTTTTACACTATTGTATGTAATGATGTACTTTGACATATTAACAGTCAAATCTCACACGACAGTGACGCCAACCGGTGTTCGGAAATACGGTGGGCATTCGGAATGGACCTAGGGAGCCGAAACGTCGACACTTACGGTGAGATTGGTCCACCAATTTAAAGTAGCTCAAAGGGCCATGGAGAGGGCTATGCTCGGCGTTTCTCTGAAAGATCGGATCCGCAATGAGGTGATCAGGCAGAGAACGAAAGTTGTCGACATACCCCAAAGAATAAGCTCTTTGAAGTGGCAGTGGGCCGGTCACATCGCGAGAACTGCGGATAGTCGTTGGAGTAAACGCGTTCTTGAGTGGAAACCACGACAAGGCAAACGAAGTGTAGGGCGCCCTGTTGCCAGGTGGAGTGACGATTTGCGCAAGGTGGCCGGTGTAGATTGGATGCGGCACGCCTTGGACAGAGCTCATTGGCGTGCATTGGGTGAGGCCTACGTCCAGCAGTGGACTACTATGGGCTGTTGATGATGATGATGATGATGATGATGATGATGATTCGGAATGGATACCTTATCGAAGATATGTTTGCCGACGTGCGAGTCGACTGCGCTTAGGGGATCGTCGAGGAAATAGTTGTCGGCGTCGTGGTACACCGCTCGCGCCAGCGACACTCGCTGCTTCTGCCCGCCGGACAAATTGATACCTGGAAAAGGAGAATTAACATTTTTATTTCGGCGTCCGCAAAATAAATCAATAGGTATATAACTCCTCCGTTACTGAACGACTGATTGAAAGACTGACTAAGCAATGCACGGCCGAAACCACAGGTCGTAGGAAGCTGAAATTTGGCATGTAGGTTCCACGGGGAGTGTGGGGGAGCACTAAGAGAGGATTTTCCGAAATTTCCACGGAAACGGGTAAAACGGGAATTTTATAGTTTAATTTTCTTATATAAATTCTTTTTCTGACGTGTAAAAGTGCCCCTAAGTGGCCAATTTGCTGAATAAATGATTGAATTGAATTGAATGTTTACGCGCAGACGAATTCGTGGGCAACAGCTAGTTAATATTATAAAATCAAAGAGTTAGCTGATGCACTTCTGATTAGCATCTAAAAATTCGTACATTTAATCGAAATCAAAAGTAGCATAGGATTTTTTATATCTTCTTGTAATCAGTTATCAGATTATTTTGATAGTTCTCACTAAAAGCGTTATCATTGCTTGATGTTGCGAAACCGGAAAATGGCACACTCTAAAAGGTAAGCAACACGAGGTTAGTGTTATTTAATTCGTATAAATAAAAGTAACCACTGCTGTCTAACTAAGCAATGCAGGTTAAATTGTCGTGAAATTATTTACCACTGACCTTTTTCACCGATCTCGGTTTGGTCACCTCCCGGTAACATGTCAAAGTCAGGCTTGAGGGCGCACATGCCTATGACATCGCTGTACTTCTGCTTGACCAGTGGCCTTCCGAACAGAATGTTGTCTTGGAGAGTCGCGTTTTGGATCCACGCCTGCTGGGGCACGTATGCTATTGTACCTGTTGGAAACACTTAAATTAATATCTTGGCTCACAGGACATGATAAGGAATGCTTGCATAAGATGTTGGACGGACAATAACAACTGTGTCACAGGTAAACTGTGAGTCAAACCAAACATCTATGCTCCTATTTAATGCTTCAATTTCGCAAACACCAAGACAGTGAAAGAGTGACATTCACAATTTCAAATTAGTTAAGTATTGATTACGATTGTGTGGCGGATCTTGGGTGAGGCCTATGCCCATCAATGGAAGTCTTTCGCTTGACGTGATAGCGATGAGAAAAAGCAGGTAGGATCTGTTTATTAATTTCTGAGTCGCCAGGGCCGACGTCGACAAACTTATTACATAAATAATTAGAATAACATAAGTTCCATAACTACTAAGAGGCGTTCTACGAGGGGAGTTCTCGTAAGTGCATAATGGCGAATATTTCTCAGTGCCTTTCTTATCATAGTATGTCAAATAAATGCTAACTGACCTGCATAATAAAATTAATATTGACAATGATATTGCAGACATACTCGCAACTAAAATATATGAAGACAACGAAAATGTTTGTTTTAGTTACTACGCCCAATAATAATCCTACTAAATAAATTACTATTCCTTTAATAGGAATCTAGTAAGAACAACACAGGCGCCTTCTACAGATGTCTCTTTCTTCAGCCACTTTGCTTACTGAAAGTGAACGAGTATTAAGCATGAGTTTCAAAATCATCAAATCAAGTCAGCCAAAAAGACTTCCTCCTTCATTCAGACAATCATTCATTCATTCCGGTGCTCGATAGACCTCGAGGTTTGCCACTAGGACCGGTCATGCGCCTCGTGTACGTCGGTAAATCGCGACCTTCAGCGGCTTCAGCAGGTCGTCGCTCCATCTTGTTGGAGGCCTACCGAAAACTCGTCTTCTTCTAGAACTTTCTGGACCCATCGACCAATCTCGTTCATCTAGTAGTTACCTATTATAAGTTAGGTATACTTACCAAGAGTATTCACTCGTCCAGATTTTTTGTCCATCTCTCCCAAGAGAGCGGAGAGTAGGGAACTCTTGCCTGAACCCACGGCTCCGACCACCGCTACCAGGGAACCTTTGGGAACCGTCAAGTTGATGTTCTTCAGGGTCAACTCCGACTCTTTGTCGCCCCATGAGAAATTGCCATTCTCTACTACCAATGGATTAGCTGAAAGTGAAGTTTTTTAAATTAATAACTTAGCTGCACAGTGTTCTAAAAAAAGGGAAGAATTTCAAAAATGTATTCCGGTCTCTATAGGATTTTAACTATTTCAAGGTATGTGCCAAAAGACGAGGCGTCTGTTGGCTGTTGGGGTAGGACGGGAAAGACTGTGATTTTAACATTACTTTTTAAATATAACAATAGATACCAACCCAGATTTAATTTGTACTTGATTTAATACTGATAATGCGTCATATTGATAAGTACAAAATGACATGGTGACGCCATGTTTCCCACCAATTTTCAACAGACAATCCCACACTATTTAGACTTTATCAGTGCTATACGTGTATCGTCAATACTTTGAATTCGCCTCGTATGTGCCTAACTTTAAAAGAAATAGAATTCACGCCTTTAAAACTTGAAAAATAACATCACGACAGATTCGGAATGTCTATTTAGATGGGTACTGATTAAATTTTCAAAGTATTGATGATATAATTTTCATGTAACTTATCAACTATTCGTATTAGTGAAAAAATGCATTGTTTTCGGGATAACCATTGACATAGGGGAATACATCTATGATTAATATTAATAATAGCTAACTTACGTTCTTTCGGATCGTGTTCCACTGAGCCCATGTCCAGTTCATCACAGTTCATGAATTTGTTCAATCTCTTTATACCAACTGAGGTCTAAAACATTGTGACACAAATTACTCCTGCTTTTTACAATTCGGGTACCTCGTACCAAGCCTCAAGCGTCCTTTATTTAGCTATTACACTAAATAAAGGTCATGTCGCTATACTCAAAAAGTCCTCAATCTGGTATGAAATATATTGGTAAAATGGATTATGCTATGTCCTTTTCTAGAAGTAGCACTTCTTAGCTCGTTTGAAAGACACTCAAGTCTGTGCAATATAATTATAGTTTTCATTACATTTTATACCGATTGAGGTAAGAGCATGGCAACAAAGGTTAGGAGCATAAAAAGCGTTCATGTTAGTCACGAAAACATGAAATTATTTTGAACAGTGAAATGCCTAAGGTACAGCCGAAGAAGGATGGTGGCTGATGGCAACAAGCTTAGACTAATAACGCAAAGATAGCGTCGACCGGCCGATTGTCCAAAAGTATATAGCAAAATAAAATAAAATCAGACACTAAAAAGTAACCAAAGCCTTTACAAAATTGTTATGAAAATTGCAATGTTAACCTTTAACCACAGACAGGTTAAGGTCACTATCACATAGGCGAGTGGTTATACCTGCTAAACTAATGTAATGACAATAATAATTATGAATGGTTAGGTTAGCCTTTGACCGTTATTTGCCATTGAAATTTTAAAACTTACTTCGAGAACTATAACTTTTAAAATTTTATGATATGAGTGAGATTTTGACATGCTCTCAACAAAGTGGCCGCACGCACATTGACATTAGACGGTACGAACAGTAGTCGTGAAACTTTGGGTGCACGTGCTTGGATGTCTATGCGTTATTATTCCAAAGCAACCAGATATAAAGAACAGAACCAATCGAACAAACTGCGAGGTGTTATCTTTATCATTATCAATAATCAATACAGTTAGAGATAATCTAACGATAGGAAGTCCCGCCCCTCCGCAATTCAAAACGCTTCAATGTATTTGGAAAGTGTTTAAAAAGCATCACCAACACTCTCAACGCATGTGTGCGTGCTGAGACAGCCGTCAAACATGCCTATTTCCAAATACATTGAAGCATTTTGAATTGCGGAGGGGCGGGACTTCCTTTCGTAGATTATCTCTAACCAACACCGGTTTTGAATTATTCATAACTTTTCAAGTCCATAAACCGAATGTTAATACATATATGGCAGGAAATGAGATAATAAAAAAATAAAGAACCTACTTTTGTCTATAATTACTAACCAAATGTCCTTCTTTGACTGTACCTAGCTAATGAGATTGACAAATACCTACGAATATTACTAAAATGTCTATACACGGTGGGTCAGAAAATATGACAAATAATTAACCCACCGTATCGGCTATCGATTCTAAGTATATTGTATAGGTCTTTAATTTTTTTCGAGTCAAAAACCTTCCTTATACAGGAATCTTCTGTAAAATATACTCTTTCATTACACCAAGGTGGAGATCACTGTTAGAACTGCAGCCTGCAATGCATGAACGATCATGATCTTTGATATCTAAAGGACTGTCTTCAAAGGTTGTTTACTCGACTCATTTCGTATGTAACTTTGCATTATTAATAATCATCAATGTCTTACAACAGCTGATAAATCCGTATGTTGACTCGATCGCAATCCGTTACAAACCCAAGAATTTAGCTTAATACAAAATCTATGAAAACGAATCGGTCAATAGCCGATGTAGAATAGAAACTATATTCATATCCCAATAGTTACTAGTTGATAAGATAAAGTGAGATATAGTATGGAAGATTATCTTGAACGCGATTTTACTTTGGTCGTTATCATCTTTAAAGAATGGGAGAGCGACCAGTCAACATCATTGCATGCTTTTATTTTAAAACTGACATGACAAAACAGCTACAAAACAGATACTTAACCTTTTCATCTTGACGTCAAATAAAAAAAAGTATTGACTCAAATTGGCAATATACGTAGCAAAGTATCTTTGAAGCTTTGTTACGATATGATTGTGGCGGTGAAAAGGCTAATTCTATCGAGAAAAAATAGACATAGAAATAATCTTAGACTTACTTGTACGATATTCGATATAACGTTAGGCAGCATAGATAATGGGAAACGTAGTATGTTGAAAAGTGACAACGCAACGAAAGCCTTCTTACTGTCCAGTGCTTCAGTATCATTCACCAGCACATAGCATCCGAACGACATCAGCGATACCTACGACATCGTTCCACGAAATGTTAAGTTATTGAATGCATGTCTGGACTGTAAGCCGACTACGGGCTACATGTCGTCGTTCAAGGAACTAATGAGTTAAATATATAAATGTTATGATAGTAATAAAATTCATACAATAAAGCCGGCCATACACCGTCTCCGGTTAAAATAGCAGCTCAGCGTAATTGGGTGGTCAATCGTTCCATAAGAAGGGAGTAGATAATTTCGTATGACTCTTAAAGAGTTTTGTGACAGAAATGTTGCAGGAATACAATATTCCAATTATTGATACTTTTATAGGACGAAGGCCAAAGGTATGTATGTATTATATCATTAAAAAAAAGCGAAACAAGGAGCGCTTCTTTAAACACTCGATCGATAAGATAAGCATTTTTGTCACAACGCTTACAACAATGACTTTTGCCAGAATGGTGTTCTATTTGGGACGTTGCAGGTACAATAGATCACCGAATAATGCTGAAGCTTCCATTTCTTATCATCCACAAGGTTTTACGGCTCGGCAACAACTTCGCAAGATCTGTGGCAGCTGAGAGAGCCAATACATTGCATTGCTAACCGTTGTACAGTGAGTGCCACGATCGTGTATGTATCAAAAAGGCTCGCTGCTACCGCTGTTCACGCGAAGTCATGTCCAAACCGTTAGATGACAACCTTATATCACGGCAGTCTTATAGAAGGAAGGATAGCGTAAACGCCAACCGTAAGACACAGAGTGGATGGTGGGTTAGTAGTGGCGAAGAGCCATAGCCAAGTCGTGCATGGCGTACTGGAGGTGGTTGCTACCTCGATGGCGGAGACTATGATGAGTGGCAGTAAACCTAACGGCAGGTGGATCATGAAAAACAGGGACATCGACACAAAGATCTTTTCTGCCGTTAGTTGGGCTCCGTTGGGGACGCTATACACATGCGTTAGGAAAGTAAGGAAGGTCACCTTGAACAAAAACATTCCACCTTTTTAATTCAGTAACTGTATTATTGGGTAGGTACATCAAATTTTCACGTTTCAAATATCTAAATGAAAAATGTATGTAGATTTGTAAATTTTTATCTGATGAATTACTTAATTATAATACAGATTAGTCGCGATCACTTGATCAGATGGATATATCCCAAGACAAGCTATATAATGTCCAACAGATTTTTTATTTAGTAGCTTTTGCCCGCAACTTCGTTCGCGTGTAATTCGGTAATAGGGTTCCTGCGGGAACTATGCGTTTTTCCGGGATAAAGAGTAGCCTATATGTTGACCAGTTTTATAAACTACCCCCATACCAAATTTAGTTGCAATCCATCCCGTAGTTTTCCAGATAAATCCGTACATACATACAATTTTTCTAAAAATCGTTATTTTGTGTTCAGTAATTGTTTAGTCCCCTCGACTTGATATTTTCTTTTTATTTTCATGTTACAGACTAGTAGTATAATATCATTTGTAGTATATTTTTTATCGTTTTAATACTGAAGCAAACTTCGTTTTTCAAACAAGCCACTAAACTGATCTTTATGAAAGTTTGTACAAAAGTAGTTTCAAGGCTCGGGAAGGACACGCAGTCTGTTTTCTATACATCAATCGATATAATATTCTCACGCTATCTCTAATTATTAGTAAGCATGCTTACAACACAATATTGAGTCATGATTGAAGTAGCGATAAGGGAACAAGATTGCATTATTTACATTTCGCGGTGTATTCAATATCAAGAAACCACTGTCATTACAAATCTTTGTAGCATCTTGCCAATATAATCGTATACTAAAAAATTTTTAATAACTTCGTTGAAGACCAGTTCCTTCAAAATGGTAGGTAGTTTTATTGATATCATGAAATCGATTACGGCTCCTCTACTTAAAATTTATCGGAGAATTTACGATATTTGGTACATTTGAGGATCGAGTAGTACTTGTATGATGTTATTACCTAGAAAGTGTACTTGCAGTCATTCCTCGGAAGTAGCAAACGGAGTAAAAACCTTAGCAATTATATCCAGTTTAATAATAAAATCACTTGTGATGTATTACACATGTCCAAACAACCATTATCTTATCGGAAAAAATCGTGTTTTAATATGACAGCAAATCGGGAAATCAAGCAATATATTAGATTACTTTAAAATCCGGTGATAACTCGGACAATTAGCAATTCAATATTTCACGTTATCGTCAAACACTGTACAATATAGACAATCGTTATCAGGGTTATCTACTTTTTATATTATGTTAATAGCCGTCTCCAGCGGTATAAGCCGAGTAGTTCTATTTTTTTCTGTTCTCGTAGGAATTTCGGCAAATCCACTGTAGTGCTCCCCTAAACCCTTCAAGGAACCTACATGCCAATTTTCATCTACGACTAGTATATACATAAATAAACAATAAAATGGTCCTACTTAGCGGAAGACCAGTGCTGGCTTCAATGCCAGCACATGCCGAGCTAGAACTATTTCGTGGCAAATCACACGAATTATGTGTTTTTTTATATAGGGTCAAGCAAAACGCTGTGTCGATATTTTACCCACAGAATCAGCTATCGATTCTAAGCATGCTTTTAAGGATTTAAATTTTATTTGAGTTGGTAAAAAAATGTATGGGATTCAGGTATCGCTCACACCATCAATCCCATGCTGGACCATACATTTTTTTTACCACCTTGAAAAAAAATAAAAACCTAAAAAATATGCTTAGAATCGATAGCTGACTCTGTGGGTAAAATATCGTCACAACGTTTAGCTTGATCCCGTAAGTATATTGTGTTTTTGCCGTGTGTTTGTTGCGAGTAAATGTTTCCTCTTGGAAGAAATGGCTTGATGATCTCGTATGTCTTACAGTTTAAAAGTGCTCTTTTGCAAATAAACTTGGTAAGTTATCAAATGCCTTGGATGCACTTTTCATTAAAAACAGATCAGACGTCGTATTATTTCTAATATTAAAAAGTGAAAAGTAGGGCTCCTAATACTACTACTACTACTACTACTACAGCCTATCTGCGTCCCACTGCTGGGCACAGGCCTCCTCTCATCACGAGAGGGTTTGGGCTCCTAATACTACAGCGTATTGATAAACTACATTCTACAATTTTGGATTGGATTTTTTGGAAATGATCATTAAAATGCGTATCACTAGGAATGGACGGTGTTTGGTGTAAAGGGCGATGAGATGAGTCGACGATATGAACTGTACAATTTAAAAGATAATAAATGCGGTCTTGGACATAATGATTAGATCCATTCTACCGTCATATCTATTGATTTACTGGGGCATGTTTGTATGTGCAAGATCTGTAATCGGGGCCCCTATTATTAATTGATATCACTTTACGTAATACAATACAGTATACCGAGTGTGTAGTTTCGGACTTACCAGGAAGGGGGCGCAGGACCAGATAAATGACGTAGCAGAGTTCAAATACGCAGTCTGTTTTAACACCTGCATCTCTTTGTTTCTGATTTTAATGATTTGGTCTTGGAAACTGGGTTCCCATGCGTACATTTTCAAGACCTGAAATCAGTAATGGCCAAGCTAAAATGATAACATTAATAGAAACGCAGTCTTTAAATTATTTACATCATCCTTGGCCGTAAAGTGGGATTTTCTGCCCGCTACGCGGAGAGAAAATCTCACTTCTTGGCCAAGGCGAGACGTAAAATTATTTAATCATCGGAATGAGCTAGTTAACTAGTTAAGTCAATGAGACAACGAACTTTACTAGGAAATTTCATTAGACTGAATACTGAGATAAGTAATTAAATTCATTAATTCAACCTTGATTCTACTGTAAAATCGTCAGAAAATTATCAACATTGACACCACACCACAACAGCCTATTTACGTCTCACTCCGGGGCACAGGACTCCTCTCATTCGATTCTAGCCCCCGAAGTTCCGAACGAGTGGCGATAAGTCAAACCACTAGGCTACCACGGCTGTGACAAACACGTAGCGAAAGATTTAACTAGCTTTTTTTTAACTTCAACGCACCTTAATACCGTTGAGCACCTCATTCATCAGTTTGACCCTTTCATCCTTGTACTTCATTTGCCTGATCTGAAGTATCTTCACCCTGTTCGCTATGAAACCATTCACCGGTATGAGGACGATCATGACAGCCAATCCGGCGAGGACCGAAGGCCCAAGGATGCCCCAGAGGAAGTACAAAGCCAGAGCTATCTGCAGGGGCGCCGACCAAATCAAGTTCAAGTATGCTGTCAGCTCCAAGAATCTGAAATTGTGAGACTGGCATTAGATAGGTATGTTGATGACGATGATATCGTCGTGAGAAAATGAAGGATACTTGTGTGAATACTTCTTTCGTATATTTTAATAACTAGCTTCTACCCGCGACTTCGTCTGTGTGGAGTTCGGAAATAGCGTTCCCGCGGGAACTATACGGTTATACGAGATAAAAAGTAGCCTATAGTGTTATAAACTACCCCCGTACCAAATTTTGTTGCAATCCTTCCAGTAGTTTTCGGGTTAAATCCGGACATACATAAGTACATACAGACATTTTTTCTAAAAATCGTTATTTTGTGTACCAGTGACCAGTATGTTGACCAACGTCACAAACTATCCCCATACAAAATTTTCCGTCCTGTAGTTTTCGAGTTAAATCCGGACATACATCAATACAGTATCTTTTTCTAAAAGTCGTTGTTTTGTGTTCAGTGTCGTTTATATAATCCCCTCGACTTGATAGTTTCTTTTAATTTTTAAGTTTCAGACGCGACTTTTTCTACAGACTTATTATTAGTATAGAAGAAGATAAAAACATAAAATGTGATAGTACTCGTCAGTAAGTATGGTGTATTATTTAAAACATGAAACTTTATTTTTTAAACCTGCCAAGTGGCCTTTGTCGTTCAAACTTCAATGTCATCATGTCATCAATTAATGGTATTTATGGATTTCAAGTTCCATATAAATTCTTAATTACTTATAAGATCCGCGGGATCATTGCAAATCCACTTGGCTTGCGATCCCAAGACAACCGGTGCTTTTACTGCACGAAAATCAACCTTGCATGCGCCACTTGTCATGAAAGTGGTTAGTTTGGACCATGTTTGGGCTGGCACTAAACAACACGAAGAAGGTCGTCTTGGGGACCATAAATAAAGTGACAATCACAATGAGTCCGCAGGTCTAGTTTATAATTATTTTTATTTTTGCAAGTCATCGTCAACTTTCGGTATGAGGAGTGACGTAACGGCCTAGAAGCACGAAATATGATGAAATATTTAGATGACGTCATTCCATAATGGAGATGTCTTCCTACCTAACGGACGGGCCTTCAGGTTACCAACTCGAAAAAAAAACCTAATAAACATGCTTAGAATCGATAGCTGATTATTTGGGTAAAATATCGTCACAACGTTTTGCTTGACCCTGTATAGTCCCCTCGACTTGATAGTTCATTTTAATGTTCAAGTTTCAGACGCGACTTCTTCTACAGACTCATTATTAGTATAGATTATTTAGTTAAACAGATAAGAGTTGTTCCCACCTGTGTAATCAGTAAGTTAAAAACAATGTTTTGTGTAGTGGGTAGGTACTCCTAAGTACTGGGTGATTATTATTACTGAATCATTCTTCGAAGGTAGGCAAAGTATGTCATGGTTATTTTAATATGGCAATTAATTTAAACGACCAAAAATGAAATCGGTACTATCGTACAGGTCCCGGCGATAAAAACGCACATCGGTTTTTGGGAAGAGACAATTGGCTGTTTACGATGATTTCCGCACACTGTCCAAGTTGTCGAACGTCCATCAATCATCATATTTATTACGTGTCGATTTATGTCATAAAGCCGTGGTGGCCTAGTGGTTCGACCTACCGACTCTCATGCAGAGGGTCGGGGGTTCGATTCCGGCTCGCACTTCTTACGTTTACTTACGTGCGAAATTCCATTTGAATTTACCATGAGCTTTTCGGTGAAGGAAAACATCGTGAGGAAACCTGCACGCATCTGCGAAGTAATTCAAAGATGTGTGTGAAGTCCCCAATCCGCACTGGGCTAGACGATAGCCCAAATCCTCTCGTGATAAGGGGAGGCCTGTGCCCTGCAGTGGGACGCAAATAGGCTGTAGTAGTAGTAGTCTCGTGATGAGAGGAGGCCTATGCCAAGAGAAGTAGAACGTGAATAAGCCACTGTGGTGGCATGATTTGATTAGCCGTCCCTTCCGCACATAACAAACCGCACGAACCATTGAATTTTCTGTTTCAAAGACACAACAACATCGAGATTGGAAACGAATTGTTATGCAAGCCCCAAGTAACAGTTTTAAAGGTGGAATACCCCGTAATTTTCCGGTTATTATCTACGATAATTTTAGTACATTGACTCAGTGGCGAACATGTGACAGAAAAATACAATGGCAAATAGTTGCCACAGTTACAAGGTAAATATTAACCAATAACAATACAATAAATGCCGCCACCACTTGAGTTCCTAATTTCGTGGATAGCGAGAACCGTGACAAAGTGATTAAACAGTCAGTACAAGCGACTAGTGTAAACATGCTCCAATAATATTATGAATGGGGTATTTTTATAGCACATGGCCTTTTATAGAATTCATGTAGGTATGTGTAATCCTACATGTGTATGTTATGTAGCGTAGCACTGTGGGAGTTTCAGAAGGAATCGCCTACGCTTCTCTGCAAAACTTTTCAGTGAATCGTCGCGTCGCATAGACGATCGAAACGTCTTCAAGGTAGGTAGGGCATGCATACCCTGCCAATGACGAGAGGTTGCGGTGGCCGAATTAAACGGTTGGCACCAGTGACAACAGGATAAAACCTACTTTTTGAACAGGTAATTACACTGTCTTTACTTTTGGCAATATAAACTCACTCATATTCGTGTAAACGCGATAAGGATAAGTCCCGCATAAGTGATTTTAATATGAGGGTATTAAAGTATTTACTTCTTTCATTTTCCAAGGATCAATCTAAGAAAGTTGACTCTAGCTCTAACAATTCAGTCCAATCATTTACAGATATGGAGATACTAAATATATGACATATCTTTAAATCGATATCGATAATCGATATGGTACTGCCTGTAATTTCACTGTCTTCTGATATGATATTCGTAAACGTTTGTAAAATATGCCACTGCCACGTGGCGTTGAAGCTGCTGAATTGCGTGGCTCTCCACATGGTACTTCGATACCTACAGTAGAGGTAACGATGCATTTATATGTTGAAAAAGTATATTCTAGAGGGTTTTAGGCGCTGTGTCGGACTGTCGATGTAACGCAGTTCTACGAGGTTTTACCTATTTCTTGTTTTTTTACACGTCTTTACGGGACTCGGTTGCGGCTTGCGGCCCACGATGATTTAGCTTAAAAACCATCGTATCTACCTACGCTTTTTAAGTAGTTTTGGACAAGGCCGTTGATTCACGGAACTGATTATTTCTCGTAACACTCGCGTGTAGGTCAACGTAACCGCTTTGAGAGGAAAATCCGAGGTCGTATATCGACACTTTTTATCTTACCTTTGCGCATCCACCGACATCAGGTTGACAATTTCCCCCACAGTGGATTCCTTCCTCGCCGCGTTTGACATGCGGAGCGACTTTCGGTAAATTGCGCTGGTGAGGGCAGTCCTTATTCTCATGCCCACAAGGTACATTCTCGTGAAGTAGTGTGCCAGAAGCATAGTTTGGACTGATGCGCACGCGAGCAGTGCCACCGCGTAGAGATAGCCTCTCCACATGGGCTCGCTTTTATCACCTACGAAGGCTATTAAAAATCTGAAATAAGCAATTCAGTTACCCTCCATTTCAAATAAATGGCGGTGCTTTTTATTTCTTTCAAGCTTTATATTTAGTTGTTCTGATCGCTGTTGGATACTTACTTAAGTAACTGTGGAGACACAAAAGTCAGCAAGTCGTTGGCAAGTTTCAATATGGAACCAAATATGAACTGTGGCCCGAATGCTAAGCACAAGGCCGGCAAAATAGACGCCGGTTTCTTTTCACTTTCGGGCTTGAAGTTTACACTGGCCGAGGTCTTACTATACGTCGCCCGCGCTTCGCTGGAACTTTAAACAAGGCTTTAATCAACCTAACCGAAAACAAACCTAAACCTCTTAGATTTGTAAATACTTACAGCTCTTGCTTCCTTAATGATCTTTCCCAGAATTTATCAAATAACGGAACGACCTCTTTTGACGAGTCTGGAGGGTTGAGGGCCCATAAATCCTTTTCCGTGAGACTTCTTCGGAACCCTGTGAGCGCGAACGGCTCGAACCAGCTAAACGTGAGCCGGCTTGGGAACCCTGATGAGCTCTCAGGACAAGGTTTCTGTTAACATACAAATAATCTCAGAAAACCAACCACAATGAGCAGACCGGCTGCCGTTATAAATAAAGCCTGCGGGTTATTTATAAGTGCAAGAAAAATATTTACCTTGTCGTATTTGTACGGCGTATCTTTAGGCGGTAAGTCGGCGAAACAATTCAGTAGGAACATGAATACTATTAAGATATAGTAGATAATGTAACTGACGAAGGTGTATTGTACATTTTCGTCGTCCGCTTTGCTGCTGTGCAGAACTATTTCAGAGCGCAGCTGGGATATGCCGGCGACGACTAGAAGGAGCCAAAAGAAGAATAGCACCCCTGATGCCCTCATGCCGTACTTTCTGTTGTAGTATAATAGAGTTGCTGATAACGTCTGAAACAAAGAAGGAATATGTCAATATAGCTAGTATTTTTTTTATGTAAGTATATATTTGTGACATGTACAAACGACAGGGAGCATAACAATATAACCAAGTTTTCCTCCTAGTCCAAGTCCTATTCACAAGGTTTGTTTCACAAGTGAACAAACGCCATTTGTTGGTACTTAAAAGTGGAGCTAAATTCAAAATCAGATTGTCCAAGTAAAAAACACGAAACTCCTACTTAGACAGTGACTATAGGTACATTGAAAAATTGACATAGACGAGGATTTTTTAAACTGACTTTGAATTTTAGCTCCTCGTTCAAAACTCCAATAGAATGAAGCCTTTTTAATGCGACATCATATCGTCAATAAATACGTACATAAACGCACGCCTGTTTCCATATCGCCAATCTAATTAGTTAATAGGTAGGCATTGTACGTACAGCTATAGATATTTTTTCGACAAAGTAGCGATGGCGTTTTAGGAAGAATACAAGGCCATTTCGAATTCGAATAATCCATTTATCATCCTAATTTTAGATTTATGGTACGTTTAGCGATCATAAAGGCAGTTTTGTGGTATCAAGTCATATTTCGATTATATGGATATACCTAATTATTTATACTCAAGGTCGGGCACGAGATCCGTTTACTTTGAAGAACCACCGATCTAAGCTCGAGAGTCAAGTCATGGTAACAACCATGATGTCATTAGCGTTTTTCTAGCAATTACAGCAATAATAACATCTCAAAGCAATCAAAAAGTAAATCTTGGTTGTTGTGTATGTAGTAGGTAGCTTATACAAGATTCGTGTAAGTACCTTGGAGATACAGTAACTCAAGCGCGTTATCATTGCATGTTATCACAGAGATGTTGCAAGTTTTGCAACCACTTTGCAACTATGGATTTATTCCTATGTGCTTTAGTTGACTTTGCCGTAACAGTGCCCCTATAGAATCGAACGTCAGTTGAGGCCGGACAGTCAATTTCCTACAAAACATACAATATGATATCGGACTGAATAGTCAATGTTGGAATGGACTGATTTGTACAACAACGTGCCATTTACCGTTCGATCGCGACAAACGGTGGTATTACTACGAACCACGAAAGATGAAACTTCCTGTCTCTTTCACGTGATTCTGGCAAAGCTGGTGTGTGAGAGTGAGAGGGACAAGGTAGATTAACTATGAAACCGTTTGTTACCCTCGCGGTGCCTTGGCAACTCGGGCGAAACGAGTCAATCGTTCGCTGAACGGCAAACTTGCCGAGTCATGCTGACTCTGATGTCACAGCTCTGATGTTCCGGTCAAATGGGCGCTTGAAATAAAATTCATTTTCTTATCAATACACGTAGAGGAAAACTAAACATGAGTAACTCGTTCAACACAGTTCAAAGAAATACGTGTCTGTTGCCAGTATATGTTGATCGAGGGTTATGAAACTTATGAATGTGACCGATCCTTAATCGGTCTTCATTTGGAATTAATTCAAAGGACATAATAATGTGCCGCGATTCGCTAGGTTATTTACTTGCCGGGCTACTGACTGATACAATTTATTTGGCTAGTTTAGAAACGCAAAGAAATATCAATATGTGGTAAAGTCTTCCGTTATCTACTGACTTACTGACAAACAATGAACAGGTGAAAATTTATAGGTACTGGTAGTAGGAAGCCGAAATTTTGCACGTACCTACGTTCCTTGGGGAGTGCAGGGGAGCAATAAGAGAGGATTACTCGAAATTCCTACGGGATCGGGAAAATGGGACCTACGCGGGTTATAGTACGGACACGGCTAGTTAAATACTAAAATCAGAGGATCCTTATAAGTAGATCCTTATGTATCCTACTGAACATGATTTTGAATGTTGTGTTTGAAGATGTATAATAAAAAAGATTTGAGAAATAATTAACATATTGTAATCTAAGGCCGCTGTTTTGTCATACGTATGTACAGTCGCCATCAGATATACTTATCTGAACAAACAATGGTAATCATAATTCATAAATATCTGAACATGCACTGTAACGCCTTGAAAATAAGATCGAGTTCAGGTATTTATGATCACTTCTTTTGATCATATACCTATATCTGATAGCGACTGTTATTCACTCAATTGAGTTAGAACTAATTTGCAGGAAAGTAAATGTAGTAAGTAAGAGTATTTTATATCAATTGAACTACATACATATAAGTAGCTATTGCAAAACAATTGGTAACTGAATGAAATTATTACGTCATCCATCTACCATGTAGGTAATACCCATGTCCGTTTGAACCATGTTTGAACGCTATATTATAGTATAAACTTTATATTTTAAATTCCTTCTCTTTTTTCAGTTACAAAGTATTGGATATAGCCTCAGTCTCTATTTTCATGTCCCAAGATATTTTATTGTTTTGTCTATATATATATACCCGATTGGAACTGATTCTTACCTACTTGCAAAAAAATGCTTAAGAGGAGTTGTTTAACAGCAGTTTAATTGTGTGTTAACATTAATAGGTTTGCCTATTAACATTAATATTGCTAAACACGTTCACGTGATCGATGAAATTAAGGCGGAAGGCGGAACGGGTGAAATACGCTGAATTTTGCTGACTCATCTATCAATGTGTGTTCTTAACAAGTAGGTAAGTTACGTCGCGCGTGAAGACCGAGTTTCATTTTACTATTATATCACTAACATAACCTAAGTTTAGCTTAACTTGTCCAGTCGTTAAGCTAGACAATGGAATCGTAAAAAAAAATAAGAAAATAAAGTGAAATTAAATATTAAGCCTGGGTGGGTTACATTAGAAAGTTAACGTTCGTTATAATTCTAAGGCCGTCAAATTTTCACCATGGATTTCTTTAGGTATGGAATGAAAGCTGGAGCATTTAACTGACGTTAACTTTTTGATGAAAAACCAGCTTTTTTATGACTGTTAATAAAAAAAATGTGTACTTACAAATGTGAATATCTTAATAATAGGTGTGTAGTAATCGACGTTGAAAACGTCATCCTCCTGCCTCGAGAACCGGTGCACGGTCACGCCCAGGTCCACGAAAGTTAGCACTATTAAGAGGCTCGTGGTGATAAGTTTGCTGATGTTGAGGGGGTTCCATGGTATGTTCCGCTCCTTGCTGTTTAGGATATAGTAGGCGTCGAGGAACGCCGCAAGCCATAGGTATACGCACGGTACCCACACGAGGATCGTCTTCTCGAAACAATCCGTGAGCTCTGGATCGGTGGTATTCCATGTGAGATTGCTATCCTGAAAAGACAAACAGTGAAATAGTCTGCACACCTTGACGCGTAGGGTTGCCATCTGTCCGTCTTTAGCAGGACTTGGGCTTTTTCAAGCCGATCCGGCTTTTAGGGTAAACGGCCGTTAGCCAGTCCAGTTTGTGATGTGGATGTTACGATTGTCAAAGGGCGAGATGCGTGAAGTACTTTTTCTATACGAAATTGAACTTTATGCGCGCCACTCGAAAATCTATTTAAAATCTACCGGTAGTTGGTACATAATCCGCATCGCAAACGGATGGCCAAACGTCAGCAGCCTCATTAGGCTGCTGGCCAAATAAGGAGTCCGGCTTTTTAATTTTAGGAGATGGCAACCCTAATTACGCGTCTTACGCATTATTAACGATTGGTTGGGTTAATTCTATCATTTTTAAGGTGTCGCTAGCCTGTTGCCTCGTCATCGTGACATCGGTACTTAAAATTTGAATGGTTTGGTTTTGGTAGGTCACTGATTGCGACACGGTACGATATTAAAACACCTGTGATACTGGTTAAAGTCTGATCAAAATTTATACGAACTACCAATGATTTCATAAATCTTGATAAATCTATAAAAGAAAATTGTATCATATGATCATAACATTCATAACAGCTGCATAATTTACGAAAACATCGCATGGATTAAGGAAATCGACCTCTAACTTGGATCTCGTCGAAAGCGTTTGGAACAACCCATCTTCTATCAGCATAATTTACAACGGATTGGTTAATTTAAGAACAAATTATAATTTAGGTACAGAAAGAGATTTTTGTTTGTTGTTTTAGTTTTTATTTTTACAGATTTTTTGAAAATGAGTTGTATTTGGCATGAGCTATATTACAAACTATGTAGCTTCTGCCCGCGACTTCGTCCGAGTGGAATTCGGTAATAGCGCTCCCGCGGGAACTATGCGTTTTTCCGGGATAAAAAGTAGCCTATATGTTGATCAGTGTTATAAACTACCCCCATACCAAATTTTGTTGTAATCTGTCCAGTAGTTTTCGAGTTCGATCCGGACATACATACATACATACAGCACGACACAACTTAGAAGGCGCGTGACGAACAGAGCCTATTTTTGCTTAATCCACGCGCCTACTAAGTTGAGTAAACCTGTACATACATATGTATGTACATACATACATACAGACAATTTTTCTAAAAATCGTTAATTTGTGTTCAGTGTCGTTTATATAGGTAGTCCCCTCGACTTGAGTTTCCTTTTATTTCAAGTTTCGCAGACGCAACTTCTTCTATCTACAGACTTATTATTAGTACCTATAGACAATTAGACAAGTATAGATAACAATAGCTATGCGTGTGTATGTACGTATAGTACTCGTGCGTATATATACGGTTCACGTGGACGTCCCTCATATAAGCTGGATGATTGATTGCTACAATAAACTAAACTCAAACTAGGTAGGTATGTTATGCTCGAGTTAAATTTGAAAATAGTACAGAACCTAATTTAATTATTTACATTCGCTCACAAATATGGGCTGGGCCATTAAGAATGTTGTGTGTTTGTTCTAAATACTTGTGTGCCGAGGTTGACAACTTTTATTAGGTAACATAGACATCATGTCATCAATGTGTATAACGTCATCTTGTCTAGCAGAGCGGTAAATGTGTGTAACTCCTAGCCAGTCGTAGCAGAATGATAGACCATTCATTACCTTTAATGCAAAATAGCTACTTGGTTATTTTAAGTTTAGCATCAAATTATATTCGAATCTAATTATAAAACATAACAACAACAACAACAACAACAACAATACTCTTTATTGAACACCATACCTATATACAAAACACAGAAAACACAAAAGGAATACGCAGCTAATAGGTAAACAACAGGCGGACTTATCGCTAAGCAGCGATCTCTTCCAGTCAACCTTGAAAGTGGAGAACATAATATACCTAGCTGACTTTTTAGGTACGTTTCTAACTTTTGGGTAAGTTTTTTCCGCCTCCACTTCAAACTCGCACAGTGATCAGGGGCGGTAGTTTATTTTTAGCTACGAAATTGGCTATAATTGCCTGCCTGCCGAATTAATTAATCAAAAATGTGTAATTGATGGTGATTCCGAGGACTGCCCTAAATTGACTCCGTGAAGACGTGGTGGCCTAGTGGTTCGACCTCCGCCTCGTATTGAGAGGGTCGGGGTTTCGAATCCGGGTCGCACCTCTGATTTGACTTACGAGCGAAATTAAATTTGAATAATACTTACTACCTACTAAGTTTTTCGAGAAGGAAAACATCGTGAGGAAACCTGCATGCATCCGCACTGGGCCCGCGTGGGAACTACAGCCCGAACCTTCTCGTGATGAGAGGAGGCGTGTACCCAGCAGTGGGTTGTGATTTGTGATGATTTGGGCTCCCTCCTTCTAAATAGATCGGCGACTAAGTGAAGGGTGAGCCACCCAATTCTAGGTACCTACTAGACTAGTAATAAGGCCGGATTTACACTGGTAAGTCACTTACGTAATATTTACATAAGTGACTTACGACTCCATTTACACTTAAAAAAAAATTACCGTATGCAGATGGAACATGCCGTTATGCAGAATGGAACAAGGTGCATTTCAAATCCTATTGGAATTAAGAATGGAGCACCGAAGGCAATTTTAAAAGCTTTTATTTAAATCAATACTTGTTTAAATTTCATTAGGATGACCTTTGTCGTTACTTTCAGTCGGTTCTCTGGAAAGTACGTATAATCTTTGAAATAAAAAGAGAGTCATTGATATGGGTTCACAACTAGGTAGGTACTAAACATAAAAAAAGATTTCGAAATATTGAGAATTTCCTCATTTCTTTGAAGTCGGTTAACGTAAACATTTCAAAGGGCCAATGCTAGGCGAGAGACTAATATAAAACATTTCGAATTTTAGCTACGTGGGATTACTTATTTACGTATATTTCTATTTTTTTATTATGTATTTATATGAAAATGACAATTTTTCCACATCCAACGATATGCAAACCTTGTTTGTATAGCCATTTCCATAATAAAGTTTTTAGTAAGTACTTTACTTATCAATTCGATTTGATAAGTTGAGAAGTGCTTCCGTGAGCAACCTCAAGCCTATTCACACTTGTTATTTTTACAACTTTCGCAAGTTGTTAGAAATTATGATAAGTGACTTATGAGGGTATTTACACACGTAATTTTACCGTAAGATACTCGCATAAGCGACTTACGTAAGTAAAACTCACCAGTGTAATTCCGGCCTAATACAAAACTGACGTAGCTGAAGGGAGCTATCAAGGCGCAGAATACCGAACAATGACCCGTAACGTAACTTGTAAGTTGCTTGTGACAAATATGACGCCGACCCGCTTGCGAGCTGCGTCTCGATGACTACTTAGACCGACGGCGATTGCTGTCATCGACGCGATTGATTACGATTATTGATAAACGATAGTCTATTTACTCTAGCTTGCTGTCTGTCCCTATGTATGCTTAGATCTTTAAGACTACGCAACGGATTTTGATGCGGTTTTTTAAAATAGATAGAGTGATATAATTTGTTAGTTTATCAGTTTCCACGGGAACGTCAAAATCGAATTCCACGCGGACGAAGTCGTGGGCAGAATCTAGTCAACTATAAAAAACTAATTTAACAAATTTATAACTTTACAATGAACTCATTTACCATACATTTTTTGCTATAACTATATAAAGTGATAATTATGTTTTATTTATTATTCAGTCCTTTGGAATAAATACAGTTTGAGTATATTAATAGTGTGATATGAAAACATAATGAGACTTTGAAATAAAAGAGGCATTTATATTTAAAACTTTAAAATCACAATCACATTATTGTTGCTATTCAAGAAATATCAAAAACTGGTTTTGCCTATTCACGGGCATGATGCCACAAGAAAGAATGCCTAAGGTCAAGGTAAATGGCCAGTCTCTAGTTGGTGAAATATAATTATGTACTTTGTGGTACAACATCAGCATGTCATCCATACTAATATTATAAATGCGAAAGTAACTCTGTCTGTCTGTTACCTCTACACGCTTCAACCGCTGGACCAATTGAGATGAAATTTGGCATGGAGATATTGGGGTCCCGGGAAAGGACATAGGCCACTTTTAATCCCGGGAAAACGCATAGTTCCTGCGGGAACGCGATAACTGAATTCCACGCGGGCGAAGTCACGGGTAGAAGCTAGTTGACTTTAATAAACTTGTAGTGATATTCACACAACCTCTGTATACACTGCACAAATAGAACATTGGAATGAAACACTTTTTTACTTATGTTGTTCTGTAAATTTAATTACAGATAAAAGTATTTTTATAATGTTGTAATATTTGCTGTCTCTTATGTATCTAAATAAAAGATAGGTTTTATAAGCAAATGGCAATTTTTTAATTTAAACTAAAGGAACTTGCATGCTATTTTGTGTTTTTTTTTTTTACAATAAAAGTGCATCTTGTTAATCTCCATACCACATTTCATCTAAATCGGGCAGCAGTTGAAGCGTGAAGAGATAACAGACAGACAAAGTTCCTTGCGCATTCATAATATTAGTATGGATTCAGAGGTAATTCAAACAATACAAAGTATAAACGAAAAGATACATTTTTATAGATAGCATTCAGGGTAGGTAGGTAAAGAAAACTACAACAGTTTTATTTAAAATTAGAACCTTCACTAGACCTACAAAGTTATTTTACTAATACCAAATAACCTTGTGTGTGAGAAATGTAGGTACCTTCAATTAACTAGAACATTTAACATTACATAATTTCAATTCATGCATAAAACCTACAGTGATAGGCAATAAGTTCCAATACTGATACAAATATCAGAAAGAAAGGGTAGGAATTTAACGAAATTCAATCAAAAATCCCAACAAGTGGGTCACTTGGCAGTATGAGTATGAATTAAAAAGTTTATCAGAATCTCATTCAGTGTAGATAAACCAGATAAACGGGATGTTTTAAGGAGATTTGTATAATTATATAGTTAGAAACGGGTACACCATAATAATAATTAAAGCAAATTTGAAATCAAATAGTTACCCAAAACTTGGAGCCGCAGAATCTGTCAAGCGGAGTATCGAGAGACATTGTCACCTTATTGAACCGCTACCATCCATACATCTGTGGTTAGAAAACCAATGGTTGGATTTTTAAAACTTGTCAGAATATTATTCGTGCACTGGTGTTTAACTTTTTTACACTTTACACATGTGATAACTGCCAGAAGTGGCCGCGACCGTTATTTATAAGAGCTCTTATCAACCGCGAACCATGCAACACGACAGCGGGTGAAGTACTGTTCGAGAGCAAAAATTTATGAAATGCCCACGACGATAGGGCCAAACACGGGCCAAACGAGACAAGAACCAAGACTCGTCACTCTCCTCGCACCGACCCCGACCGCACCACCAAACGGCGTGACAGAACAGAAGGAAAGGATGCACAGATTGTACTATTTGCTGCCACTAGAAGAGAAAATCATGCTCCTAGTTTACTTTGAGTTTATTTCGTTTCACTTATGGAAAATAGCCTATGTTGTACTAGGTTGCCATAACGGAAAAGAATTATTGAAATAAACAATAGAAGTATTTTTCGGATTTTTCGGCATTTTTTACCAACTTCACAGTGGCAACTGCCCGTATTTTGACTTAATAAAGGTGAACAATAGGTTACATTAGGAAGACACAACGTAGAAGGCGCGCGGATAATAGACTTAAGTGCTTCGTCGCGCGCCTTCTAAGTTGTTTTTGTTCATCTGTAGCGCCGTAAAAGAATTGATTTCACATCAATTTTTTGGAAGATTTTTTTCCGAATTCTAAAGAAAATGTTATGTTGGTCAGCCTGATTTATGCTCAGCTAGGATCTTAACAAGTACTATGGATTAGGAGTGTCTATTTTGTGACTATCTGTGAAATGCCACTATCTATGATGGCGGATAGCGGTGCGTTTGCCGCTAAAGTATTCTCATAGGTGAAATGAAATTAGTGTCTTGTTTGTATCGAGATATTTAGTAGTCATCTCTTAGGACGCATTATATAAGCAGAGACGTTACAGTATACTCAACGCCACTGTTAGCGTTTCAGAGATTTTTTAATGTGCATCGTTCTTGACACAAACTAGGGATTACAGCCGTCATCAACGGCATTTGAGCATGGCTGAGTATTTAGCAGCTATCTTTGGTACCGAAAAAGATAAGTGAGTACTGTATTATTTATATACTTTTATTATTGCAACCTAATTTACTTAATTCCTTCAACAATCGGCGACTGTGCGCTTAGAGGTTATGGTCATCGTTGTTCAAGACAAGATTAAATCTTCCTCCAAGTTAAATTTGTCGTCAATAATAAATAAATGCGCTGAACAAGCACAATCTTAGTATTTGAGACTCAAAATTCACAAAGCTTCCTCTTGTCATAGAAAAACTAACTTGTTTGTAACCTATTGAATCTGTATGAAGTAATACTGATTTTAGTAATTGTCATGTTACAGGGTCAATTGCTCCTTTTATTTTAAAATTGGAGCATGCCGCCATGGAGACCGATGCTCACGGATTCATAACAAACCAACATTCTCCCAAACAGTACTGTTACAAAATCTATATGTGAATCCCCAAAACTCTGCTAAGTCTGCTGATGGCAGTCATTGTAAGTAGCCATTTCAATAATAATAGAGATTTTGATGAAATGCAGTGCTTGCACTGTTGTGTTCCGGTACGGGGTTAAGGCAGCCGGTGAAATTTCTGGCACAGAGGCATTCCATCTTAGGCCTCAGGGTGAGCAACGCATTAGAGATCTTCTGGTTTCTTAGTGAGGGATCAAAGAATTTCGGAGTCCATGGGCCGCAGTTACCACTTACCATCAGGTGGGCTGTGCACTCGTTTGCCTATACCATCGACTTATGAAAATTTTGCCTTGGTGCTACTAACAAGTTTGTAAGATCAAGTACGAAAATGTCTGCATATAATTGCTCTGCAAAAGCTTCAGCACATTATTACAAATTCAACCTTTAGATAGCCCACAGATGGGTTAGGAGAGGCAGTTGTTACTGGCTGATAATATGTGGAAATAATCATATGTTCACTTTACGCCTACTCTTTATTTAGATCTAAGGATATATTGCATGTCTCTGTGAGGTAGGACATGAAATAAGTACATTTAGATATTATTTCAAGATCCTGTGAAACTCATGTTCATGCAATAAAAATATTTGACCCTAACTTTACTATAGTAATATTTCTAATGCATATTTTCAGTGGTTGTGGCCAATGTTTCTGACGAAGAGATGCAGGAGCACTACGACAACTTCTTTGAAGACGTATTTGTTGAATGTGAAGACAAATATGGTGAGATTGAAGAAATGAATGTGTGTGATAATCTTGGTGACCATTTAGTAGGGAATGTTTACATTAAGGTAAGTTAAATTTTTCATGATATGGTATGGTATGTTTTTTTTTTGATGATGATGATGAAATTTTTCATCAAAATGAATTTAATCCCATTAAAAACATTACATGTAAAAAGGTGCAAGTCTCGCAACACAAAAAATGTTTTGAGATGTACAGTCAGCAGCAGAAGTAGATAAGCTGTCCAGGTGTTCAAAATGACCTACACACGACCTTATTCTTAAGACGTTAAGGGTGTGTGTTGGTCATTTTGAACACCTGGACAGCTTATCTACTTCTGCTGCTGACTGTACCTACCTAATGTTGAACCAAAATGGTTATTTTAGTAAGTACCGGTGGAGTGTCCCAGAACTCAATTTCCACTGACTTGCCTATTATTTGACAGTATCAAATGTCTACTTAATTTTTTTTATTGGTTCTTTTTGTAGTCAGTCCTTCTTTTTCTTTTCGGGTAAGACTTTGTTCGTGAGCTACCACTTTTTTCAAAGCCTGCAAATATAACTTTGTAATTATCTTTTATGGTATTAAATTATAATGTTACATATGTAGATGAGTTTTTCCTGACTTTACAGAGCAAAAACTGTTTATTTCCCACTGTCTTAATTAACGTGAAAACTATTCATTAAATTATGAAAAAAAATAATTCAAATCCTCCTAAGAAATACTTTCATTTGATATGTCACAAAATAAAAATCCAAATACTTTATATCTGGTCAACCCCACATAAATGGGGTCCATGTTTAAAATTCATTTCTTTATGTTACACATCCGTCGTCACTAACATACATAATATGTACCAAATTTCAACTTAACAATCAGTCTAGCAGTGGTCTACAAGTGATCCTATAAGGGATCCGATTTTCTTTTTGAGGTTTGGATACCTAAAAACTAAAAAGAGACATTTCAGTATAGATTGAAAGCTTGGCCCATATTTACCGGACGTTAGGTCCTTGACACAACCCAGGCTTGAGCTTTTGTATCCAGTTATGAATGACTGGGGATTGAGGGTAAAATAGTCCCAGATAGAGGACCGAATACCCGACTGAAACCAGTCGTCCACCTTTTGTAAATAATAACATTTTGAATTTGACTGTATATAATTCCGTTCCATTTCCAGTTCCGCCGCGAGGAAGACGCCGAGAAGGCGGTGAACGACCTGAATAACCGGTGGTTCGGCGGGCGGCCGGTGTACGCCGAGCTGTCGCCCGTGACGGACTTCCGCGAGGCCTGCTGCCGCCAGTACGAGATGGGCGAGTGCACGCGCAGCGGCTTCTGCAACTTCATGCACCTCAAGCCCATCTCTAGGGAACTTAGGAGGTTGGTGACTCTCATTACGAGAGGGCTTGGACTATAGTCCCCAGTGCGAGCCTAGTGCAGATTGGGGACTTCACACATCCTTGAAATACTTCGCAGTGTGTGTAGGATTCCTCACGATGTTTTCCTTCATCAAAAGCTCAGGTGGATAGGGCTTTTTTGGTCTGAAATGAATGAGGCGCGGACGTGATTAAATACTACATAATAGAAGGAAATGTTTCCCGTTTCTAATCTTTATGAAGGCCTATTGTTAGCAGATTTTGTAGGTACGATAAGGGCTACTAAGCACTTACGGCTCTGCAACGACCAACTAACCTATCAGCTGTCCAAGGATT